>CM042138.1:137525972-137535972 GCA_023376005.1 Doryteuthis pealeii | reverse complement strand
ATGAAAACATGATTTGGTCTCAACGTGAACTCACCAATAAAACAAGTTCATGTTTTTAATCAAGATGCATCATTCCTCCAGGACAAGCATCTGAAATTAGTAGCCGATTTGGCGGACCATATGACCTTAAGGCACCTCTTTTTGATCTCGATTAAGAAAGGACATGTTTTTCATTTACACCGTCAATATACGGTTGTTTGTTAGGGGTAGGGTTAGCGGTTAGTTTTATAATTAAAAGTATATATAAAAATCGTTGTTTAAAACAACCGGATATTGACAGTGGTAAATGAAAAACATGTCCTTTCTTAATCGAGATCAAAAAAGGGGTGCCTTAAGGTCATATATGGTTCGCGCCATTTCAATATACCTCGATAGCAATATCTTCACCTATTGAAAACGATGTGAACACAAACACAAACACACACGACACACACATACACACCACCACACACATATATATATATATATAATGTAACACACACACACACACACATACACACACACATACACACACACACATATATATATATGTAACGACATACACACAACACACCACATATATATATATATACTAACCCACCACACGGATATTCAATTACTATTTCAAGATTTCTATTTTTTCTATTTTTGTTGCGCACCCTACAAAAATGCAGATGGTACGCCATTTATTCCCACACCCAAATAGCAAGTAAGACGATCTCTTATGAACTCATACACATGGACATACCAGTAAAAACTTATATTCACTCTGCACTGTGTAGCCTCTGGATACTGACTAGAGGACATATCAGGAATGATGATAGAGAGAGAGAGAGAGAGAGAGGAGAGAGAGAGAGAGAGAGTGAGAGAGAGAGAGAGATAGAGAGAGAGAGAGAGAGAGAGAGAGAAGAGTATGTGTGTGTGCACCGCGTGTCAGTTTTTGGGTGAGGTAGAGATAGTGCTACAAAGAGAAAATGTCCTTTTTGTTTGTTTGTTTGTTTGTTTATTGATTTTAACGGCATATCAACCCGTCTGGGGTATGTCATGCTAACGGTTAGGAAGTAATACAATATTGTGATTTATATTTATAACATTTTAGTAATTGGTTTAAAAATGTGTTAGCATTATTGGGGATTATGTTGTATGTATTGATTAGTTTCATGTCTATTCTATGGTATAATATTTATTCCCTCAAAAAGGAGAGAATATCCTCCATGTTGACATTTTTAAACAGATCTTTCATATTGTTTGCTTTAAATAACGGTTTCTGATGTGAGCAAAAACTTGCATTCCATGAATAAGTGTTTAACTGTCAAATGTGTTTGACATGTCCACATTGTGGTTGTTGTTCTTGTTTGAGTATATAGCAGTCACTTTTTAGGGAGATGTTGATCTGGGACTGAGTTTATGCTTGCCCTTTGTATAACACAATGAATTCTTTTGTTGACGTCAACTAATTTTTAACGAAAGAGGAAAGTGTAGAAGTTATTTTTTTTAGTCAAGTAAAATGGTTTTTGCTAAAATGCAAAATCAAAATATTGCATAAGTTTCTGATTTTGGCTTATTGTGTTTATAGATAGAATAAAAGTCACAGATGTGACCTCATATGATATGTTTATGAAGCTGTCAGAAGGGCAGCCTTGTTTTTTGGGGCTCGCTGTTAGCACCTGCTGACCTTATTTCGATGACAAAAATAGCTACAAATTTTCTACAAAATACACTCTCTGAATTGTAAAATTCTGTCAGAGATCATATCGCCAGAAAGAAGTTTGTCACAGGGCGGCGGGGCTTCTTCAAAATTGCTGAAATAAGAAAATTGCCACAAGAAGAAAAGACCTTACCCACCAAAAAACAAACTCCGATAAGATAAAGTCCACATAAAGTCCACATTTGCTGAATATCTCAGATGCTAATTAGCATAGAACAAAACACCTGACAAAGCTCCTCACCGTGTCTTTTCTCTCTGACCTAGGTGTGCAAAACATATTCTTCATTATGAATAAAACCATTGTTATTGTTAACGGTGTGTTATCTCATTTTTAGAGTCCCCAGCAACCACGGCAGCTCATTTCCACTAATCTCTAAACCCGCCACAAAGACGCTCTGACTAAGTTGCCCTCGATCCAAATTCTGCGGGTCAAAGTAACACGACGTGGCGCAGAAGCGTCGAAAGAGCAGCTGGCTGGAGATACATGTAGTAGTCGCGGAACTAATTCATCTTATCAAGTACCGTGACTGGCATAGGACTACATTTGTAATCAATCACAACAGACTTAGCTTTGTCGCCTGGGACAGAAGAATACACCGACTGAACTCTGCAGAAGGGTAAAATCCACCCAGTGAGGCCACCCGGGCCGTGGGTGGTGACCCGTGATGATTAAGGATGGAAAACTGTTGGCTAAGCAGTCGATGGACAATGCAACAACCCAAACTTTGGATTTTATTAGCAGGGCGATCAGAGAGGCTCCCTCCGATCAATTGGCTGGTTACATCAAGCCTAGCACCTATATGATTGTCCCAACCCTATTGGCCCTTATGGTTAACCCCAATACCTTTTAATCATATATGTACTAGAAGGCAGTGACTGAGGGTCTTATTGTCCTGGTATGACGTTAAACTATGTCTGATAATGAAGGTCCAATTTTGGAGCTCTGGGGACTGTGAAAACCCTACATCGCCATTCCCAGACCCACTCAAACCCGGAGTGGTAGTACCTGTTAGGGTTCCATCTATAGGTTAAATAGAAAAATGAGTTTAGAAAAATCTCCAATATAGTATGGATTTGTGAGAATAGCATGCTAACCATTACAACCACGATAGAACGCCCCATGGTATTGAAATAGGTATTTACTTCAAACCGTTTTGCCACAGATAGGATGTGACACAAAGGTCGCAAGTATGGAGCGTCCCGCAAGGATCGAACTCACTATTCAGTAGAATGAATCTGCGAAACTAACTTGCTACCATTGCACCACAATAGACTGAATAATATTAATTTTTAAAGAAAAGTGGTGTTTCTAAGAAAATGTTGCATTATTTTTTTTATGTATTTATATTAACACTAAAGTGGCTACCCGGCGTCGCCTGGGTATAGAGGCAGAGAGCAAAAAAGTTGGACACACAGATCAATTATTACTGAATCACGAGTTGGATCATCGTAGGATGCCCATTAAAATCCCTAACCTAAAAAAACCTTTCGTTGATTTGGCCTGGTGGGGCGTCAGAAAAAAGTGTACGGACACTTTGAAAGAAAAAAAATAATATCTCCTATTTAAAATATCAAATGCCCCCCCCCCCAAAAAAAAAGAAAAGAAAAGAAAGAAAAAGAATTCCATGTTGTTACTATTTAGATTTTATTGTTTTAAGCATCTTCACGAATATAAATCAATTCTTCATTAGTTTTGGCTCAAAATGGATGATCTGGTGATAGTGAATGTTTACTTTGTCGTTAATTGTTTTCTATTCGTACATTCTCCCTTCACCCACTTCTTCCATTTGTGTTGCAATTGCTTGGATCCGTTGGTAAAAATTTCCCTCAGTAGTAGATATGACGTCATCATAAGAACTTTTCAGCCTATGATCTTTCAGCCCACCTTCTTCTTCTTCTTCTTCTTCTTCTTCTTGATGGGTATTTAGATTACTTTTTTGAACTAAATTTTTTGTTAACAGATTTTCTATTTAACCCATAGATGGGACTCTAACAGGTACAACCACTCCGGGTCAGAGTGGACCTGGGAGTAATGGCGAGTGAAAGGGGTACTCCATACTTCCCCGAGCTTCAGAACTGTAAATTCACCATTAGATGCAGTTTTACGTCATACTCAGGACACTAAGACCCTCAGCCACGCCTTCTAGACATATATAATAAAAAAGGGTTGGGGGGGGGTTACCATAAGGACAATAAGGTCGGGACATTCATTTAGGTACTAGGGCTTGATGTGACTAACGATTGATCAGGAGGACTTTCCGACCGCCCATCTAGCCTAAGTAACGTCCAAAGTGAAGTGTTGCAAGTTATCGACTGCTCAGGAATTCTTCAAGAAGAAGAAAAAGAAAAAGAAAATAGATAGTCGAGAGGAATGAAGAATTAGTGATGTCAAGAAAATAACCTATATATATATATATATATATATATAAATATATATATATATATATAGTTAATCCTTTGTTTGGAGAAATGAGAATAAAGTGCTCGATTACTTCTGTAAGAGCTGTATTTATTTTATAGTGGTACAATACATTTAAAGTGCGATTACTACCACTGGTTTCTGAGCAGCATTTTACTGCGGCTGCCCGTCTTCACGGCAATACCCGTATGAAAATACATATATATATATCAATGTATATATATAAAATCAAATGGTAAATTCTATGGATTGGATATCCTGTAACTAAAGTTCCATGCTTACTTGCAATCATCAGACGGCCAAAATGTTAAGATTAAAAAAAACAAAAAAAAACGGTGCTTGCTTAGCTAAACGAGCCACTGTTTTTTTTTTTTTTTTTAAATCTTAACATTTTGACATTTTGATATTAAATCTATAATATTTAACATTTGATTTTATATCTCCTCTGCTATTTTAGCATTGAGCACCTTCATATGCTAATACTTTTCTCATTCATTCTCCATTCATATATATATAATATATATATATATAATAAATTATTATATATATTATATATATATATATATTATTATATTGTGTGTGTGTGTGTGTGTGTGTGTGTGTATGTATGGAAATGTAGTGAGGAAATTAGTCCGACAGATATAGAGAAGAAAATATTTTAAAAATATACAAACACGGGATGTTATGATCAGGGGAAACAATTTTATGTGTCAATACTTAAGTATTTTCGGTATTATACCATCTTCAGGACACTGTTAAGGAATGTTTTTGTGAGGGACAAAATGAAAGATGTAAGTGTATAGTGAATGTGTGAATATGATGTGTGAATGTGTGAATATGATGTGTGAATGTGTGAATATAAGTGTATAGTGAATGTGAATATATTCACACATTCACTATATATATATATAATATTATATAGAGAGAGAGAGAGAGAGAGAGAGAGAGAGAGAGAGAGAGAGAGAGAGAGAGAGAGAGAGAGAGAGAGAGGAGAGAGAGAGAGAGAGGATGAGGATAGATAGATGGATAGGTAGGTAGATAGATAGATAGATAGAGAAGAGGGTGGGCGTTAGAAACGATAAGAAAGTATAGAAATAGAAAGGCAATAGATATGTTCACGTCATTTTGCATTTCAAAGACATCCATTCCTCAAAGACAAATTAATGATAGATTTTGTCCGTGATCGAACCGAGAGAAATAGGAGAAGAAAGAACTGCTGAGGAGAGAAGAAGAGGGCACATAATTAAGAAGAAGTAGGGAAAATCAGTAGTAAGTACCTGTAGTAGAGTCAGTCACGTAGAAGTAGAAGAAGAAGAAGAAGAAGAAGAACGAAGAAAGAAGAAAGAAGAAGAAAAGAAGATTGTGGAGATCACCTCCGACATTATCCCTCTAATTCAGTTATTCTCCGGCTGATGTTTCCGATTCTTCTAACCATTTCCTGCATGGACCCTCTTGCGGCACCAACGCCTTTCATTTTTTCCACTCACACTGTGTAGACGATTCTGGTGTTCTTCGAGAAGCCAACGCCGAGAGAGTGTCCGGAACCAAGTTCTGCTTGGTCGGGAAGTTTCCTAAATCGATCGATTTCCTTTCATCAAATTCTAATTGATCTAAATATCTCAGGTGGAGTCAGTCCCTTTCATGCTTCTCAATTATGAACTTTTTTTCAATCCTATGGACATGACAAATTATTAATTGCGTAATGTTCCTGAAAAAAATAGTAATATGCTGTAAATACATTAATTCATATAAATATATTAGTGCTATACTAGCAAACATACATATGCACCCTCGGTTGGCAAGTATTTAGGTTTTATGTTATTAAAATGATTTATCAAATTATAAACTATTAGAAAGAACATTATCAACTTGAGGCGGTATTAATCGAAAAACAGACCAGCTTAGTTTACTCTTTCCATCATTTTTCTTTCCCTCGCGTCTTCATTTCCTAATTTATCTATTATTAGATTATGAAGTATTAATAAAATTACAGTTCTTTTCGTTCTTGTTTATGAATTTCTTTAGAGCTTTTCCCGAAGATTTTTGCTCAGAATATCGTTAAGAGAAAACCAACAATCTAGGAAATCAATAAATACTAAGCATATATTTATCAAAATCAATTTTTAAAATATCAATAGCAAATTAGCCTTCCGTTCACACTGTAAACCGCGTATTTGTTGTATATATAAATACAATTACCTATGCCGTATTAAGTACGTAGATCCGGCCAACGCCGGGCGGCCAGTGCTTCGGGCCTGGATCTTTTAACGATTTATAGCGGTCGATCCGCAGGGGCATCCCCCTGAGCAAACACTGCCCCTTAGATTTAAAGTCGGGCAGGCTGGTATATCTCTGAATTCGTCTCAGTGCCTGAGGCGCCCCTGAGGGGAATGCCGACGATCGAGCGCAATTTTCACCTGCCACCCAGAGCTTCGCTGGGCGGTGTCCCGTAATAGGACTTTGTGCCTACCCGTACAAGTGGGTACCCGCGGGTAAAATACTACGTAGATATGACTCACCAGATTAATAAGGTTTATAACAATTTTTATCATAATTGAGTTTAAATAAAATTCATGAGTAAATGTGACGTCAGTAACTAAGGAATTGTGACTTGAATAGCTATTTACGTTTCGGTTACAGAGACAGACACACACACAATCATCATATTAATAGAGATTAGCAACATAATGTATTTTAAAATGCTGTAAAAAACTACATAACTGAAAATCTAACCCAACCATATATATATATATAATATATATATTATATATATATATATATTAATCCGAGAAATCCAGAGAAAAATCTTCCACGAACCAAGAATTTATTTAAACAAAACCAAGTCGCAGTTTGAGAGCTCAATGTTGCTCCTTAATGGTTAGAGTCACAGAGCAAAGAATGAGTAAAAGAAAAACAAAAGACTTAGAGATTTAGCATTATAGTCATTTCAGTCACTGTCTATTTAGCATTATAATGGACATTGTGGTGTGTTCTGTCTGGTTAACCGAAACCAAATCACTTATTGTCAAGCTCAGCAATTCCTTAGTTGACTGACGTCACAGTTTTACATGAATTTATTTAAACCTCAAATTATTGATTAAAATTTGTGATACGCTTATTAATACTGTGTTGCCCTAATGTCTACCGTAGTTATTTCATCCGGCGTACCCCCACTGTGTACGGGTCAGGCACAAAGTCCCTATTACGTTGGGACCACCCACAAGCCAAGCTCATGGAGTGCAGGCTGAAAAATTGGCGTCGCGATCCCGTCGCATTCCCCCTCAAGGGTGGGCCCCCTCGAGGCCACTGAGCAACTATAAACCCAGCACCTGCCCCTTTAAATTCAAGGGGGGCAGTGTCGCTCTGGGGGATGCCCCTGGGATTCGACGGCTATTAAATCGTAAAGATCCAGGGCCGAAGCCACGTCGGACGCCCTGCGTTGGCCGATCTAGCGTACTAATAGCATTGAATTTATTATATAAACAACAAAATAGCGGGTTTACAGTGTGAACGAGAAGTGCCCAATGTTGCAGTGAATTGATATTTAAAAATTGATTTGATAATATATGCGTTTAGTTATTATTGATTTCTATATGTTTGGTTTTTCCGAGCTCTTAAACGAATCTGAGCAACAAATCTCGGGATTAAATTCTAAAAGATCCATAAACAAGACCGAATGGAACTCTCGTAACTTTTATTAAATACCTTCATAAATCTAAGCTAATAGATAAATAGGAAAAAATGAAAGACGGGAGGGAAAGAAATGATGGAGAGTAAAATCTAAAGCTGTTCTATTTGATTCGATATACCCCTCAGTTATAAATTTCTAAATACGTTTAAATTTGATTACAATATTTGTATAACCATCAAATCCTAGAATACGTTGCACCCGAAGGGTATGCCATTATATTTGCTAGCTATAACTAATATATTTATATGAAATTGATTGTTTAGTAAGCAATATTAACTATTTTTCAGAAACATTACGCAATTAATAATTTGTTCATGTCCAATGAATTTGAAAAGAAAGTTCATAATTAGAAGGCCATGAAACAGGACTGACTCCACCTGAGATATTTAGATCAATTAGAATCTTTGATAGAAAGGTATAAATCGATCGCATTTAAGGAGATAGCTTCCCCGACCAAACGACAAGTAGCCTTGCGTTTCCGGACACCCTCCCTTCTCGAAGACACACCAAGAAACTCGTTACAAGCGTGTAGTGAAAAATAAGCGTGTCCAAGAGGTACGATGCAGATAAAATGGATGTAGAAGAATCGATAAACATCACCGGAGAATATTGAAGGATATGTCGAGTGTGACTCACAATTCGTTTCTTCTTCTTCCTTCTTCTCTTTTCTTCTTACTTCTCTTCTTTTTCTTCTTCTTCTTCTATTAACTACTACTTACTTACTACTACTACTATTCCTCGCTTCTTCTTCTTCTTCCTCCCTACTTCTGCTCGTCCCTCTCCCCTTCTTCTTCTCCTATTCTGCTCCTCCTCCCCTTCTTCTTCTTCTCTTCAGTTACTACCTACTTACTACTGAGCCACTACTACTATTTTCTGCTCTCTTTTCCTCCCTCTTCGTTCCTCCCTCTTCCCCTTCTTCTTTCTCCTATTCTCCTCTCCCCCTTCTTCTTCTTCTTCTCTATCTACTACTACTACTACTACTACATTCCCCTTCTCTCTTCTCTCTCTCTTCTCCCCTTCTTCTTCTCCCTCTCCCCTTTCTTCTTCTCCTATTCTCCTCCTCCCCTTCTTGCTCTCTTCGGTTCGTTTCTTTACATACTACTACTATTCCTCTTCTTCTTCTTCTCCCCTTCTCTTTCTCCCTCTCCCCTCTCCTTTCTCCCTATTTCTCCTCCTCCCCTCTCTTCTTCTTCCTTCTCTTCTTCTTCTTTCTTTTCCTTCTTAAATGTATAAATCGATCATAATTATTGTCTCATCAGAAATTAAGAAAAATCTTCCGTCGCTAATATCTAATAAATTATTAAATACGATGGAATTCTGATCAACGGAAGTCAGAAGCTCTTTCACTTCCTTGAATCACTTGGCTTTTCTTCTTCCTCTTTCTTTGCTTTCTTTCCTTCTTTCTTTCTGTCAGGTACTGTTCTGTCTGTGTCTGTTATTGCCGATAGATCGAACTCATATATCTATATTTATATCTACTTAGCATCTTGTCGATTTTCTCTATCTTCCCGCGTCTGTTCTGTCTCGTCTCTCTTCCCTTTCTCTCTCTCTCTCTCTCTCTCTCTCTCTCTCTCTCTCTCTCTCTCTCTCTCGTCTCTCTCTCTCTCTCTCTCTCATTCTCCGATGATAGATCGAATCTTATAATCTATAGATGACATCCCTTCTACTTTTCTCTCCTTCTTTTCTTCTTTCTTTATTTTTATCAATTAATTCGAGCTCTTACTTATTGAACATTTCCCATCTCTCTTTCTTCTTTTTTTCTTCTTTCTTTCTTTCTTTCTTTTTTTCTTTCTTTCTTTTCTTTTTTTATGGGAAAGTATTCATAGTCTCGTTATCGGCTTAACTGACTAGGTTAACGGCATTTCGTATAAGCGAGTTTCGAACTCATATGTATCACTTTCGAACTTAATAACCCTTGGAACGGTATGAAATTCCTCTTCATCCTCCACAGATATGAGTAAAAATAATATACAACTCAGTTCTCTCTACTAATATGGCTTGAGTATTTATTAAATAACCCACCGAAGTGTTAATATGTCATAACAAAAAACCAAACCTTTTTTCTCTTTTTCTTTTTGTCGATTAGAATCAAACCTCTATATACTATAAGATTACTTCCTCATTCTCTTTTCTCGCCTTCCATCTGCTCTCTCTCTCTTCTTCTCTCTCTTCTCTCTCTCATCTCTCTCTCTCTGTATAATAT
>CM042138.1:137473493-137520993 GCA_023376005.1 Doryteuthis pealeii | reverse complement strand
AATATATATAAATCTAATGAGTCAGACGAACCTACTATTAGTTTCGCTTAATGCTCTTCAGGGCTAAGATCTGACTCAGATCTTAGCCCTGAAGAGCATTAAGCGAAACTAATAGTAAGTTCGTCTGACTCATTAGATTTATCTTTATTATTTGCTCTACTTAGGTATTGAGCACTTTTTACTTATTAGCTATCTCCTAGCGGTTATATGAATATATATATATATATATCTTATATACATATATATATATATACATATAATTGTTTTTTCTTTTGGCCAAATACTGTACCAATAGATTATTTTTTGTTGGTACGACTATCTTGGTCTTTTCTTTTTTTCTAAAATTTTTTTTCCCCGGTTGATGTTTGGTAGTATATTTTTACAATCAAACTATTTGCTGTTTTTTTTCTCACCGCAAGGATTTACCAACACGCTTGGTATATTATATATGTATATGTATATATAGACAAAATATATATATATTAGACAAAACGTGTTTACCAAGACAGAAATGAAATTGAATGGAACGTTATTTTTTTTTCAAAATACAGTGTCATAAAAATGCCGAGTTTGAAGCTGTATTTACCAGGATAGAAATTAACAATTAATGGAACGTTAATTTTTTAGACTACAAGGTATGTCAAAAAGTACTAAAAATCTCGGTACTTTTTTTAACACAACTTGTATATAAAATGCTGAGAGTTTCAAATTTTCATTTTGTAGATTTATAATCTTTTCTGTTAACTACTGCTGTATCTATTTGTGTCCACATTCATTAAGTTCGAAAAAAAAAAATCAGACTCTCTTTAAATATTTTGTTCGTTTTGTTAGCAGCGTTTCTCTTGTTACACAAAATGTTGCACTCTTATTTCATATTTTAACCCCCCCCCCCGTTTATGAAATATGTTGTTGTCATCTAGAGAGGACGCGACCGGTTTCTTCCCGTTGGCTACGATGCGAAACACCTGCCGATCATGACGCTAAAATCTGTCAATTGAGCCGTACGTTTATTTGACATAACAAATCCAATGTGTTTTCGCAAACGACGTAACTCTTACGATAAGAGGTTAGACATTTTTCGCGCATATAAATTTCATACTGCAATATCAGTCACGTGGTAATACTCTGCTCATAGACGACGATATTTAGCAGTTAAAAAAATAATAGAATCATACGCTAGCCTCGCTCAAGCATCCATTCATTTATGTTGAAACAGTTATGCTCTTTCGCAAGGAAGAATGTAGAGTGGTACTTTGACTTACGAGTTTAATTCGTTCCGCTCGTAACTCAAGATCCTCGTATGTCAAATAAATTTTCATATTGAAATAAACTGACACGCTATAACTCTGTTCCAGACACCACACACACACACACACAAAAAGCCTATTTTTTTGTTACTTTTTTAAATAAAAAAAGCACTTCATGGTATCATCATCATCATCATCATCATCATCATCATCATGTCGCGCTGTCAGCGCAGATATCCATGACAATCTCTCTCCATCCGTCCCTATCGCTCATCATTCTCGGGAGGTCCTCTATACAGCATCCTGTATTCACACAGAGCTAATCAATATACGTGTTTGCTGGTCGGCCCACACTGGCGTGTCCATGTGCTGGCTTGCCATTTTGTTTAGGACAGGTATAATTACCAGAACAGGAACATGTATCATACATCAAAATGAAGCTGGTCCTCTGTGGATCATATGCCTACTTCTCCACATAGTCACAGTTTCTCTCAGTAGCAATGTTCCACCTTCGAATGAGAGCATGTATCCCTGCCCCGTAAAATTCTGTTGACTGTTCTTTGAGCCACTTCTTCACTTTCCTTTCCTCATCACTGGAATAATGTTTGCCTCTCAAACCCTATTTCATGGGGCCGAAGAGATGATAGTCTGAAGGCGCTAAATCTGGTGAGTGATCTGTAGTGAAGAAGTGGCTCAAAGAACAGTCAATAGAATTTTACGGGACAGGGATACATGCTCTTATTCGAAGGTGGAACATTTCTATTGAGAGAAACGGTGACTGTGTGGAGAAGTAGGGATGTTATCCACAGAGAACCAGTTTCATTTTTATGTATGATACATGTATGATACATGTTCCTGTGTTGGTAATTATACCTGTACTAAACAAAATTGACATTACTTTTTGACTCACCCTCGTAGAAAATTGAAACTTTTCGGAAACAGGAAACCTGAAGGAGGCAGAAGTGAAGAGAACATAAAAGGCAGAGTGATTGGTCAATTGTCGTTGGTCTCGTCACCTGATTTTCTCGTGGGGAAACTACTAATGTAGCGTGTCTTGAGTTATAAAGCTTGCTCGGACCTCAAATTTTAGCTCACAATAAAGTAAAATATCAACCGAGTGACAGCTCGTAACTAGAAAAACTCATGAGTTGGGACGCTCGTAAGTTAAGGTACCTCTGTATTTCGCGTATAAACCTTACAAATATTCATCCAATTTGATTTTTTTTATGGAATTTAGGAAACTACGTTCTGGGTTTGTTCTAAAAAAATTCCCAATGTTCTTGATTGTAAAACGCGCATTTTAATATCATTAGATCTGGTTTGCATAATCTCCACCAATAAAAAAATTTCCTAAGCTTTCAAAAATTTCCTAATCTTTCAAAAATACCAAATTTAGCTTGGTAACAATTTTTTCCAGATCCACCTTTTTATCTACCAGACTAGATCTGGTTTGCATACTCCCCCCACCACAATAAAAAAATGTACCCAGGGGATCCAAAAAAAGGAGTTTTCAAAATTCAAAAGAGGATACCATAAGCTTTAAAATATACCAAATTTAGCTTGGTAACAAATTTTTCCCAGTCCACCTTCTTATCTACCAGACTATAACGTCGTTGTCTATATTCAATACTGATTTAAGTGTCACCCATTAGGGTTCTTGATTGGGTCTAATTCAAATAGCTTATTTCCATTCCAAACTGTTGAACAACCAGCATATAGAGCTGGCCGTGAGAAAAATAAGATTTCATCAGGTGAAGCTCAGTAACTTTCAATGATTGTCTACAGAAAAACTCAAAATTGATGGCTGCGTTTAAGTATTGCATTTAATATTTAAGCCCACATTTTAAAAGTCCAACGACCATTCTTCAGCTGCCACTTAATTTAAAGACAATTTAATGTATATAAGTCATTACTTTCCGTACAAACAATTATTTCGATTTCATGGGTGATTTTCGCTGGAATTCGCAATTAATTTCAATCATTCCTAATTTTTTTTTCAAGATATAGAAATTGTTATTGTGCAAAAAAAAAAAAAAAAAAAAAAAAAAATCCGTCGTAAAAAATCACGTAAAAATCGACGAAAATAAAAGTAATTAAAATTTGAGAATCCAAAATTTCAGGATTGCGGGTCCGGATTCAGCCCTGAATACTTTTTATTTGCTCACGGAGTCGGCCTGATTCCAAAATGGTATGATATGTTGGGCTACGGTCTCTAGGTGTAAAGTTGAAAAATGTGACACACTGACACATCGGCATTCGCATTTATCATTCGAGATGGTCAGAGTATTACCGAGTTTCAAAACATCAATTCTTCCACCTGAAAAACGAATCCATCTCTTATTTCCGTAGGGATGGAAAGATATCTCCCCTTTCTTCCTTTATATTCACCAAATATCTCCACCCACCCCACTCCGCTTCTAAGAAACTCTAGCAATTTTTGCCGCTCGCGTTTTTGTGTCCCTGGATGCTTTCCTCAAATACCATCTTCCCACACACCCCTTTCGGATCATTCCACTATGGTTTGTCATCCAATATCACAAGACAGCCTGGCTTGTTGTGTTATCTTGCTCGTACCCAGTTCGTGTATTTCTCTATTTCTGTCGTTTCATTCGATATCCATTCATCTGTTGTTGTATAAATGCTTTTCTATCATCTGTTTAAAATGTCTGTCATTTGTTCTTCCATTAAACTTTGTCACTTAATCTGTCTTTGGATTCGTCTCTCTGTATATTTTTTCTTCTTTTTTTTTTTCGATTCGTATATTTGAGATTGTAATTCCAGATATTATCCTGAATCGGCCACCAATCAGGAGTCTTAACCTCAATTCATCTCGATACATAGGTGCATACTTATTATTATTATCTTACAGCGCAGATTGGAGTATTCATTTTCCGGGCCTCCCACCAGGTCGGATTGACATAATATCTTTTTTATGTAGGGAGTCGCGTACAAACCTAAGCTCAGGCGATCACCAGTGCAATAAATGCGTGGTCAGGACATATTGAAGTATTTATCTATTTTTCTATACGCTTTCTCTCTCTCTCTCTCTCTCTCTCTCTCCACACACACACACACACTCCTATCTATCTATTTATCTATCTATCCGCATATTTATGAATATATATTTACCAACCCCTTTGCACGAATAGGATGCGACACAAAGTTAATTTCTTAAGCGGAGTTTAACAGGTTTGAATTCAGAGTTTTCCTTTTCCTAGATTGGTTACCTATCCATGGTTAACGAGTCCAGTCTACCCTGCTATTTACCCATAGCTGGAAGGAGAATTGAATTCATACCTTTCCCAAGGGTATTAACGCCATATTTATGAATATATGTATATATACGAGGGAGAGTAAAAAATAATGCCTTTTTGTTTAGGATAGGTATAATTACCAACACAGCAACATGTATCATACATCAAAATGAAGCTGGTCCTCTGAGGATCATATGCCTACTTCTCCACATAGTCACCGTTTCTCTCAATAACAATGTTCCACCTTCGAATGAGAGCATGTATCCCTGCCCTGTAAAATTCTGCTGACTGTTCTTTGAGCCACTTCTTCACTACAGATTTCACTTCCTTGTCACTGGAATAATGTTTGCCTCTCAAACTCTCTTTCATGGGACCGAAGAGAGTTCCTGTGTTGGTAATTATACCTGTCCTAAACAAAATGTCATTACTTTTTGACTCACCCTAATATATATATATATATATATATATATATATATATATATATATATATAATGAATGGTGGGAGGCTATATTACTTATATTAAGAGTATGGAAAATAAAAAATGAAAATAAAAATTCAAAATGTTGAATATACATCTTACTATTTCTTTTTTTTTACTTTTCCAGTCTCCTAATATAACCAACAAAGGTTCCCACCATCCATTACATATATCTTTAAAGAATGCACACACTCTCTAAAAACATCTCTCTCTTTTACACACACACACACACATATATATATATATCATTTCTCCGGAAATTTGATCTCTCAGTGACCGAATGATACATACATTCCTATGTATTTAATAGTTTAAAAAACACCAGTCCCCGCATCAGCTGTCAGTGGGCGAGGGGATAAGATATCGGACTACCATGCGGTCGGTCTGAGTTCGAACCCTACCCAAGGATAGTTGAGTCTAGTCACACTGAAGAGGCATGATATGCCGAAACACGTGTCTGTGGATGACTTATATAATATATATATATATATATATATATATATATATATATATATATATATAACAAAAACACTGTTAAATTGAGGTATAATTGCATGCCTAATGTTGCCGGAAACATCAGCAAAATCAACATTAGTTGATTTTCCTAATTCTAGAAAATTATCAAATCAAAGATCTGAAATTGTGGACACAAATGTAAATGGCGTCTCGAACGTCAAAAATTCAAACGCGTTCTGCGTTCCTTCTGAAAAGTTTTTGGTTTACAGCTGCTTGTTCTAATCAGATTCAGTCAGTTATCCTGAAGATCCATCTTGGTGAAATATAGCTTGATATATTTTCTGCTATTGTCGGTTTTCTAAACATATATAGTGCGTACTTTTTTATATTCATTAATTATTCCGACTTATTCGGTTACTTCTTTTTTCAACAGTCAAATTAGTGACTTGCATATATATAGTCATCAGTAGACACCGTGTTTTGACGTATCACGTCTCTTCAGTGTGGATAGACATTTCCAGGCTACCTCCAGCCGTGATGGAAACTCAATTGATTTATCAGTCAGGCTCCTTACCACTCGGCTATCATCAGCACCTACATACTGTGATGAGAATAGTAACTGATAAACACCCCCACCCCCATATATATATATATATATATATATATATATATATATATAAAGGCGGTCAGAGAATGCTTCATCCAAATTATCGGAGAGCGTTACCTTTTTAATCTTAGTCGGCGGTTGTCAGAGAAAATCCCCTCCAAAGTGCTATACCCACAAGGGGTTGGAGCATAAACATTTTACTTTAAACTATGTGACTACAGACACATAATCAAATTATGGAATACAACAAACTAATCCATGTAGAACAACATTTCCGTACAAACAGCCTCGTTCAGGAATTGAACTCGGGTAGCCGACTCTACTTCCTAAGATAATAATCGTTACGTCACGAGTAGTTGACTAAAAACTAATTTCATGGAATCGAAGACGGATAGGAGATTAAAACAGAGATGGATAAATTAAGAGAAACTTTGAAGAGAATTACAAACTGGAAGATGCCTAGTCAGAGTGGAATCTATGAGAGACCTGCCTAACAATTATAAAATGAAAATGTTAGGACCATCCCAACAAAAATATCAAAAGTTGCTTCCCCTTAATGATTAAGGGGAGAGTTACTTCTCGTTACAGTGCATTGTGGGTCGGAGACCGGAAATAGAGAGGGAAGATTCAGCCATAACACATGGATTGATATGCACCTTATTTTAACTATGGGCAGAGTTAGCTTATTCGTTTTATGGACCATATGACCTTTAGGCACCCCTTTTTGATCTCGATTAAGAAAGGACATGTTTTTCATTTACACCGTCAATATCCGGTTGTTTTAACAGACGATTTTTAGATTTAAAAAAATTATAAAATTAACCCATAACCCTCACCCCTAACCCTAACCCTAACCCCTAACAAACAACCGGATATTGACAGTGTAAATGAAAAATATGTCCTTTCTTAATCAAGATCAAAAAGGGGTGCCTAAAAGTAATATGGCCTCATTCTGTAATAATGGTTAAAATCAAAAGTTAACGTTAATTCTGAGGAAGAGTCATGGAAAATAACCATAGATTTTTATACACAGCTTCTGACCCCTTATTGATCTGCAAATGATTTTCTGATTTGTTTAGAATGTCAAGTGACTGAAATCTGTTGGATTTAGTTTAGAAAGTTAGAGAGTTAAACTTAGGCGATCCAAGTAGACGGGCGCGAGTAATGCGTCTCTCTTAGTTCTTCTCTGCGCGAATTGGATGTTGGGTCTTGGGAAATAAAGACGTCATAAACAAACTATGCCTTCGTTTTCATTTAAAAATATGGATGCGAGAAACACCCCGGAAAAAATAGAACCCGAGAAACACCCCGGAAAACCCAAGACGGCCCATATATAGAAAGACTCAGAAGACAAGAAAACTCAGTCCGTATAACAGAAATAAAAGATATACCTAAGATAAGAATAATAGAGGCTATGTAACAGTAGGAGGTGACACAAGGTTGCAGGTATGAGACATCCAGCGAGGATCAAACTCGCTATTTAGAAGTAATGGATTTGCGAGAATAGCTTGCTAGCCATTACACCACGATGAGACGCCTCAACCCGTTGGCTACTGATGACACAAGGTCGAAAGTATGGGGCATCTAGCGAGGATCGAACTCGCTATCCAGTAGTGATAGATATGCCAAATTAACTCGCTAACCATTAGACCAGTGGTTTCAACCTTTTTTACCCATGGACCCCTTTGATTACTATTTTACCCTGGTGGACCCCTCCCATAACCATTGGATGTTTAAAAATCCCATTGTAATTTCATAGTTAAATACATTTTGCTTGCATGGGTCCAAAAATGTTATATGATCCCTGGGGGTCCACATGGACCCTGGTTGAGAACCACTGCATTAGACCATGGTCTGATACCTTCTTTATTTACCCAACCCGTTCGTTACGGGTAAGATGTGACACAAGGTCGGAAGTATGGGGTATCTAGCGAGGATCGAACTCGCTATCCAGTAGTGACAGATCTGCGAGATTAGCTTGCTAGCCATTAGACCATGGTCTGATACCTTCTTTATTTACCCAACCCGTTCGTTACGGGTAAGATGTGACACAAGGTCGGAAGTATGGGGTATCTAGCGAGGATCTATCTCGCTATTCAGTAGGGACAGATCTGCGAGATTAGTTCGCTAACCATTACGCCACGGTGCGACGCCTTCTTTATTTACCCGAAACCCCTTAGTTACGGGTAAGATGTGACACAAGGTCGGAAGTATGAGGCATCTAGCGATGATCAAAATCCATATTCAATTGTAATAGATCTGTGAGATTAGCTTACACCACCGTGGGCGCCTTCTTTATTTACCCAAACCCGTTTGCTAGAGTTAAGACGTGACACAAGGTCGAAAGTATTGGATATCTAGCGACGATCGAACTCGCTATTCAGTTGTAATAGATCTGCGAGATTAGCTCGCTAATCATTACACCACCGTGGGGCGCCTTCTTTATAAGCTCGACTCGTTCGCTACGGGTAGGATGTGACACTAGGTCGAAAATATGGAGCATCTACTGTGGATCAAACTCGCTATTCAATAGATTTGCGAGATTAGCTCGCTAACTATTTCACCAGGGTGGGACGCCTTTGTTAGTATTTAAGTGTGGTGCAGCTGTAATTATTCTTTCTGGAACTGCGTGGAATTTTGTGCTTTTTCTTTTCAAACCAAGCTTTTTTTTTCACAACGATTTCTTCTTCTTCTTCTTCTTCTTCTTCTTCTTCTTCTTCTTCTTCTTCTTCTTCTTCTTCTTCGTGTGTGTGTGTGTGTGTGTGTGTGTGTGTTTATACAGGTGTCTGTATCAAGTCACTACTCCAAAACAACCTGTACTATTGGCTTTAGTTGCCAACACGTTTATCCTTGAGCCTCTTTAAACACTCAATCATATGAAATACTGTAACTGATTTTTCTGTCTAATGTTTCTAATACATATTGCAACTGCTTTTCCATTGAAACATTTCATTTACTATCAACAATACTTGATATCCGTTCAGTGTGTAATATAGTTAGAAAAATACAGTTTTACCTTGACTTACGAGTGCCCCATTTTATGAGTTTTATAAGCTATCACTCGGTCGATTTTTTGCTTTGTGTTGCGAGCTAAAATTTGAGGTACTTCAGATATTCTTATGTAAATAAATTGACTAAAAAAAAAAGTTTCCGAATTTATTTTCCCAACGATTTATTTTTAAACAGATCTATTTAACCCATTGATAGACCTCTAACTATACTATCACTGCGGTGGGAGTGGTCCTGGGAGTAATAGAAATGAAGGAGTACTTAGCACTCTCTAGATCAGGAATCTCAACATCAGATGCTGTTTAGTGCTGTACCCAAGACAACCTTTTTTTTAGAGGGAGCGGGTCTTACCTCTGTGCTGGGGGTACAGTCAGCGTATGCTAAGCACCGCCGACAGGGTTATTTCACATATTGAGAACAATAATTAAGAAAAGAAACAAATATGAACCATACCACTGCTATTTTCGTTTTAAGGTCTTCATGACAAAAGGAATCATATTTATTTTCATCAAATTATTCTAAAAGTTTATAATAATAATAATAATAATAATAATAATAATGATAATAATAATAATAAAAAATTTTAAAAAAGTAAAAAAAAAAAGTAAAAAAAAAAAGTTTGGAAAATCTGGAAATCAGAGAAAGAATTGAGACCATCCAGAATACTGCACTGCTGCAATCTGCCAGAATACTCAGAATAATCCTGGAGACCTGAGAAGACTTGTTGTCACTCAGACTCGAGTGAAAGGCCATCAGCTAATGCTGATGTGAAAAACTCAAAAGGAGTGAACAATAATAATAAAGAAGAGAAGAACCTGTCATCTCGTGGATTTTCCGTCCCGGTGTGAAAATGAAAGAAAGCGAAAAGATAGACAATTACTTGGACCTTGCCAGAGAACTGAGAAAACTGTGGAATATGAAGGTGAAGTTCGTACCAATTGTAATTGGTGCCCTTGGAACGGTCCCCAAAGCTCTGGAAAAAAATGGGTGAATTGGAAATCAGAGGAAGAATCGAGACTATCCAAATTACAGCGCTGTTGAGATCGGCTAGAATACCCAGAAGTGTCCTGAAGACCCGAGGAGACTTGCTGTCACCAGTCTCCAGTAAATTACCGGCTACGACAGGTGTGAAAAACTCAATAATAATAATAATAATAATAATAATAACGCATTAGCTGTATGTGTGGCGACAGAGATGAAAAGGTTAATTACATAATAAGCTTATGCAAAAAACTAGCAAAAAAGAACAAGACTTGGCATGACTGTGTGGGAAGGGGATCCACTGGGAATTGTGCAAGAAATTCAGATTTGACCCTACTCTAAAATGGTATATGAACACACCAGAATCCATATTAGGAATGAGACGCATAAAAATCTTTGGGACTTTGCGATATAAACGGATCACCTAATCCTGACCAGAAAACCAGATCTAGTGTTAAAGAAGAAGAAGAAGCAGAAGAAGAAGAAGAAGAAGAAGAAGAAGAACTTCTCATCTAATGAATTTTACCGTTCCGGTTGACCCCAGAGTGAAAATGAAAGAAAGAATAAATAAATACAACCCTCACCCCCCTCAAGAGACAACTAAAACTGTGGAGCATGAGGGTGATGGTGATACCAATTGTAGTTGGTGTCCTCGGAACTGTCCCCAAATATTTGGAAAAATGACTGGAGGATCTTTAAGATGAGGCTTGATAATTTGTATCATTTGGATTTTTCGGACTATTGTCCTCATCTTTATTGTTATATATACAACGTTTTGGCTGATGTGTCCTCCGAACTTCTTTCGACCAGAAACCCCTGAAGACACCCAGAGGGCACCATCGGCCGAAACGTTGTGTACATAGATGAGAACAACCGTCCGAAAAATCCAAATACAAAGTGAATTGGAAATCAGAGAAAAATCGACACCTTCAAGACTACAGCATTGGTAAGATCGGCTAGAATACTCAGAAGAGTCCTGGAGACCTGTGCTCACCCAGACTTCGGTGAACGATCACCAATTAAAGAGGGTGTGAAAACCCGCAATTATTTAATCCCAATCATTGTAATATTAACCTATATTAATGGTCAAGATGATGATGATGATGATGAATGATGACAGTTTCAATATTATCTTACATACCTAAATGCCACCCTGTCGACTGAAGCTGTAGAATACATCTACTGCACCTCTGCAGAGGGGTACAATCACCCTCCCAATGGGCCATCTGTTGACTGTGAGTGGCGACCCGTAATGCTTAAGGACGGAATCCTGGTGGCTGAGCTGTCGATGGTATGCAAAACTCACTTTGGTTTACTAGGGCTAGACTGTCGGTCGGAGAGCCCCTCCGATCAATCGGCTGGTCATGTCAAGCCCTAGCAGCTATTTTATTGTCCCAACCCTTTGTCTTTGTGGTAAATCCTCAACCCTTTTTATCATATATGTGCTAGAAGGCGGTGGCTGAGGTCTTAGTGTCTTAGGTATGACGTTAAATTGCATCTTCAATTCTGGAGCTATGGGGAGTGTGGAGTATCCCTTCATCAAAATTACTCCCAGATCTACTCTGACCTGTTAGGGTTCCATTTGTGGGTTAAATAAATAAAAAATGCGTTTTAAGAAATTGGGTTAAAAAAATTGAATGTCCAACAAAAATGAATAAAACGTCTTCGGCATAAAATAACCCAACAAGGGTTGACATGCCGTAAAATTCAACTAACCAACAGACCTAAATGAACACAATGAAAATTAATATACAATTTAGGGCCGGTTTAGCTTAGTCGGTTGAGCACTCGGTTAGGAATCGCAAGGTTCCTGGTTCGATACCGGCCTTCGCCAATTCAGCGTATGAGTAGCACAGGGATCTGTGCGGTAAAGTGAGGAGCTGATGGTAGGTATGGTGCTTCACTCCAGACGCATAAAAATCTCCTTGGTCTAGCGCTACTGAAAAGGGGATAGACCCCCTCGCTGTTGGTTGATACCGACATTAGGCCACCCCGTCGACTTTACTATTCTGATGCTTAACTATGCAGTGCTGAGCCAAGCAAAGCCCGGCAAGCAATCCTTAAATATTTCTGTCGCACCTGCTCTAAATCTCTGCATTATCTCATCGTACCACCGTCCCTCATCTCCAGTCACAGCCGCCCTTTATCTATTCTCTATCTCTCTTCCCCCCCTCTCTCTCTCTCTCTCTCACACACACACACACACTTTCTCTTTATATCTCGTTCGTCTCTCTAGGCCCTCGCAGAATCCACTTGACTCGTGCGAGGCAAGGGCAGAGGTTGAGAGCGGTGTGATTGGAACAAGCCAGAGCAGAAGAGACACCATCGATATCTACCGGTGGCAAACGACACGGCCAAGCCGCCTTTGTTGGCACAGCCGCTTTTCCAGCTGTCGAGCACATCCTTCACGTTAACATTACCACCTGCATCCGACATCCAGCCTGAACGGCCAGCATCATCAATTATTAAAGCTAGCCTTGTAAAATAGGCAGCACTCTGTTTGGTGTCGATTCTGTGTGAGCGATGCAGCAGTACGGTTACGAATTGCTAACGTTCGTTTTCCCTAGCAAGAAAAATTTCAGCGTATAAACATTCGCCGGTCCGACTGCTACAGCCCAGGGTCGGAAATACAACTTTTCCTCACTATAGATTCTATGACATTAGTTTTAGCATCTGCCTAAATTGTGATACTAGAGTATTATATAAATAATAATTTTTGCTATCGTAAATTCTGGGTTTCGTAACGATCTGACATTGAAAAGGTTTTATCTAAGCAGAGACCAGTCAAATATTCCCGTCCAGTCAAATTAGAATACGCCAAATACGCCATAGATTTGACATTAAATAACGTACTATTCTTCTATAAGGATGGATTCGACATTATTTAACACACGAAGGTTGATATGCCCCAACCCCCACGACACAGGGCCAATTTCTTAAGCGGGATTTAACAGCTTTAAATACAGAGTTTTTCCTAACTCCCACCCCCAAAAAATAAATAAAAAGGATAGGCCAAACTTGGAATGACACTAAGCCATTGTTGGACAGACACACATACACATAAAGACACATAAACACACACACACACACACACACACACACGCGCGCGCGCAGAGAATTTGGGAGGAAGATATCACCAGGCATACAACAAAATGGACAAATGCAACAAGGTAACAGCTCCAGAACTTTCAGAAATCTTCTGGCGAATATTCTTTATCCAAAATATTGAGAATAAACCAAAGCTAAACAATATCATAGTTCCCTAATTTTTCTTTAGACTTGACGATCTGACATTGAAAAGGTTTTATCTGAGTAGAGACCAGTCAAATCGAATACGCCAATACGCCATAGATTTCACATTAAATAACGTACTATTCTTCTACAAGGATGGATTCGACATTATTTAACACACGATATGCCCCAACCCCCACGACACAGGGCCAATTTCTTAAGCGGATTTTAACAGCTTTAAATACAGAGTTTTTCCTTCTTTTATCCATAATCAGGATAAAAACACATCAATTCATGCCTTTCTAAAGGGAATTGGCGCGAAGTGAAACGCAAACAGCCTCGTCCAGTATTTGAATTCGTGACCCCGATTCAATTTCTCATGACGATAACAGTTACGCTAAGCGCCGCGTAAAATAGATAAGTTGTAATAAGTGATAATATATATTTCATGTGGACGCGAGAGAGTCTCCATGGGTATTGGTTAACATGTTGGATTGTGACATCGTAGTAAATGAGTTTGAACTTCAGTAACACTATTACGTTCACTTTCAGACAAATACCATTGGGAATAGTATGGATCCCTGTAGCTATATGTTAAATAGTGCCACTGCTGTTCTTCTACAAGGATGGATTCGGCATTATATAACATACGAAGGTTGATATGCCATTAAACAAAGAACCCAATCCAATCAAATGGATGCAACGAATGTATTTTTGAAATCATTCACTGAAGCAAATAGTTTTTTGTTGTTTTGTTCAATGAGACAGCCATCCCTGTAGTGGTACTATTTAACCCATAGCTGGGGTGATGGTGGGAGCTCATACCTTTCCCAAGGGTATTAGTCCGAAAGTAAACGAAAGCGAGTTTGAACTACTCGCTCACATTATTACGTTCATTTCTAGAGTAATACCCTTGGGAAAGATATGGACCCTCTGATCCCCCAGCTATAGTTTAAATAGTACTACAACTATTTTTTTTCTCAAGGATAGACTTGACATTAAATAACCCACAAACGTTGATATGCCATTAAACAAAAGAAATAAACAAACGTTGTTATAAAATCTACTTATTTCGGATATAATAAGTTTCTTTTGGGGTGAGTTTTATAAACAGGAAGACTTTTTTTTTTTCTGTCGATGAATGAAAGATTCATATAAGTTTTATATAAATCATAGCAAACAAACAAACTACTAAGACCGCCCCCCCCATCACAAAAAAAGGATAGGCCAAACTTGGAATGATAGTAAGCCATTGTTGGACACACGCATAAAGACACATAAAGACACACACACACACACACTTACACATACACACACGCCGACAATTTAGGAGGAAGATATCACCAGGCATACAACAGAATGGACAAATCTAGCAACAAGGTAACAGCTCTAGAATTTAACTTTCAGAAATCTTCTGGCGAAGGGATCTTTATTCCAAAATATTAAGAATAAATCAAAGTTAAACAATATTATAGTTACCTAATTTTTCTTTAGACTCGCATTGTGATAGCCTTCAAAACCAACCACCAAACCAATATAAACACAATGCTTCAAGCAAATTATAATACTCTCTCTCTCTCTCTCTCTCTCTCTCTCTCTATATATATATATATATATATATATATATATATATAAGTTAGGGTAGCTGGGAAATGAAATCAACGGCGCTTGGCTACTGAAAGTTTCTTGCTTATGCGATTTTAAAACCGGCGAGAAACTGTCAGTAATTGAGTGCCGTTGACTTCATGTCCCCGAAACCCTAATTTAGATATAATTGCTCTATGCACGATATTGATCACTGCTTACATATAAATATAAAACACTATATTATCATTGTTTCCACTATTATCATTATTGTTAATATTATTATTATTGTATAAATTGTTAATGTAGTTAGAGACATTTTAGAACATTAGTACTATTATCGAAATTTATTTTATAACTATATTAACAATTTATACAACAATTATAATATTAACAATAATGATAATAGTAGAAACAATGATAATAATAACAATGATAATAAGACTAATAATAATAACAACAATAATTAGAATAAAATAAACACAACCCTTATATAAATAGAATAGCAGAATGGAACAACCCATTGTTGTATGGTTTATGAACTACCCCTGAAGATGGCCCACGATCGGGTGGAAAGTACTAAAGAAATAAACTATGGCAAATATATCAGCTAATTTTCGCCAGATATAATTAGATCAATCCGACAACTTGAAAGGACACATAACAAGATTTGCAGACCAAAAATGGCTCCGTTGTTCAACAAAATATGGCTTAGAGAAGAAATGATGATGTCTAACCACACACACACACACACACACACACACACACACACACACACACACACACACACACACACACACACACGGGTTAGTCGGTAGAGCGTTCGACTAGAAACCACAAGATTCCTAGTTCGATACCGGTCCTGCCAACTCAGCATATGAGTAGCACAGGGGTCTGTGCGGTAAAGTAAGGAGCTGATGGTGTGGCGCTCCACCTCCAGATGCCAAAACAATCTCCTTGGTCTAGCGCTATTGAAACGGGGATAGACTCCCTCGCTGACAGGCTGATACCGACTTTAGGCCGACCGACGACTTTACTTACTTATATATAGATATAGATATAGATATAGATAGATAGATAGATATAAATGTAATAGCGTGATAAAAGTTCGAACTCGCTTACTACGATGTCGCAGTCCAGCACTAAGATGAACAACAAACAAGAAATTTAAAAAAAAAAAATAATCAAGTCACTTATTTTCTGACAATTTATTCATACATTCTAGTTCTTTCTTGCTTTCATTCATAACGAAGTAGATACACTTTTTTTTTTGTATTTCATTCAATTCTTTTGCAGCTTATTCATTCATTTTTTTCCTTCACACGCCACTATATATTTCTTAATTCGTTTATTTATTTCATTCATTCCTGGTTTTCCCATTAACTCTCATTAGTCCTTTATCCCTTTCTTCTGGATGCCATATTTATCGTAATGACGGCTGAGGCATGGGTTTCCGTTGTGATGGCGTGTGTAGGAACTCTTAACCGCTGACATTAAGCAAATGGGAAAACACCTAATGCAGCCGACGCCGCCACTACCACCATCGTCACCCACCAAGCAATTAGTCAACCATAGCATGAGCCAAGCAAACAACAGACCTAAAGAGTAATTAACGAAGTAGTCCATAAAAACAGTCAATCAGACAGCGACCTGGATGAGCAACTGACCTGAGGCCATTGAGGCTTGATGGATTCAACAATGTCGAAAACGGATTTGCCGGATAACGTAAACAAAAAAAAAAACAAAAAAAAAAAAAGAAAAAAAAAAAAGAAAGAGGGGTAGCAGAGATAGGTTAAATATAAAGAGTGGAAAAGAAACGAAAAGAAAAACAGAAAAGAAGGAAGTAAGGAAGGTGAAGAATTATATGAGAAATGTACAACACGATATATAATGCAGAATTGGAGGTGGTGTAATAGTTAGAGTCACGGGAAATGGACTCGTCGACCCGAGTTCAAATCCTGGACGAAGCTGTTTGCATTTTACAGCGCTAATACCCTTAGGAAAGGTATGAATCCAACTACTAAGGTAGACTAGGTTCTTAGCTTTGGCTAGGTAACTAGTCTAAGAGAAGGAAAACTCTGAATTCAAACCTGTTAAAATCCGCGTAAGAAATTAACCTTGTGCCGCTTTCCACTCGTGCAGAGGGGTTGGTATATATATATGAAAGGTAAAATGGATATGAATCCGACAATATGTGTAGAAAGTTTTGTAGAAAGAACAACAAGATGTTTAAAGTTTTGCTGACAGAAATCTGTTTCGACCGTATGCGTCTTTATCAAAGCAACATTACAAACGGAAAAACGAAGAAGCGTTCCGTGCCTCGTGATTAATGATATATTTATTTCGTTTTTCCGTTTACAATGTTGCTTTGATAAAGACCGCATACGGTCGAAACAAATTTCTGTCAGCAAAACTTTAAACATCTTGTTGTTTTTTCTACAAAACTTTCTATATATCTATAACACAAATAGAGGAATGAATTAAATTACCATGACCAGACAACTCAGAAATCACCATGTGCGACATCCGGAGCACTGGACAGCTGTTTCGATCTCCTTAGGTCTCATCAGCAGTGCATACCACAACTCCGCCACTAGAGATTGAACCAGGGACCACAGAGTAAAGAGCGGAATCTCTACACCTAGGCCACCAGCCCACACCATAAACAGAATGCCAAATCATCTAGTCAATGGTAATTCACGCGCAGCCACCTAACCTGTATTTGTCTTGACGCCTATCGCAGGATTACAGAGGACGAGGTCACCTCCAGGGCAACGACTTCACAATTCGGTGCCCGCATCTATATATATATATATATATTTACCAAATATTTACCAACCCCCTCCACACGAGCAGTATATATATATATATATTATATATATATATATATATATATATATATATATATCTTATTATAATGGAGATTGTGTGTTTGTCTGTCTGTAACCGAAACTATATTACTACTCAAGTCACAATTCCCTTAGTTATTGACATCACATTCTCAATGATTTTATTTTTTATTTAAACCTCAATTATTAATAAAATTGTCTTACATTATTAATACTGTTAAGTATATCTACATATTCACAACATGCAATTGTATTTATATATAACAACAAAATAGCGGTTTACAGTGTGAATGGGAAGGCTAATTTGCATATTGATATTAAAATGTGATTTTAATAAATATGTGCTTAGTATTATTGATTTCTAACTGTTTGGTTTTATTTGAATGAATATGAGCAACAATCTCTTCAATAAATCTTAAATGAAATCCATTAACAAGAAAGAATAACTGTCATTTTATTCTTTACTTCCTCTTTTAACTAAATACTTGAATTAGAAAAAATAAAAATGAAAGACGGGAGTGATGGAAGAGTAAGTTTCAGTTGTTCTATTTTTCGATTATACCCTCCTCCTGTTTCAAATCTTTTTATATGCATTTTTATTTAGTTTCATTAGCCTTTCTAATTTAATACAATATTTTATTACATTAAAACTTAAATACTTGCACCCGGAGGGTGCATATATTTGCTAGTATATATAATGTAGAATAAGACCTAGGTAGATAACATAAAAATGTAAACTGAGTTTTTTTTCTCTATGCAATTATCGACCATGTCGCCCCCACGTGGTGGGTGTCCCTTTATATATACTACTGTGTGAGGCATGATGGAAATTGTTTGTGAATAATTCTGGGAAGGGTGCTCTAGTTTATATTGCACGGTTATCTAAGTGGCTATATTAATTCTGGAGGAGCATGGTGTAATGGTTATCGTCGTAGGAAATGGACACGGCAACACTTACATCGGGTATATAATGTCGAGAAAGTGACAGATGAGGAGAGGATGAGGGTGGTGGTGGTGGTGGTGGTGATAGATTTGAATCTTACTTCTGTTCTACTTACTTAATTCGTCGGCAGCCATATTTTGCAGGGCCGATTCTTACTCTGGTGGGCTCTGCTGTTTGGCTTTCTTTTGGGGGTTGATTTCTTCTCTGTCCGGGCTAGGTGACTGTGCATTTCTTATGGGTTAATTAATACGAAAGACTTTCTTGTTTTCTTTATAGCTTTTATTAAAAACAACTCCAGCCCATGTATTATTGAAACCGCACGGTGAGAAGCGGCATTTCAGAGCGAGCGGACCTCTGCGTCCGCTCACACTGATTTTCTGGCCGCAACTGACCAAAAACTGTCACACGCTTCTACTGGCACGTTTTTCGGGGTTGGCGCTTTGGTCAAGCGGTAATCACCACACGTCAATTATTGGCAGTAACTTTCCACTCAACAATTCGATTTGAATTTTCTAACGAACTCAATTTCAAAATTTATACTACACTACTTACATAATTCACAGGATACCCATAAATTACGAAACAACACGAGTTCAAATCCGGGACGAGATATGTTCTAAGTTATGAACGAGCTCACAAACGGACAATGAATGAAGGAGTGGCAGTTGCCTGACAAGACGTTGCGATCAATAATATATATGTATGTATGTATGTATGTATGTATTGTATTCATTTATTTAAAAAAATATTTTCTATTCATTCCGCCTACATTCCACAGCTACAACACCAGTGATAATAACAATATTTTACATTCTGAAGACCAATGTGTGATATTATTAGAAGCAAAGAGAAAACTAACTGTCCAAGTGTAATACATTACAAGATTTTTGTACTGATTATTGTCGTGATAAATAGGACTACACTGTTTGCATATCGGAAAATAATTCAGAACTAAATATTCTTAACTCTGTGCCTGCTTTCAGCCACTAACAGCGGCTCTCCTACCCCCTGCGATCCTACCGTAAATCGCTGGTAGCGGCTCCGTACGTGTCACTGGCTTACATTAAAAATTCACTACGTGAACAATAATGATAGGACTTTATTTGAATAGAATGAGTTCTGAGGTGAATAGATTGTGAACTTTTAAATATCCCATCATGCTGGTACAATAGGTACCACCAATTTACCCTGTGAAATTTACCCGCCTATATTTAATACAATGAAACTTCCATAAAAATTAATATTATCTTGAAAAATATTTTTCCATTCGAAAGAAGAAACATTAAACAAACTCCTGATGATTTTTTAAAACTTTTTTTCAGCTTACGGAAATAATGAAAATTATGATTGAAAAACAATGTTTTCATTTTTGCACTGTTAAATCAACTGAAATTTAACGTAGCTAAAAACAAGTTACGATAAGAGGATTTTAAAAAATTCTATGAAAAATCAATTAATAGTCCGATTTTCACGAAAATTTCCATAACTATTTACCTTTGGATGTAAATATATCTGAAATAGTTTTTTCCTAAAATATATTAGGGGAAATATATTTTTTTACGAGGTTTACCCCCCCTATTTTATTTTATGAGATATAAAAAAATGAACCGTCAGAGAATTTTTTTTTAATGTTTAAAAGTCTTTTTTTGTGTGTACAAATCGAATTGTTGAATAGTAATGTTTGATTCTTATAATATACGGAAGAGCAAAACTAACAATATTTGTAATACTTATTGTATTTTCTTTGCTTCAGTTACCCTATAAGTTCAACTAAAAAATATTCCGGAGTTATTCTGAAACTACCACAAAAGAATAAATAAATAAATAAATCTTTCAAAAATCGTTGAAAACCAATAATCGGTTATTGAATATACACAAGAAAACAATTATGTCGAATACAGCCACCTATACATTTAAATCTATAAATGTCAAAGAGAGATAATATGTAAATTTCCAGTCCTAGTTTCGACATAAAAATCACCCTTTTACATGTAAGACAAACTATTTTATTTATTTTTCAAGATAACGGTGTAATTTTTCCCAATCAGATAATTTGATCTTTGAATTAACTGTTTTTCTTTGTAAAAATCTGTATGATCATTACTTTTTTAGCGAGATTTAAATATTTACTTACGTTTATTCAATATAGCTTAAACTGATCTCGTGACCCGAAAATGGAGATACCTATGGTGTAAATACCAAGAAAATTTGGTAAGCAAAGAGCTAAGTTCTATTATTGTGCTATTTACACGTCGTAGAATATGTTGTATGAAGTCATTTCTATACATAGTGAAAATTATGCTAGAGTCACGACAAGATCTGGTGATCACTGGGCCGGACAGAACCGACAGTAGACTCAGGACAGAAGCGAAAAGTATCCTATCCTAACCAACTTAAACACTTCTGGATTTAATCTATAAACTGTGCAAGTCTCTTGTTATTCTATTTAATAGTTGAAAATGTTGTGATATTTGTATTGTGCAGAGAGCACTGTAAATTGTTTTTAGTGCTAAATTTAAATCATTATCAGTCATATGGAAATCAAATCCCACTGACAAGTTAAAGTGACAATTCTTCCAAGCCTTAGTTGTATCATTTCACAACTTCGACTTTAACGAAGCACTGGATGGGAGCAGCACAAGTGCTATTATTATTGTTTGTAACGGTTATCATTGGAGGAAGTGGACTCAGTTTGGTTTCTTGGTTTCTTTGTTAAATGGCATATCAATGTTCGTGGGTTACTTAAAGCCAAACCATCCTTGTAGAAAAACAGCAGTGATCATATTTAAGGAGTCTCTTTTCTTTTGTCAATATATATATATATATATATATATATATATATATATATATATATATATATATATATCATCCACTCCGCACGAGCGGGATGTGACACAAGGTCAATTTCTTAAGCGGAGTTTAACAGGTTTGAATTCAGAGTTTTCCTTCTCCTAGACTGGTTTCCTAACCAAAGTTATAGAATCCAGCCTGCCCTACTATTTACCCATAGTTGGAGGGAGAATAGTTGGATTCATACTTTTCCCAAGGGTATTAGCGTTATGTGAAATGTAAACAGCTTTGTCCAAGATTGGAACTCTGGTCGACGAGTCCATTTCCTACGACTCTAACCATTACACCACGCACCTCCATTTATCAATATCGAATGTGGGGCTATTAGTCCGAAAGTGACTGGGGTTCGAACTTGCTTACAACGATGTAGCAATCCAGTACGTTAGCCATTACACTACCAAAAGTCTCCCCGCCTCGAAATGGAATCGGTTACCCGAGTTCAAATCCTTGACAATGCTGTTTGCGTTTTACATCGCGATAATTCCTTTGGGAAAGGCATGAATCCATATGTATTCTCAGCTATAGTAAACAAATTATGGAGCATGTAACAGTTGGGCCTTGCAAATTGTTGTAGAGTAGCTAGCACCCCTTCAGTACTTTACAAGATGGACTGTCTCATAACCTTAAATAGTTTACGATTAAGGACTTCAATAGTGGATTAATAAGCTGAATGATATTCGGACTGATCTTACTGCGTTTGGCTATACCGCATTTGACCCTCCTCTATTTCGTGTAAGTTTGTCTTGTTAATTGTTTGTAACTTATTGTTCTGTGTTGTTGTATGTATCCGTTACTACCTGTGTATCATTTCACCTCGACAATACAACACAAATAGATTGGAAGATTGAGTCATTCCAGACGACGGTATAACTAAAATCATTTAGAATACTGAGGAGAGTCCTAAAATAGCTGGGAGACTTGCTGTCACTTAACATACAATTAAAAGTAACAGTTTTTATTGGTGTTGTAGTTCATTGAGTACAAATAAAAATAAACATTTTTTTTCGGAATTATTATATTCGCTATTTTATGTCTCTCTTTCTTTTTCTTTTTTTTCTTTCTTTTTTCTTCTTCTTTTTTTATACCATCCTAAACATTATTCATTTTAACAACTGTTTTTTCTTCTTGTTGTTTTCTTCACGTATTTCAAATTGTCCCTTTGTCAAATTTATGCTTATTTAGATACATATTTCTTATTTTTTTTACAATTTTGTGTCCGATGCGCAGCGCGGAATTCGTTGACATTTCATGGTTTATTATTGCAAAGTTATAGTCGATATGGATGTTTATTGCGCATGCGCGTGGGACGATTTGGCGTGGGAGGTGTAAGAGGGTGGGAATGGCGGTGTTTGCGGGTGGGGGGTGCAACGGGTTTGGGCAAGTGGCTTCGGCGTTTGTTATCGATACACGAATACAATGAATCCTTCAACAAAATCTGACAAACACAGCCTTCATTTATTTCTACTGTCTCCTTATAATCATTTTTATAACTTTTCATCCACCGTCGTCGCCGCCGCCACCAACCCGTTTTTCTTAATCTTTTTTCTTCGCTATGGATTTACACACACACACACACATGCGTGGAGGCACACACACACACACACACACACACACACACACACACACACACACACACACACACACATGTGTGCGTGCACATACACACACACTCTTTCTCCCACTCTCTCTTTCTCTGTTTTTTCTCACTTGTACCTTTTTACTTATCCCCTAAGAGAGAGAGAGAGAAGAGAGAGAGAGAGAGAGAGAAGAGAGAGAGAGAGAGAGAGAGAGAGAGAGATGCAGTATTTTGTTTTGATTTTTTGTTAGTTATTTTTTTTTTTTCCTTTTTATCTCCTCCCCCCCAAAAAAAATCCAACAAAAAACTTTATATTATAAAAAAACAAAACAAAAAAAAACGACCCCAAAACCCCAACAAAACAAAACATTTATTTCTTTGTATTATTTGTATTATTCGGACTATTGTCACCATCTGTATTGTTATCTGTAAAACGTTTCGGTCGATGTGCCCTCCGACCTTCTTCAGGTATTTCTTGTCGTAATCGGGAGCCATCACGGAACTTTGAACCCAACCCTTTATTCAATCCACGGGGCTAGACTATTCTCATTCCGCTAACCATAGCTGGGTACAAGTGTAAAGCTGAGTTTATTATTATTCTATGTTACTGTCGTCCTTGACCAGGATTGAACCTGTAGCCTATAGATAACTGTCACTTAAAACTGTTTTAACTTAACGGCCGAAATGTTGTACAGATAACAATAAAGATGAGGACAATAGTCCAAATAATACAAATAATACAAATTATCAAGCCTCATCACAAAAATTCAGAGATAACTTTTCTTTCTGTTTCTTTCTTATGTCAATTTAATTTTTCCCCATAATTTTCCCACGCGCAATTTTCTATTTCCTTCCTTTTCAGCATTTAAAAAAAATCACCTTTTCTTTTTTTCTATCTTAATTTATATCCACCGCCATATTTTCATATTTTCCTTCAACTTGTGAATCAGGATTTATTCAATGGTGAAAAATGTTCATGGACTTGCAGGCAGTTATTCTAACAGGAACCTTACATGTACGAGCACGCTTATTTCTCACACTGTTATCAGCACATATGAATGTGCTATGATGCTCATCTTCAGTCGTAGTGGTTCTATCTCAGGTCATTAGTCAACTGTTTTACATTATTACATTGTTCATTTATATGTCGCATGTCTGGTTATGCTAATTTCTTATTAGCAAAACCAATCCAGTGATGCTGATAGCTTTTTGATCTAGTGCGTCCTGGGACGCACATATTTGCTTTGAATGAGTCCCCGGGAAAATCTACACAGTTTATTAATAGATTGTAGAGTTTTTATTTATGATCTTGAGAAACAACTAAAGCCGTCTAACTCCTACATTGTAACTTATCCTGTATAATTCGTTTCTAAGAAACTATTGAAATGTATTTACAGTTAGCTTGAAATAGCGACGGAAGAAAAAAGAAAAACACTGGGACGCATGGATATGATTTTCTGCGTAATTTTAGATTTTTATGCGTCAGGGTCGCAGAACGCGTACCTATGAACATCCCTGCAAACCGATTACATCTCCCGGAATCTTATGGATTTCACGCCCTGCGTGAATCTAAGGCTTCTAAATTCCGTCTCTCTCTCTCTCTTTTTGGCTTTTTGAAAAATCAAACTGGCTCTTTTAATTCCGTACGGTAGTTGAGATCATCCGAGCACACCAATAGGAGAATTAATTGTCCATTTCTTCATCTATTTGAATTTGATGGTATTCATTTTTTAGATCAATTTTTGTGAAACATTTCATTCCTACAAGTGAATGCAGTATATTTTCTATGTTTGGAATTGGATAAGAATCTGAAAAATATTATGATTTACGCCGCAAATTCTAAAATCAACATTCGGCTTTCTCCGAACAACTATAAGTGAAGCCCATTTACTTCCGCCTGGGGAAACATGTTGGAGAAATTCCTTCTTTTATATTCAACAAAGTTCCGACATGCGACGCCATTTTGTTATGATGTTCAATTTCAGAAGTAGTAGTTCTACTTGAGGCTACTGGTTAACTGTTTTAGATTCTTGCAGAAAGGTTCATTTACAGGGTGTTCGGGATAAATTTGACATATTTATATTTAGTTATTTTTCTCCATAGGTTGGAGGTATTGACGCACATTATGCATCATTTAAAATATTGGACCCTTCTTAATTCATATACGTGATGACAGATAGAATGGATGACTGGAACCCACCTGAATCATAGAAGAGAATAACTTGTATCATGATGATCTGTGCCGGCCAACAAAATAAGGAGATTATGGTTGCTGCCCAATGCTCCCTGAACACTGTAAAAACAATCAGACAGGGGCCGGAGAATTGCAATGGAGACTACGAGGCTGTGGCTAGAGGAAAGCAATATAACAGACGATCTGATTGCGTTCGTACAGCAGAATTCCTCGAAAATCTACAGAAAAAAGTGTTGGAGGACCCTCAGATGCCTACGTGGAGTTGCTAAACACTGTAGTCAAGCCCTGGATAACAAGGGTAGCCAATGGTAAGGCATATGTATGGCAGCAGGATTCGGACCCATGCCACACCTCTGGGAAAAATTAAAAATGGTTGTCGGCAAATTTTTATGACTACACCAGTCCCAATGCTTGGTCTCCGAACTCCCCAGATCTTAACCCCATGGATTATTATGTATGGGGCGCTGTTGGGAAAGACACCAATTGCTGTGACAGTACTACAAAAGCCAAGTTAATCAACAGAATTAAGGTAGTTTTTGAACCCTTCCCAGCGAAACTGTAACATCAGCTTACTCCAGGTTCCGGAGCAGGATTGAGACTGTGATCGACGCTAATGGCGGCTATTTTCAGTGAAACTTGTTGACAGTAGTACAATATCCGTGCCTGTTGAATTTCTTTACAAACCATTAAATTTTGTAGTTACCAAGCACTTTTTCTTTTTCCTTATGAAACTGTCAAATTTCTCCCGAACACCCTGTATATACCACATATCTGTTTATGTTAATTTCTCTTAAGCAAGACCTATCCCATTATAAAATGCATGGCAATACTATTGGCGAAGATACCAAAGAATAGATATATTGTAAGCATATCTCATAAGACATTGATAGTAAATGAGTATTTTATATTATAACACATCGGGTATATAATGGGGGAGAGATGGGATAAGGGGTCTCTTACTTGTTCATCTCTGCTTCTACTGCTTCTAACTCGTCGGCCGCCATATTTTTCAGGACTGACTTCTCGATCTGATCCCGTGGGTTGATTCTTCGTGTTGGTTTCTTCGGGCTGGTCATTCAACAAGACTGTTGTTTTTCTTAAAGTTTTTTTAATTCAAAACAACCAAGCCCATATTTTACCGCGCGGTGAGTGCGATTCTGAGAGACATCCGCTCTCATCGAATGTCTTGTCGCCTCTAAACTAAAACTTAAACTAATTCCCCATAATAATGCACGAACACATACCTTGATGAAGTGATGTGAGTGGTCGTTTGGTTGGTTGTCTTTTTACGGCATATCAACCCTCTTTCAAATAGCCCCCCCCCAAAGCTGCAACAAAAATAGCATGGGGACAAACAGAAGAAAAAAAAACAGATTTAAAAAATCGAGAAAAACTAATTGGAAAAAGAAACAAAATATAAAGAAAAAGAAAGAGTAAAAAAGAAAGAAGAAAATAATGAAAAAAAAAAAGCAGAGAAAATAAAATGATAAAAACTATTCGAGAAATATAAAAGAAAAAAAATGTGGGAAAAATAAATAAGAAACAAAAAGCATAAAAAAGATGAAGGAATGAAGAGATGCGTGGAAACTAAAGAAGAATGAAGAAGCAACGAAGGAGGAGTGGAATTAGATTTGAAGGAAGAGTAGGAGTAGAAGGGAAGGAGGAGGAGAAGAAGAAGAAGAAGGGAGAGGAGTGGGAGTAGGAGTTATGATCTTCACACTGATTCTCTGCTGCAAACCTTTTTATGACCTTCAGGACTCCTTTGTGTCTCGAATGTGTCTGTATGTAATGTTGGCCTGTCATGGCCGTGTGAATTTACGGCAGACGATGCCACAAACTTTCAACTGCCCTTCTTATCCCGAGACGGAGATGGCGTCATAAAAACAGAGAATAATGATGATAATGATGATGATGATGATGAGTCGGTGTGAAAGAATGAGAATAATGATCCAATACAGACCCAGAAAACTGACATATTGGAAAATAAAATAAATACTCAAATGTAGTACCATCTCAAGTTAAATTTGAGAGAGAGAGAGAGAGAGAGAGAGAGAGAGAGAGAGAGAGAGAGAGAGAGAGAGAGAGAGAGAGAGAGCACATATATATGTATGTATAGAGAAAGAAAGAGAGAGAGAGAGTAAATATATTGATAGATAAATATAATAGATAGATAGAGAGAAAGAGAGAGAGAGAGAGAGAGAGAGAGAGAGAGAGAGAGAGAGAGAGAGAGCACATATATATGTATGTATAGAGAAAGTGTGAGAGAGAGAGAGTAAATATATTGATAGAAAAATATAAAGAGAGAGAGAGAGAGAGAGAGAGAGAGAGAGAGAGAGAGAGAGAGAGAGAGAGAGAGAGAGATTTAATTAGTTGTTGGAGCACCAAACACAATTTCTTGAATCTCTTCCAGTGAAGTCTCAAGCAGAAGGACATTAAAATCAATCATATTGAATAAGAGAGTGACTGATTGGTTTTAACGGCATGTCAACTGTTCTTAGGTTATTTCATGCTTAGAAGTTAGGGAATCGCTTTCATTTTTTGTGTAGTTGTTTCTTAAGAGTTTTTTGTACATGGTCCTATCGAATACGAATAAATTGAACAGATCTATTTGACCCATATATGGGACCCTAACATGTACTACCACTCCGGGTCAGAGTGGATCTGGTAGTACTGGCAATAAATAAGTACTCCACACTACCCATTCTTACCATCAGATTCAGTTTAGTGTTATACCTAGGACACATATTTTAAAGAGGATTGTGATGCTCTTAGCCGTTTGTAGAGGACACAGTCGTATTTTAAGCCCAACTGATAAGGCTAATAGAATAACAGATTAAAACGTTTTGATATACTCAGGGTTCGTGATCTTTACGAATCACTGTAAAATCACTGTAATATAGAAAATATTATTGATAATAGTCAAGATAGCTGTAATATTATTAGATATATCATTTTGTTCAATCAAGATTGGCGTGGGAGTGTGAAAGGAGAGAGAGAGAGAGAGAGAGAGAGGGGGATCCCTGTACAAGTTCATTTTCCTTTTTTATTCTCGTTCACCCTCTCCCATTAAGTAATCTACATTATATTCTATTTGGAGAGAGAGAGAGAGAGAGAGAGAGAGAGAGAGAGAGAGAGAGAGAGAGAGAGAGAGAGAGAGAGAGAGGGGGGATCCCTGTACAAGTTCATTTTCCTTTTTTATTCTCGTTCACCCTCTCCCATTAAGGGAGAGAGAGAGAGAGAGAGAGAGAGAGAGAGAGAGAGAGAGAGAGAGAGAGAGATCCTTCGACACTTTCATTTTCTTTCTTTTATTTCTTCGTCCACCCTCTCCCATTGGGTTGGTTGGTTTTACGGCATATCAACTCAGTTCGGGTCATTTAATGCCGAATGAAGTAATTTTTAATAAACAAATAACTCTTGTTGCTTACTGTACCTGCTCTTGTTTAAGTGGTTACCCAATAAAGTATTGAACAGGCTCATCACTGCTTAACTTTGGTGATCTAGCGGGAACCGGTGATTTGAGTGAGACTTAACCGTAATCCTCCGATTGGGTAATCTATATTATGTTTTATTTAGATAAAGAGTGTGTGTGTGTGTGTGTGTGTGTGTGTGTGTGTGTGAGAGAGAGAGAGAGAGAGAGAGAGAGAGAGAGAGAGAGAGAGAGAGAGAGAGAGAGAGAGAGAGAGAGAGAGAGATCCTGTGACACTTTCATTTTCTTTCTTTTCTTTCTTCGTTCACCCTCTCCTCTTGAGTTGCTTGATTTTACGGCATATCAACTCAGTTCGGGTCATTTAATGCCGAATCTTCGCTTCTTTTTTTTCTTGTTTTTTCTTTTATATTTTATTTTTTATAGCTGAAGTACATAGACATGTGGCATCATGGCTATTGAGTTTAACTAGTAGTTATGTTATGGCAACACCGAGAAAGTGAGGTTGCAGATATTTTTGTGAAGATAACACAGCTATAAATAAACATTGGTATCTTCGATCTGATTTTTAAAGCGGTTCTCTCACAGAGAAAGGCAGATCCAATTTTTTTGAACCAGATGTTTTATAAAGAAATCAAAAGATTACTCATTTCACGTAAATGGAGGTGATTTTCCAACAACAACAACAAAAGCAGCAAATTTCACCTGCAAGAGAGAGAGAGAGAGAGAGAGAGAGAGAGAGAGAGAGAGAGAGAGAGAGAGAGAGAGAGGTTGGTGTGGAGCGGGGAAATACTTTGACGAAATCAATGATTGCTCTTACCTTTTAAAAGCATTTCTTGTTCGAAAGTAGAACATCCTTATGAAATTATTATTCAACTAAATAAGACATTGTTGCGCGCGGCGCGCGGGCACACACACACACACACACACACACACGCACACACACACACACACATATATCGAGGTGCGTGGGCTAGTGGTTATAGTCGTGGAAAATGGACTCGTCGATTCGAGTTCAATTCCTAGACGAAGCTGTTGGCATTTCACATAGCGCTAATACCATTGGGAAAGGTATGAATCCATATATTCTCCCTCCAGCTATGGGTTAAATAGTAGGGCAGACTGGGCTCTTTAACCATGGGTAGGTAACTAGTCTAGGAAAGGGATAACTCTGAATTCAAAATTCCTGAGGTCTGTTGTTGATTGGGTTTGTGGCATTCCTTGATGCACCAATTCTTTCCTATCGACTGTACCAAAAAGTGTGGAATGGGCCTACACAAGCCTTCACCACTATAAACAAATCAGTGTGTGGGTGTTCACTGAATGAACACTCATGCGTCGAAAATCAACGAGAGAGTCCATTTATATATATATATATATATATATATACCAACTCCTCCGCACAAATAGGATGTGACACATGGGCAATTTCTTAAGCGAGTAGTTGCCTGACCAAGGTTAAAGAGCCCAGTTCGACCAACTATTTACATATAGCTGGAGGGATAATTAATGGCTATCTTTCTCAATGGTATTAGCACTATGTGAAATGTAAATGACCTCGGCCAGGATTTGAACTCGTCCCAGAGTCAATTCCGTACAACGATAACCATTAGAAAAGAGGGAGCCGATGATATATATATATATATATATATATATATATATATATATATATATTAATAATGGAGATTCGCTGTCTATATGTAACTAAAAACTACGTCAGAGCCTACGTCACAATACTCCCGATCTTTGTCAGTAGCAAGAAGTTAACTAAAAGGTTTACGAATGCGTAAATACGTAAATACGAATGCATATCTACGATTTTGTGTGAAATTTATGTGTAAAATATTCAAATAATCATTAATAATTAATAGATGCACGCAACGTTTTATTTGAGGGGGGCTGAACAAAGTTTCCATTTCAAATTGTTATATTTTCTTACCCTCTGATATTGAATTTTTAACTCCCACCCCTTCAGACAATATCTTCCAAAAATTAATTTCATACCTTTCGAAGTGTGTTTATTTTGCTAGTATATATAATGTTTTATTTTGTTGTTTCTTAAGAATTTTTGCACACAGTCCTATCGAATAGGAATCATTTTTAAACAGATCTATTTAAGTAATGGCAATGAAAAGATCTCCAGAACTGAAGCCTCACCATCGAGTTCAGTTTAGTGTCATGATTGTCCCCTTTTTTTGGGAGTGGTCTTACCCTCTACGGGAAATACAGTCTGTGTATTCTAAGCCCCGTCGACAGAGCGATACTTTCTTGTTGCAACGTCTTATAAATCAACAAGACTCTAAGACTTATTAATGACTGTCAGTATATTAATAGAGAGTACGGATCACTAATCACCGTGCTTTCCAAAATCTCATTATCAAGTGTGGAGTTGATTTCGGTAAATATGAACCCCCCCCCCCAAACACTCATTAACCATCGTTTATTATCTACACAAATGATTCCTTCCACTTGAGGTTACTTGACAATCAATTCAAAAGCAAGCGCAAAATGTATCAAGGAACAATGATGCAGGTATGCATTTTTATATAAGAATTTAACCTACGTATTCGCTGGCAGGACAAACTGCCCAGCACAGACATGCTGGAACGAGCAAACATGAACAACATGTCCGCGATCATCTGTGAGAGACGCCTGTGTTGGTTTGGTCATGTCAGGTGGATGGACAAAGGCCACATCCTCAAAGACCTACTGTATGGCGTATTAGTAGAAGGCACCCGACCTCTGCTAGAAGGGTATGAAGACATGCCACATCAACACCAACACATGGGAGGTTGATGCAGAAAACCGAACGGCCTTGCGCCTCCTTGTCAATTAAAGGGACGAAAACGAGTGAAAAAGAGAGGAAAGAAGCCGCCACAGAAAAGAGAACCAGAAAGATGGAGAGACAACAGCAACTCCAGCAAGCATCACTGTTTTTTTGCAGTCACTGCACCAGAGATTGCCATTCAAAAATTGGCCTGTTCAGCCACTCGCGCAGATGCAGTTAAAAAAAATTGGACACTGTGCCATCGTCTTTAGCAGACGGAAGGTTGCCAACCAAAAATAAGAATTTAACCTACAGAGTGGTCCCATGGTCTTGTTACCTTACCATTTTGTTTGAACTTTTATTATTTTTTGTTTTGATAATATAGTATCATCATCATCATCATCATCATCATCATCATGTCGCGCTAGTAGCACGGATATCCATGACAATCTCACGCCAACTTTTCCTATCATTCATTGCGGGGTGTTTCAACGATTCATTATAATATAGCACGCAACATTCTTGTGCAGTTCCCATCTATCTAATTCTCCAGGCGCTTCGTTAGGGTCCAAGTGGTCTACTATAAACAGATCGAGTTGTGTGGAAATCCGATCTCACTGATAAGTTAAAGCGACAATTCTTCCAAGCCGTAGTTGTTTCAGTGCTACTGTATGGCTGCACCATTTGGATATAGTATATAAGTTATGTAATTATTCTACCTCTAAAAAAATCTTTTAAAATTGTTATTTTCTAGAATTTCGGATTGTATTATGTAATTATTTTTTCTCTAAAAATATATAGCGGTTGGCAAGACTTTCGGGCCAACTTTGTACTTGGTAAATAGTATAAGCAACACATATTCCAGAAAAAAGATGTTTTGTTGTTCTTCTTGGAAACTCCATGCCTGACCAATATTGAGTAGGATATTATCAATTGTCTACGCAACAGGTTTCTTCTCACCAAATCATTTTTATTCAGAATTCCCCTCTCATTGACTGATTGATTGATAGATTAATTTTAACGGCATGCCAAGCCATTTAGGGTTATTTTATACCTAGAGGTAACGGACTGGAATTCATTAACGATCATATTTACAATTTTTGTGTAATGTTTCTTAAGTTGTTTTTTTTTTTTGCACTCGGTCCTGGCAATGAAAGGGTACTCTACGCTTGCCAAATCTGATGTATTCATGTGTAGTGGTCCATATGAGAACGTCGCTTAGGTGCTTGTCCTCACGTCTCCAGCAGTTCCCAGTGTGTCTTTCTCACCTTTCTTGGATGGTTTACAAGATGGGAAATAAAACTGCTGTTTTGCAGGGTGCTGCTTCCAAGATTTGTTCAAAACAGCTAACAGCATCCACGTGGAGTTCCAATCTAACTTTTTCTCAAAACTTTTACTTAGAGTGCGCGTGGTTCAACCATACGATTGTACTTACACGGCTACAAAATTCCTGTTTTATTTCATCAAAGAGATCAGATGGACCATATCACCTTTAAGCACCCTAGGTGCAACCTGGATTCAGAAGGACATGTTTCGGCAGGTTAGGGTTAGGGTTAGGTTAGCAGTTAGTTTTATAATTAAAAAAATGTGTCTAAAAATCGTCTGGTAACAAACAAGCGGATTTTGAGGGTGTAAATGAAAAACATGTCCTTCTGAATCCAGTTCGCACCTGGGGTGCTTAAAGGTGACATGGTCCGATCAGATTTCTATTTGGTCAATAATCTGGCAATAGCAATCAACGTTTACCTATGTGTATGTTGACATCGGTTTCAGTAGATGGATCTTACCATCGGGGTATATGAACTGGTCTATTTCAGAGGTTTGCCACTTAACAATAAGATGACACCATCTTCATTATATATATGTATTTAATGTATGTAAATATTTATTTACAATTATTGATATAGCTCAGTCGTAAGAGCGTCCGACTGAGAACCACAAGGTTCTGGGTTCGATATCGGCCCTCGCCAACTCAGCGTATGAGTAGCACAGAATCTCTGCGTTAAAGTGAGGAACTGATGGTAGTTGTGACGCTCCACCTCAGACGCCAAAACAATTTCCTTGGTCAAGCGCTAGTGAAAAGGCGATAAACTCCCTCGTTGTCTAGCTGATACCGACTTTAGGCAACCCCGACGACTTTACTTACTTATCTACCCAACCCAAACCAACTCAAACCAACCCAGCCCCTCCACCACAGATAGGATTCGGCTTAAGGGCAATTTGTAAGCGGGTTATAGCTGGTTTGAATTAAGATTGGTTGGTTGCTGGTTATTTTGTTTATACGACATATCAACTCAGTTCAGATCATTTAATGCAGAATCAAAGTCATTTTGATAAACAAAGGAATCATGTATCTGCAGTATCTGCCATTGGTTAAGTGATCACCCAATTAAGTATTGAACAGACTCATCATTACTTTACTATGGTGATCTGACAGAAATCAGTGCTTTCAGAATGACTTGACCGTAATGTAAGAGTCCAAGTGGTGCAACCATACAGTAGTAAAAACACGGCTTGGAATAATTCCCATTCTCTGTCATAAAATAGACACAAAATTTAATGGAATTAATGAGAAATTTTAAACTTTTTTGTTTCAACCAACAAATGTTCCCACCAACGAGGAACCCTTAAGTTATAAACTTCATTTCGAATAGACTTTATTTCTGGAAACTATTCACCTTCGTAATCTTTCTAAATAATTTTATTATCAATCAGTTTTTATCGATATTCACTTGAGCAGCGTTTGACATATACAGCTTTCAACTTTCTTTCGGCTTCCGTTTTTGTTTACCCCTCCTCCAACCTTCTTCGAACTTCTTTTGTAAGACTCCCATTCATTACGATCTTTGTTTGGACGGACAGTGAAAGAGAGTCGCCATTCTTATGAAAAATTAACGCGGTTTCACCTTTTCCCGCCTTTTGCTTACTTATACATAAGCGTCGGACAATGGTGTACACGAATATCCCTACTTTCACTTTCATTTTGAAAAGCACAAACACGCCGCCAAAGGGACAATACATCGCATGTACTTGTACATTTCATTCCCATATCCCAACTTCCCGATCCCCATTACTTTTGAGAGCCACTTATAGTAACTGCAATAAACAGTGCCGTACGGGCTCCCCTTACACTTTCTTCCACTCACACCACCATCTTTTGTTTACACATTGTAATTAACTGTCCCGGTCATCTCTGGACAATAAACTCTGTTATCTTATTCCCAACCACATTAGTATGGTCAAATTTAATCAAAGTCTATGTTTGACAAGCAGTTCATGATTAGCCCACCAATTTTGCCCAATTATTTCACAATACTTACTGCTTGCTTAACTCAATTATGTTACAAGATGCTATACTGAAAATACGTGGTAAATAGTTGTCTTTGTCTCTTAAAAGTTTTCCAATTTCTTCTTCCTGTCACTGTTTCCACTTCCGGAGATGTGACCAGTAATAGATACGAGACTGCTGAAAATGGTACGGCTTTTTATATTTTCGCATTGAATCATCCCAGGCGATTTTAAGTTGGAAAAATTAGGAACTGGAAAATAATAACTATCATCTTCCGGTCTAAAAGATTAAATATAAAAGTAAAGCCAAAAATGGGAACTATTCTTTGTTTTGGACGTTTCGCGTTGTATTTGAGCGAATATTTCCCTTGTTACAGGAACCCGTTTCTTTATTATTAGTCAGGAAAATAAAGTGTTCGGATTTAGAAGCTTTAGTGTTCGGCGATAACGATTCAATCATGATTTATTGATTAGATATTTCTATTCTGGTGCATCATACCAGTCTGGATATCATCCTATGTCAACTGTTAACCCTTTTTCTCTCTCGTCCCGTAACCTGGTTTTAGTCGCCGGGGCGATCCTCTTGTAGCGTGTATTGGATAGGAATAGTCTGTCGGAGAACATCCCTCTCCAGATCTACAACTAATTTGAATTCAGAGTATTTCTTCTCCTAGACCGGCTATCATATCAACGATAAAGTGTCAAGTATGACGTACTATTTACTCATTTACTTCCTCCAGCTATGGGTTAATAGTAGACAAACTGGGAATTTTTAACTGGATAGGTAACTAGTTTAGGAGAGGGAAAACTTTAAATTCAAACTTGTAAAACCCCGCTTAAGAAATTGACCTTGTGTCACACCTTTCTCATGTGGAGGGGTTGGTAAATAGATATATCTGCTATTTTGCGGGATGGGCTTCCAGGATTTCTTCAAAACAGCACGAAGCATTCTCGTGTAGTTCCCATATAGTTTTTTCTCCACACAGATTCCCTTGAATCTCCCCTCTCTCTCTCTCCCCTCTCTTTCTCTCTCTCTCTCTCTCTCTCTCTCTTTCTCTCTTCATCCGTCCCTATTGGTTGTCGCTCTTGGCAAGTCCTCAAGACAGCATCCAGTGTTCACACAGAGCTAGTGAATATAAGGTATTGCTGGTCGGTCAACGCATGTATTTATGTGAAAGAGTCCGTAGGAGGACGTTGTTTATGAGTTCATTCTTACTTCTCCAGCAGTGACCAACTTGTCTTTTTCGTCTTACTTAGATGGTTTGTGTGATGGGAGGTAAGTGACCGTATAACAACTGTTTTGTAGGGATAATGCTTCCAGGATTTATTCAAAACAGCACGTAGCATCCTACTGTAGTTCCCATCTAGACTTGAAAACTTGAAAATCCTCCGAAGAAAAAAAAAACCTCCAAAAAACGAACCATTGTCGTCAACTTTGCTCTGGTCGTAATGACAATAACTTATCCTTCATTGACTGTTGGTTTGTTTAATCGAAAATCAGAGTCGAAATTTACATGGGAGGATCGGGATCGAGATGGAACTTAGTAAGCAGAAGGGGAAGCGGGAAACATAGATCAAGAAGAGTGTCTTCAGGAGATAAGGAAACAAGGAGAAATGCAAAAGGATGTTTATTAAGTATTCTATACTCCTAAGTGACTTAATATGTCTTCAGGCATGCTTATGGGTCTTTCTTATATTGAATAAGTCTTTTAAGGGAATGAGTTAACAAAAAAACAAAATAGACCCTCCCAGTGGATAAGTGGGGTTAGATACAGGTGGAAAAAAAAATAAAACACAGAGAAAAAAATCAGAATAAAAATCATTAAAAAAAGTGCAAGTGGGACATGAAAATACACGGTGAAAAAAAATCAATAATATAAATAAAAAGCAAACAAACAAACAAATGCCACTCCCCCCAAAAAACAAAAACAAAACAAAGCCCCCCCATCAAAACTAAAAACAAATAAAAACCCCAAACCCCAAAAAGCTCGTGAGTAGAAGCTAGAAAAAAAGAAGGATATAAACAAAAAAACAAATACCCACCGCAAGAAGACAAAAACAAAAACCAGCACCCCCCCAAAAAAGCAAAAACAAATTAAAAAAATTAACCCCAAAACACTTAAGTAGGACCAAGAAAAAAAAAAGAAATGAAAGAGGAAAAAGTGAAAAGAAAGTGCAGGAGAATAGGATGGAGAATGATAAAATGAAAAAGCAAGAGAAAAAAAATCAAGGTGAGAAATGCATCATCATCATCCGCAGCAGCAGCATCTTCATCATCATCCGTAGTAGTAGTAGTAATAGCAGCAGCAGCAGCAGCAGCAGCAGCAGTAGTAGTAGTAGTAGTAGTAGAAGGTTGTTACCCAACCCCTTTGCCACGTGCAGAATGTGATACAAGATCAATTTTTTTAATAGTAGTAAAACTGGTTTGAATTCAGTTTTCCTTTTCCTCTGTTGGTGGCTGAATCAAATCTAAAGAACATTAAGGTAGTCTGCCCTACTATTTATTCACAGCTAGAGAGAAAACAGATGAAGTAATGCATTTCACAAGGGCATTAGCACGAAGTGAAACACAAACTGCCTCGTCCAGGATTTGAACTTGGGTCTCCGATTTCATTCCTTACGACAATAATCGTTGTTGTTGTTGTTATTGTTGTTGTTGTTGTTGAAGCAGATGTGAGTTTTAGAACATTCACTTCTTTATGTCAAAACTGTGTATTTTCATTAAAGAGACTAAAGAACCTTAGAAAAACGCACTAACACCTGCCCGTCATTTCAAATATATGCGTATCTGCAAAAGTAAAAAAACAAAAAACAAAAAACAAACAACAAAAAACAAAACAAAAAACAAAACAAACAATCCAAAAACTCTTATTGCAACAAGTACGCATAGACCAACATTTAACATACAATATAAACCTTTGAATACTCAAAAACTTCTGGGCTTAATGTCGTCTATTAACCTGCGACATTGTAGTAAGCGAGTTCGAAATTCAGTCGCGCTATTACGTTCACTTTCAGACCAGTACTCTTAGGAAAGGTATGAACCATATAATCCCCCAGCCATTGGTTAAATAGTTCAGCTACTGTTCTTCTCCAATGGTGGCTTTGGCATTAAACAACGAAGTTGATATGCCATTAAACAAAGAAACAAAACCAAACCATATAAAACTTCTACACACATTCGTTCAAACATACGAAACCACCCTAAAACACAGACACAGACACAGACACAGACACACACACACACACACACATATATATATATATATATATATACTGTTATATTGACCAGACGTTTATGCAGTTTACCTTCAAAACATAGGACACTCGCTTAGCGTAACGTATGAGATGGAATCTGCGACCCGAGTTCAACTCCTGAACGAGGCTATTTCACTTTGCACTAATGCCCTTGGAAAGGGCACGAATCCATCTGTTCTCCCCTTGTTATGGGTAAATAGTAAGGCAGACTGGGTTCATTGACCTTGGTACGGCAACCAGTCTCGGAGATAGAAAGCTCTGAATTCAAGCCAGCTTTACTCCACTTAAAAATGTACCTTGTGTTGTATACTGCTCGTACCAGAGCAGTTTGGTTAATATATGTATACACTTTTGTACTGACCAGACTTTTTTTTAGTATACTTACTAAACGAAAACAAAAAAGAACCCCCCCACCTAAAAAAAAAAAAAAAACGGATGAGAAAAAAGAAGATAGCCAACCATCTATCCAGTTCATTTTCATACAGGTTATTGGACCTGAGTAAATTAACCAATCAAAAGATCACACAATACACAAAACATCCCATTTAATATTCGTTGGCTATAATCCCGAAAACACTGTAATCACAATTTCTGTGTGGCTGAAGGTCAAAGTAGGAATCCATTTAATGCTCTACCGTGAACACTCACTCACTCACACATATTCTCTATCTCGCTATCTCTACACTCATTTTTATTCCTAAGCATATCTATCTCAGACACTTGCAACAGTGATTTAGTAGTACTATCTTTGGCACAATGACATGTTTATGGGACAGAGTGAAGAACAGACTCAGCGTTAAGGGTTTATGAGACAAGCCTCATAATCACTGCACTTCAGCAGCTGATGGCTCGGCCAAAAGGTTTATCCGGTTTTTGTCGTTAGATAGCATTAGCAGTGTTTAGGTTTAACTATGTTAAAAAAAGATGAACTTTTCATTGAATATCGTTAGGTATCACCAAAATACATCACGCGATCAGTTTAAGCAATATTTAAGGAAGAAACGTAAATAATTTTGAACAAAAAAAAAAGTCATGCAAAAAAAAATAGCGAACATAAAGACTTGTTACAAAGAAAACCAATTAATTCAAAGATCAAATTATCCGATTGGGAAAAAATTACTCACCATTATCTTGAAAAATAAGTAAAACAGTCCGTTTTTTTTCAACTGGATCAGTTTCTTTATTGATATTTTTGAGCAGAATTTTGTATTCATGGTTCTTTTACAAATGAATCCCGTATAGAAACTTATAAAAATCTTCTGATATAATTATTCAGACTCTTAATATAGAAAAAAATGTAAAAATCGTTTTTTGTCATTTGTACATATTTCCTAAAATAAAAAGGGTGGGGAGACCTCGTAAAAAATATTTCCCCTAATATATTTGAGGAAAACCCTATTTCAAACATATTTTCATCAAAGGGTAAGTAATTATGGAAATTTTCGTGAAAATCGGACCATTAATTGATTTTTCATAGAATTAAAAAAAGCCTCTAGTCGTAACTTGTTTTCGACTACGTTAAATTTCAATTGATTTAATGGTGCGAAAATGTAAACATTGTTTTGTTCATAATTTTTCATTATTTTCGTAAGTTGAAAATTAAAAAAAAATCATCAGGAGTTTTTTTTAATATTTCTTCTTTTGAATGGACAAACATTTTCAAGATAATATTAACCTTTATGCAAGTTTCATTGTGTTAAATATAGGGGGGCAAATTTCACAGGGCAGAATAGAGGTAACTATATATATACCTACATATACCTACATATATCATTGAACATTTTTTTTGTCAGATCTTGTGTATTTTTGTCAATTGATTTTTAACATTGAACATGGAACAAAACAATTTCTGAAGACAGTGGTAAATTGACTTGTTAGTGCTCCAACTTACGTGTTTTCCGAGTTACGATTTGTCACTCTGTCGATTGTTTGGTTCGTCTTGTGAGATAAAATTTGAGGCACATTTATTACACCAGAGAAAAATATTATTTATAAAAAATAACATTAAAAACTATAACAGTACAATTTGTTTTTGTACAATACAGTGCTGTTTTTCTATTTAGATTAGTGTAAAAAATAGGGTGATTGGGGCCTGGAACGAATTAATGGCATAAAAAACAAATAATATATTATAATAACCATAAACTTAAAACTAACCCTAATCCTAACCATTACTGTGATCTTAACCCTCGCCTTAGCGCTAACCCTAATCATAGTCCTAACTCCAACACTAAATCTTACCCTCCTCATATATATTTACCAACTCCTCCGCACGAATAGGATGCGATACAAGGTCAATTTCTTAAGCGGAGTTGAACAGTTTGAAATCAGAGTTTTCCATCTAATAGACTGGTTACCTAGCCATGGTTAAAGATTCCTCTCTGCCCTACTATTTACCTATAGCTGGAGAGAGAGAGAGAGAGAGAGAGAGAGAGAGAGAGAGAGAGAGAGAGAGAGAGAGAGAGAGAGAGTGTGTGAGAGAGAGAGTAGTTGGATGGATACCTTTTTCAAGGTTATTAGCCCTATGTGAAATGAAAACAGCCTCGTCCAGGATTTGAACTCGGACCGACAAATCCATTTCCTACGATTCTAACCATTACACAACGCGCCACCACTACTTACCTCCTCATAACCTAATACCATATACTGATTATAAAACAGTTGTGAAAAAAATTATCATAAAAAATGGCAAAAACCACTGGATTGCACCCATTAATAACAAACTTCAAAACATTAAACCTACTATTGGATAATGGAACTTAAAATAGAAGAGAACAAATTGTGCTGACTCGCCTTCACATACGCTACATCTAAATCACCCATCATCATTTAGTAGAGGGCACAGAATCCCCAATATGCACTACATGCCAAGAGAGATTTACAGTGAAACATGCTTCACTGTAAATCTCTCTTGGCATGTAGTGCATATTGGGGATTCTGTGCAATGTTTTTTTCAAATTACTTGCTTGGTAGTATTTTGTTCGCACTAGATCAAAGTCTACACAACATTTCACAAAAATAAGACCATCCAGGATTTCACATTTCCTAAAAGAAGTGGGATTGTACTAATAAAAATATAATTAATTAAAAAATAGTTAAAATCTATACATATACATATATTTTTTCTACCAAACTACCGCTAAGAATCCAAAACTTGGCATTAAATGACCCACCGAGGTTGATATGCCGTAAAACAAAACAAGGACCATATGACCTTTAGGCACCCCTTTTGCGATCTCGATTCATAAGGACATGTTTTTCATTTACACTGTCAAAATCCGGTTATTTGTTAACAGACGATTTTTAGATTTAAATTTTTTTATAAAACTAACCCCAACCCTAAACAAACAACCGGATTTTGACGGTGTAAACGAAAAACATGTCCTTATGAATCAAGATCGCAAAAGGGGTGCCTAAAGGTCATATGGTCCCAAAACAAACCAAACCTCATAACCCTAAACGTAACCCTGTGGTTCAAAATTGAACTCAATTTGATAATTTTGAATTGTAAAGAATAACTTCTGAACAAAATTGTATTTTAGCGATATTTAATTATCGAATGTAGTGGTTTTTTTTCTCCTCTTTTTAGGTTTGTTGTTAAATGATGAAACATCGTTTTCTGTTTTGTGTTAAACAGGATCAAAGAAATTACAAGTGTCTTTTCTTTCCTTTTACTCAGACACTCATTTAAACACTTCACCACATTCACATATATATACGAACTCAAACAGACAAACATGTATTTTCATACGCACAAGCATATAAAAAAGAATAAACACACGCATACATCGGTATATATATCATATTTGTTCATTTATTTAAGAATTTCGTCTCGCATATTAATCTTAACGTATACATAAAAAGAAAAACGAAACATACAGGTGCAGTTCATGCAACGGTAGAATGTAGAACACACACACACACACACACACACACACACACACACACACACACATATATATATATATATATATATATATATATATATATATATATATATGGCAACTGTATGATCTTTACAGATCACTGCCGTCCTTCATAAACTTACAACTTTCCTCCCAAAAATGAATCACCGTTTGCTGCTGTGTTGAGGTAACATGCAATGTTTAGTGAACCTTTTTTAGCAAATCGGCTGGTCACGTCAAGCTCTAGCACCTATATGATTGACCCAACCATATTGCCCTTATGACAAGTCCCAACCCTCTTTATCATATATGTGCTAGAAGGCTGTGACCGAAGGCCTTCATGTCCTGGGAATGACATTAAACTCTATCTGATGGTGAGGTTCCAGTTCTGGAGGTTTGGGGAATGTGGAGCACCCCTACATCACCATTGCTCCCAGGTCTACTCTGACCTGGAGTGGTAATACCTGTTAGGGTCCTATCTATGGGTTAAATAGTAAAATGTGTTTATAAAAAATTGAGTATCCATTAAGAATGAATATATTTCAAAACTTTGTCGGCATTAAATGACCCAGTGAGATTTATTTGCCGTAAATCAAACCAAACCAAACTAAACCAAACCTTTTCTATCATTATCCCATTAGTTTGGGTGAGTAGTGCTATTCCAAATATGGGTTGCTTCACACACGAGTCTTCACCGAGGTCAGTCCCAGTCATGAGAGGACATAATGATGTTAGCATAAGACTCTCGCTGTCAATACGTATATATGTAACTGCATGCTTCCAACTGGGCAGGTCCGCACATGCCGCCACATACCCGCCACCATGTTACGATTTTATGGGCCATCCTTTAGGCTTCAAGCAAAAGCACTTGTCCAGCGGAAATTCTTGGTAAAGAATCCCTCGGTTGCTCCTTGATGCTCCTCAGTATTGCATATCTTTCGTCAATGATTGCAAATGGACATCTGTCAGTATCAGTGATTAAATAGTCAACCAGCCACGCATTATGGCTGTTGATTAGCTGAGGTAAACCACGTGATCTCGCTTAGTCTATAAATTCAAGTGGTGCATTGTAGCACACCTTATATACAACAATAATCCAACAGACTTTTTCGAGAGTAAGTCTGATAAATGAAAAGATCACAAGGGAACATTTGTGTATCATGGTATTATAGTGACCAACGCTTGTACAACACGAATACCACTGTTTAAATATTCGTGATAATTATCCGGTGACAAGCTGAAGCAAGATATCCGTCAATCGCAGGTGTTATAAGAGGTTCAATACTTCTAGAAAAAACGTGCGAGATGGCCGTCGAGTAAAAAGCTTCCTCCGCCCTTTGACAGGTCTTGTTTTTCATCTGGCAGTGTGTCTAGTCACCTTTATCACCAGACAAACTTGAGGGGGGGTAGTACTGTGTTACATGGTACCAGTATCGCCTGAGCAACATAACACAATATATGACGTTAAACTACATGTAAAGGTGAAGTTCCAATTTTGGAGCTCTGGGGAGTGTGGATACCACTTTATTGCCATTACGCCCAGATCCACTTTAAACCTGCGGGGTAGTACCTGTTAGGGTCCCATCTATGTGTTAAATAGAAAAATGAGTTTGAAAAACGTGTTTAAAAATTGAGTAAAAAATCTGAACACTCATCAAGAATGAATAAAACAAAACGTTTTCGGTATAAAATAATCCAACAAGGGTTGACATGCCGTAAAATCCAACCAACCAGCCAACAGTTTAAAATTCTGTTTGCAAAGTCGTTTTTTCCTTACCCTAGTTTATGCAACTTCTACCACAAAAACAACAGCAGAAGCAGTGTTACCAAGAAAAAACAAAAAACAAAAACAAAAAAACAAATAACAAAAAAAACAAAAACAAAAAACAAAAAACAAAAAAAACAAAAAACAAAACAAACAAAAACAAAAAGACCTTTTGTCAGATGATGGCCCTGGGGTCGGGCATGGTTTTACGACCAAAGGATCATTACTACCAACGCAAGACACTCCCGTTGTAACTTACTATTCTAGCAGGCTTTATTGGTTTTACGTCACAGTGCGGGAAAACCATTTGTAAACAAAGAGAAACAAAAAAACATTATGTTGTTTTTACATTCCAAAACATAAAGTCTCTTATATATATATATATATATATATATATATATATATATATATACATGTATGTATATATTGATTTTGAATATTTTCTAACAGTTAAGAAAATCACTAGTTATTCTAAACAGGAAGTTAACGAATATCTTTCGCTACATTAAGAAATTTTATGTTACTGTCATTTCAACAATCGTCTAGACAAAGAAAGTGAATGTTCGCTTTCCTTAAGTTTTTTGAATTCTAAATTTCTTCTATTTTTTTTTCATACTTCATGCTTCGATAAATCCAGTATATTTATTTTTCTATATCTCTGTCATTTGATACCTGAAGCATACGAGTTATCATCATATTTTAACCCCCCCCCCGTATATATATATATATATGAATGAATGCACAAATAAAAGGTTTAGCTTTTATTTATTTACAAGGGAACAATATTTACAACTAAATGGTTTCCTGCTAACGCATTCGTCAGGTAAACGAAATAGTTTTTTTTTAAATGATAGAAATGGTGTAAATGTGTTAAATGTGTTAAAATATAGATGATGTTGTTGTGGAGTCAACGTATGCTTCTTTGTCGGTATATCTGATAAGTATATATATATATATATATATATATATATATATATATATATATATATATATGTAGGAAAATTTGTTTGTTTGTTTAGAACAATGAGTGATATAACTGAAAAAAAATTGGTAAGAAATTAGCTTGATGGATCTACCATTACCACTTGCCTCCACACATAAACAGATCGATTTTATTAAATGCATTACCAAACGTATTATAACCTCGTCTGGAAGGAGCCCAGGTCTGATATCTATCCTTTAAGAACGAAAAAATAAAAATACCACGACGAAAAGAAAAAAAAGGGCAAATAAATAAATAAGTAGTCAATCAATCAAAATGTGCAAGGTCTTATGTTCATGTGTTCTTTCATATTTATAACCTTATAATGATTTTACAAAACTCACCTGCTTTAAGATGTTATTCAATTCCGAAGGGCGGAATGTGAAGATGATGAAACGTATGACAATTTATTGATGATAAATGGTTATATAAACTGGTTGAGATTACACAAACAGTTTGTTTGAGATGGCGATAGCCGACCATTTTTGGGAGAATATGTGCTTAATTGAAGTCATACATAATTTGAAAATTAATTAGTTGATAATTAATGAATTAGGTGACTATATCTATTCAAATTTAAAGCGTAAACAAATCGAGAAAAAGTCGATCTCTGCCTAAATGTACATACAGAGATCGACTTTTTCTCGATTTGTTTACGCCTTACATTTGAGCATATATTCCCCTAATTCATTAATTATCAACTAATTAATTTTCAAATTAGGTATGACTTCAATTAATCACATATTCTCCCCAAAATAAACTGGTTGTTATATATATATATATATATATATATATATATATATAATATATATATATATATATTAATTATATTATATAATAAATTATGTGTCTACCACGTTTTCGATTTAGTGAACTCGTTAAGACCTTATAATCATAAGGTCCTGCCGATATCTCTAACATTGAAACCTTGGTAGGCCAATACATTTTTTCAACAATTATATATATATATATATATATATATATATATATATATATAGAGAGAGAGAGAGAGAGAGACTTGAGTTCTCTGGTGATTGTAAAAACATATATCCTGTAAGTATGTATCAATTAATTGTTCACTCCGTACTGAGAGTCACTGACGACCGTAAGGGTAAGGAACTTGGTAGACGAAAATGTCGGGTTTCGCTCCCGGCTAGAGGTAGTTGTTAAAAAAGGTCGAGCCGCACTAATGAGACGTAAACGTCGAAACACGTCTCTGTGGGTGACTGATACACACACACACACACATATATATATATATATATATATATATATATATATATATATATATACGAGTGTCGTTCAAAAGGTGCAGGGTCTCACTAAGAAAGAAAAGCCAGTTCTTATAAAACTAAACAAAATTCCTGTCTTAATTTATGTGTAGGTGAAACCCATACAAAAATCTTGTACAAATCGCGGAAGCTACACCCGACTAAAAAGGCAGCTGTACGGCCACCTGCCACGTATCACACAAACCATCTGAGTGAAATGAACAAGACATGCTGGACCCTGTTGGAGAAGCAAGGATGAATTCATAAGTGACGTTCTCCTGTGGAGACCAGCACATGGGAACGCCAGTCCAGGCCGCCCAGCAAAGACATACACTGATCAGCTCTATGCGGATACCGGATGCTGTGCGGAGGATCTGCCGATGATGATATATATATCTATCTACCAACCCCTCCGCACAAGCAGGATGTGACACAAGGTCAATTTTTTAAGCGGAGTTTAACAGGTTTTAATTCAGAGTTTTCCTTCTCCTAGACTGGTTGCCTAACCAAGGCTAAAAGTCCAGTCTGCCCTACTATTTATCCATAGCTGGAGGGAGAGTATGAAGGGTATTAGCACTAAGTAAAATGCAATTAGCACGTCCAGGATTTGAACTCGGGGCGACGAGTCCATTTCCCATGACTTTAACCATTACACCACGCGCTTCCATATATATATATATGTGTGTGTGTATGTGTGTATGTGTGTGTGTGTGTGAGAGAGAGAGAGAGAGAGAGAGAGAGAGAGAGAGAGAGAGAGAGAGAGAAGAGGGGGGAAGGAGAGAAAGAGAAAGTGTGAATGTGTGTGTGTATGTGTGTCTGAGAGTGATCATCGTCAGTGTTGTATGCGTACTCTACCCCAGTAGCATTGAACTTCTTTTCTTTTACACCTTTCTCATTTGCATTTATCTTCTTTTGTTATGTTATATTACACACACACACACACACACACACACATATATATATATATGTGCGTGTCTGTCTGTGTAAGTACGAGCGTGCGCGTGTGTTAGCTAAGACCCTCGTTGTCTCGACAATGAAAAATTACGACAAAAGACATGAATTATTTCTTGCTACTTTCATCAGATCAACGTCTCACAGTTTAGTGAAAGGTAAATCGAATCAATAATGAACGATAAAGGGTTAAAGATTTTGACATTTGCTATTTCAACGAGGCAGTACAGAATCTATATGTTGCGAAAATGTCCTATTTCTTTCAAAATGAAATTCCTAAACAATTGTACAACCAATTGGTCCTATGATCGCATAGATGAGAAAGAGCTCCTCAATTACCCCCCCCCCAAAGAAAACAAAAAAAAAAAAAAAAAAACAAACCAAAAAACAAAACCGAATGATCGAATCCCAATTATTTTCCACCACGGCAAACACATGCACAAACTAAACCAAGCACTAAAAAAAAAAAAAAAAAAAAAAAAAAAAAAAATAAGTAAGAAGAGCCCAAAAGCCTACAATCTGATCCCAAAACAAAATCCACCATCCACAAACCACCCATCAATGCCAAACGACAACCACCCAACCTACACAGCATCCTCACCGCATCTAAAAACACCTACACAATAACA
>CM042138.1:137435993-137468493 GCA_023376005.1 Doryteuthis pealeii | reverse complement strand
TATCAAACATTAATAATTTTTAAACGGATCTATTTGAATCACAGATAGGACCCTAACAGGTACCACCACTATGGGTCAAAGTGGATCTGGGAGTAATGGTAATGAAAGAATTCTCCAGGCTCCCCGGATCTCCAGAACTGGAACATCACCATCAGATGCAGTTTAGTGCAATACCCATTAAAGGAGGGGGTTCCACTGCTGGGAATATAGTTAGCGTATTCTAAAAAAAAAAAAAAAAACTGTTTCCAAATTCAATACGTTAAAGAAAAGTATTATTAATAAAAAATAAACATTAAAACATATGACAGTGCATAAATCATTATATTCTATTTTATTATATTTTTACCAGTACTATTTTTATACCAGTAAATACAATACTATTTTTCTTATTAAAAAACGTAATAAAAAAAATTAGGGTGTTTTTTAGGGTCTGGAACGGTTTAATGACATTTCAGTTTATTTCAACGGGGAAAATTGATTTGATATTAGTAGCCTATCAATTATGTACGATAGTGTAGTTAATTCAAACTGACGGTCTTGTGGGAAAATACAGGCCATTTGATAGTGTTTGACCTCCTACGATTCGCAAACGCGAACGTAAGAAAAGTTAGTTTAGAGAAGTCTGTTTTTATCTGGGCACTGAACAGACACGGAAACAAGTTTCCTGTTCAAAGTAAAATTATCACACGCGTATTTGGCTGATCTTGATTTTATGAAATAAAATATGAGTCGTCCTGTTGGCAGGGGCTGTAGAATTCACCGACTGAACCTCAGTAGAGGTGTAAGAGGTGTTGGCCGTGGGTAGCGACCCGTGATGCTTAAGGACGGTATCCTGGTGGATGAGCAGCCCAAGACATGCAACACTTCACTTAGACCCTTACTTGGGCTCGACGGGCTCGGAGTGGCCCCCTCCGATCAATCGGCTGGTCACATCACGTCCTAGCATCTATATGATGGCAAGCCCCAGCCCTTTTTATCATATAGGTGCTAGAAGGCAGTGGCCGAGTGTCTTCATGTTCTGGGAATGACGTTAAACTCTATCTGATGATGAAGTTCCAGTTCTGGAGGTTTAGAGAATGTGGAGCACACCTTCATTACCATTGCCTCTTGGTCCACCCTGACCCAGATAGGTAGTACCTGTTAGGGTCCCATCTATGGGTTAAATAGAAAAATGTGTTTATAGAAAATGGATATCCATTTAGAATGAATTTATTTCAAAACTTTGTCGGCATTAAATGACTCATCAAGGTTGATATGCCGTAAAAAAACCCAAACCAACTAATAAAATATGAGCTCTAAGAAAAACAACAAAGTCTTGTGTTCGTTTACTAAGGACTAAACAACGGACTAAGACACAGAAGACTTCTCCAGATCAAGTCAAGAAGACACTCAGAAATCCAGCCCTGATCCAGAATAACATCTACCTGCCCAGATCCAGCTACTGGCTAAGATAGAAGACACAGAATATAAGATCCAGCTACGCAGATAAAATAACAACTATCCAGATACTACCCAGAGCTTCTCAGTCCAGTGTGGTTTGTTACATTCATGCCCTCGTGAAAACGCTTGGTTTGTTTGATAGCATATAAACCTTCATGGGTTATTTAATGCCAAAGTCACCCTCGTCGAAGAACGGTAGTGGTAATATTTAACTCATATTTGGTGGATAAGGGGTTTGTACCATTCCCAAGGGTATTAGTACGAAAATGAATATGATAACACGACTGGAGTTTGAAATCGCTTACTTAGATGTCGCAGACCAGAACGTAAGTCACTACGCCACAAGGACTCACTTTCCTGTCAAAAGCATTCGAAGCTGCCGAATTGTGCCCCACAGTATCAATATATATATATATATATATATATATATATATATATATATATATAGTCGTGCAGCAAGTCTAAAAAAATGTAGGATATATCAGTTTATAAGCAAAACGAGAAATCTGAGAAGACCAGCTAGTGTAACGGTTAGAATACCCACCTGTCAGCCAGGCAGTTAGGGTTCGAATCCCACACAAAGCGGCTTCCAGTCTATAACTGCTGATGAGATATATTCGCCTAATTCATTAATTATCAACTAATTAATTTTCAAATTAGGTATGACTTCAATTAAGCACATATTCTCACAAAAATTGCAATACTTTTGACTCACACTAATAGCATCTACGTGATAACTCAGAACTGTATTTGCATATGTGATAAGTAAATTAAACGTTTAGTTAAAACTTGGTAAAGACTAATTAAACAGTGGTTCTCAATCTTTTTTTTTACCTATGGATCCCTTTGGTTCTTATTTTACTCTGGTGGATCCCCCACCTGGTCATTCGCCGCCCTGTTGGCTGGGACGTTAGAATGCACCGACTGCACCTCTGCAGAGGGTTAAGACTCCCCCAATGAGGCCACCTGTTGGCTGTGGGTGGCGACCCGTGATGCTTAAGGATAGAGCCCAGGTGGATGAGCAGTTCATGACTTGCAATACTCCACTTTGGCCCTTACTTAGGCTAGACGGGCGGTCGGAGAGGCCCCCTCCGTACAATCGGTTGGTCACGTCAAACCCTAGCACCTATATGATTGCCCCAACCCTATTGCCCTTATGGCAAGCCCCAACCCTTTTTATCATGTGGGTGTTAGAAGGCGGTGACTGAGAATGACGTTAAACTCTATCTGATGGTGAGGTTCCAGTTTTGGAGGTTTGGAGAAAGTGGAGCACCCCTTCATCACCATTGCTCCCTGTCCACTCTGACCGGGAGTGGTAGTACCTGTTAGGGTCCCATTTATGGGTTAAATAGAAAAACATGAGTTGATAAACAAAATTGTATTATCCATTAAAAATGAAATTATTTCAAAACTTTGTCGGCATTAAACATTTTTGAATACCAAATTACCAATAGAAGTATTCGGCATAAAATAACCCAAGGGGTTGACATGCCGTTAAAAAACCAACCAACCAACCCATGGCCATTCGATGTTTAAAAGTGTTGAGATTTTTGTAATTTAAGGTGTGTCCTAGATACCTACTCTTATTTATAGACTCGGCGATAATCATGTGACCATATTCTTGGCCAATCACTGGCAGTACTCTGCTGCTGATATTGTTATTTATACCGGCTGTTCTGGTCATACCTACTCGTAACTACTTGAACCTTCGTAGACGACGGAACATAGGATTATATCACTGGACCTCTGAAACTACGTAGAATTCCATAACTCTGGACTTATTCACTTACCAAAGGATTCCATAGCTCAGGACTTACTTACTTTAAGTCCTTTTCAACTGACCAAGGATGGCGGTCAGAAACTTAACAAAAAGTCCTATTGTATTTTTCATGATTAGATTTCTTTTGCTTTCCTGGACCGAAAAAAATGTTATATATATTTACCAACCCCTCCGCACGAGCAGGATGCGACACAAGGTCAATTTCTTAAGCGGGTTTTAACAGGTTTAAATTCAGAGTTTTCCTTCTCCTAGACCGGTTGCCTAACCAAGGTTAAAGAGCCCAGTCTGCCCTACTATTTACCCATAGCTGGAAGGAGAGTAGGATTCATACCTTTCCCAAGGGTATTAGCGCTAAGTGAAATGCAATTGCCACGTCCAGGATTTGAACTCGGGGCGACGTGTCCATTTCCCATGACTTTAACCATTACACTACGCGCTTCCAAAAAAGTTATATGGTCCCCGGGGGCATATGGCCCTCGGTTGAAAACCACACTTTAAATATGAATAGTGAACAATTACTAAATAAGTTCCGTATATGACGGTGTTGCAAAGCAACGTTTCATTCTTTTCTTGTTCTACAACCGTACAACAAACTGACGTCTGTTTTAATGGTCATGTTCGTGCGACCCTAATCCATGCACCATTCCAGTTCACAGCCGTCAAACTCTCACCTCTTAAACACATCCATATCTCATTTTGTTCATTGTTTATTACTATCCCCATTCGTGCCACTGAATATTAATGCAGTATTTTCACTTCAGTGAGGAGGCCATGTCTCGTAAGATGAAGATAAACCACTAAGAATTAATCATTGATTGAAAACTGGTATAGGTTGAACCACGTAGAATGTGTCCACTGTAAACCGTTTCTTGTTCAATTCTAACTCATTCAAGGACAATGTTTTGGGATTCCAGCGACAACACCCACGATCGTTATCCGATGACCAAGATTCTAAAAAAAAAAAGAATATACGAAACTTTTACAATGTTCTAATCTCTATTGCCCATTCTTCTTACTTGTATCGGTGATTCTAATTTTATTTCAAACTTTTCTTCGTTTTTCATTTCTTTTTATTACATCAACACTTTGATTTATGTTCTTCGTTGTTTATCTTTATTCAACTATTTTAATTTTTTTATCTATTCACAGCTCTTAAAATTCTTTTCTTGGTATAGAGTTTCTTTCTTTCTTTCTTTCTTTCTTTCATTTTTATGGTCCTTTTTTTCTATTTCTTATTTATAGTATTTGAAAATTATTTCTTGTCTTGGTATTTTCTTTCTTTCTTTCTTTCTTTCTTTTTCTTTCTTTCTTATGATTTTTTTTTCTATCTTTTATTCATAGCAGTTAAAATCCTTTCTTGCCTTGGTATTATCATTACTTCCATTTCTTTCTTTCTTTCTTTCTTTCTTTCTTTCTTTCTTTCTTTCTTAATCTTCCAGTTTCTTCTTTCTTTCTTTCTTTCTTTCTTTCTTATGGTCCTTTTTTCTATTTCTTATTTATAGTATTTGAAAATTATTTCTTGTTTTGCTTCTTTCTTCTTTCTTTCTTTCTTCTTTCTTTCTTTTGACCATTTTTTCTCTTTCTTTTTCATAGCATTTGGAAATTATTTATTTTCTTGGTATTTTCTTTCTTTCTTTCTTTCTTTCTTTCTTTCTTTCTTTCTTCTCATTTCCTCTTCTTTCTTTTTCTTATTCACAGCACAAGAAAATACCAAGACTAGAAATGATTTTTATCATTTCTTTTCTTGATATTTTCTTTCTTTCTTTCTTTCTTTCTTTCTTTCTTTCTTTCTTTCTTATAACCTTTTTTTCTATCTCATATCTCATTGCTTTTCCACTTTCCTTCATGTTTTACTGTTTTCATTTTTCTTCTTCCTTCCAGTTTTTCCTTCCTTTAACAACTCGAGATTTACTTTTATTTTTCTCTCTATTTTTCTTATCTTTCTCTCGTGTCGTTAGGACTTAGTATACGGCGACTCTATCCCTTGAAGAGTGGTACGACACCTTTCCAAAAAAGAAATGAGTGTACTGGGTCTGGTTCAGCTCAGTTGGTAGAGCGTCCGCCTAGGAAACACAAGATTCCGAGTTCGATACCGACCCTCGCCAACTCAGCGTATAAGTAGTACAGGGATCTGTGCGGTAAAGTGAGGAGCTGATGGTAGGTGTGTCGCCCCAATCTAAGACACTAAATAATCTCCTTGGTCTAGCACTAGTGAAAAGGGGATAGACTCCCCCGTTGTCTTGCCACCCCGACGACTTTGCTTGTTTGGGTATGGCATTCAACTGCATCTGATGCTGAGGATCTGAAGATCTGGAGTGTGGAGTACTTCTTCATTGCCATTACTCCAGATCCACTCCGAAGGGGTAGTACCACTCTGGCCGACCCACACTGGTGTGTTCATGTATAGATGTCTACAGGAGAACGTCTCGTATGAGTTACTCTCTTAATAAATGTTTATATTTTAATTAATAATATAATATTGTGATTAGTATAATAACACTGGTTTACAAAAAAATATTTTTTGTCTGAGGCAAGAATGTGAATAGGTGTTTTTTTTACTAATTTGGGTGTGCTGAATTCAAATTTATAAACAGTTTTGCTCTATCACCTCTAGTTTTCTGTCTTTTAAATAGTCTCATTTTAGTAAATACAGAGTATATACGTGCTTATTTCAACAGTTGCAGCAGATTATTACAGATAAAACGGGATAGATAAAGAACATTGACGGAATAAATATACTTGCATGGCACAATGTACACAATTCATATTACCGCAGACAGTTAGAAGTGTGTTTTTCTTAGATGGTCTGCAGTATTTTACCTCCGGGTTGTCATGCAAGAGCATTCAACAAAGTAAAATTAAATCATATGTAAGGCAATAAAATGTGTGTTGTTGGAAATTGTAATACAAATATATACCCAAAAGATTGTGTAACACAATTGTCGAGGGACATCTTTCTCCTGCGCTGCGAGGGACAACAACCTCCTGCGCTGACTGCCAGTGTACTACTGGCTGTTGATTGAGACGTGTTGGCTACGCTTAACTGCCAAAATCCGTCTTGATATATAGCTATATATATTTAATGTAATGCTATCTCTTACATTTATTGCATAATAACTACAAAAGAAGACATAAGTCACACAATATTAGAAATTAACCCTGAATGCATATACGCCTTTATGTACAGTATGTGTACAAAATGTACAGTATGCATATCTAAAAAAATTAGAGGTGATGAGTAAAAATGGATTTCAAATCTGAATTCAGCTATTTTTGTGCTTGCTTTAATTTCTTTGTAAACCAGTGTAATTCAAATGTCCATTTTACATTGATAGTGTTCTGATGATATAGTAGGTTTTACACACGCATGTACACATATTTATATATCGATGTTAGGGAAATCAACTGCACTTCAGCGAATATAATTTGAGAACCAGCAATATATGAACCTGTGCTATTATTTTGTACTATGAAAAAAAAAAGAAGATAAATGGGGGAGTGGGTGGGGGTGGTGGTGGTGGTGGTGATATTATTGCCAAAAAAAATCTTCTGTCCGAAAAAGGACTTTTTTTTTTGTAGATTCTAAAAAAAGACGCAGGTAATTAAATCAGTTTGGTTTTCGTGTCATCTTTACAGAAAAAAAAATCAGTTTTTATCGCGTGCAAAAGATGGCGATTCCACTGCCGAATACCATCAGGAGTCCCCCGCCAGGACGATGCCTTCTTTTGGTCAGCAGATTCTTTTGACAAAAAAACCTCAGAGATTCTGAAAAAAAAACAAACAAACAAACAAACAAACAAACAAGAACAAACAAACACACCAGAATAACCCCCAATAAAAACAACATAAAAAACAAGAAAAAAACAACAACAAACGAAAAACAAACAAAAAACGAAAAAGGCCAAACAGCTAAAAAAAACAACAACAAAAAAACAAACAAAAAACAAACCCCAAAAGCTCCCCCCCCCAAAAAAAAAAAAAAAAAGCAAAAAACTTGACACGAAGTATTATAGAACTGAGAAATATTTATATTCTTCAAAGACCAGAAGACCAAACGCACACACACACACACACACACACACACACACACACACACACACACACACACACATTCATGTGCATATGAGAATGTTTATGCTAATATCAAAGTTTTAATAATGCTTAAAAATGTTTTCATACAAATCCTAATGATTAAGTAAATGAAATATTCAGACATTCAGAAGATATATAGTGTATAAAAGCCGGCATATAATATATATATATATATATATATGATAAACAAAAAGTAAACAGGAATATTTCTTTCGTGAAAGAAATTGTTTTTAGAAAGTTTAAAAAAAGAGTTTTTCAAAGTGTTTGGCAAGTCACGAAAGATAAGGCGGAAATGTACTGTTATAGTAAGTCCTTTGTATATAAAACGTACTAGTTCACATATCAGTGAATATTCATTAGTACCAAATTTTGGCACCTATATGGTACTATTAAGTATGCATTTACTCCCTCCTCCCCCCATCTCAGACAGAATGTGACACAAGGTCAATTTTTAAGTGGAGTAAAGCTCGTTTGAATTCAGAGTTTTTCTTCTTCTGGACTAGCAAACCAATGAAGGTTAAAGTCTGCCCTACTATTTACCGATAATTGAGCGAAGAGAAGAGATGGATTCATACACTTCTCAAGTGCATTAGAGCGAAGTGAAACGCACTCAGCCTCGTTTAGGAATGGAACTCGGCTCACCGATTCCAGATTCTACAACGATAACCATTACGATAAGCACACTTCCTGTATATTATTAATACTAGCAAATAAATGCACCCTCTGGGTGCAAGTATTTAAGTTTTAATGTAATAAAATATATTAAATTGGAAAGGCTAATAAAACTAAATAAGAATGTAGATAAAAAGATTTGAAACAGGGGGGGGGTATAATAAAAAATAGAACAACTGAAACTTACTTTTCCATCACTCCCGTCTTTCATTGCTAAATTTTCCTAATTTGATTATTTAGTTAAAATAGGAAGTAAAGAATAAACCGACAGTTATTTCATCTTGTTAATGGATTTCTTTTAAGATTTATCTCCGAGATATTTGCTCTTATTCATTAAGATAAAACCAATTTTTTAGAAAACAATAATACTAAGCACATATTTATTAAAATGAAATGTTTAATATCATTATGCAAATTAGCCTTCCTGTTCACACTGTAAACCGCTATTTTTTGTTATATATAAATACAATTGCATGTTATTAGTATGTAGATATGGACAACAGTGGCTTCGGCCTCTGGACCATTGATATAATTAACGGCGTCGATCCCAGGGGGCCATCCCCCCAGGCAACACCTGCCCCCTTGATTTAAAGGGGCAGGGCTGGGTTTATTGCCCAGCGCCTGAGGCGCCCCCTTGAGGGGGAATGCCGACGGGATCGACGCAATTTTTCACCCGCCACCCCATGAATCTCGGCTTGTGGGTGGTCCCACATAAATAGGGCCTTTGTGCCTGACCCGTACAAGTGGGGTACGTGGAAAATATCATGTAGATATGGTCAACAGTATTAATAATGTAAAATAATTTTATTAATAATTGAGGTTTGAATAAAAATAAAATCATGGAGAATATGGTGTAAATAACCAAGGGAATTGTGAGATGAGTAGTGATATAGTTTCGGTTACAGACAGAAAAAAAACACAATCTCCATTATAATAAGAAAATTACCAAGTACGTGACCATTGGAGGTGCCGGTAATCTTCATAGGAAATGGATACATCGACACGAGTTCAATTCCTGGACGATGGTTGCATTTCGCATAGTGCTAATCCCCTTGCAAAAAGTATGAATCCGACTATTCTCTCTGAAGCTATGAGTAAATAGTAGGGCGGCAGACCGGACTCTTTAACCTTTGTACGCCAACTAGTCCAGGAGAAGTAAAACTATGAATTCAAACCTGTTAAAAAATGTGTCACATCCTACTCATGCGGAGGGGTTGGTAAATACATACATGACCATATACCCTTATGAAATAATTAGTTAATGGTTATTAAAGACGACCGTTAGGCTCGGTATTAAATCGTTATCTAATTATACAAGTGGTACCTTGACTTACGAGTTTAATTCGTCCCGCTCGTAACTTGGTTTCCTCGTATAACAAATCAATTTTTCCCACTGAAATAAACTGAAATGCCATTAATCCGTTCCAACTACACTATTTCTTTTTGTAAGATTTTTGTAATAAGAAAAACAGCACTCCCTGTATTGTATAAAAATATGGTAATATAGAATGTAATGAAATATGTTTTAACATTTATCTTCTTATAAATAATATTTTTGTTAGGCGTAATAAATTTGGAAACTTAATTGTTTTAATTATCTGAAGTTCGCTCGTACCTCAAATGTTAACTCTTAATACAAAGCAAAAAATCAACCGAGTAACAGCTCGTAACTCGGAAAATTCATAAGCTAGGGAACTCGTAAGTGAAGTTATCCCTGTATATTTATATAAAAGGACGGATTTACATTATGTGAAAAAGTTGATAAAGAAACCTAGCATATTCGATTTATCTTTGATGTTTTTTTAGCGGGGGTATCAAAAACTTATAATCAATCGTTTGTATTTACCAAAATAATCATTTCTGTTTTTTTTTCTGTCTTCCTCCAACAGTTTTTTTCTCTCTCGCTTTTTTTTTTTAACGTACTTCATCTTCAGCTTGAGCGTTCCCTGAACAGTGAAAAAAAAAAAAATGGCTGTTGATATTTCCATACATATCAGCCACGAATAATGCGCTGAGACGCATCTGCAAAAAAATAAAGGATCAACTATGATACAAGTGAAAAAAAAAAAATTGATCTCGTGTGCGGGGATCTTTTTTTAATTGTTTGTATAATATTGTGTACGACTTCGGCATTACAGCCCCCCCCCCCAAAAAAAAAAAAACCAACAAAAAAAAAACAAAAAAAACTGAGACATATTTTATTCATTTCGTTTTCTTTATATTCTCTGTTATAGATATTTAGAATTTTTTTTATTTTTTAAAAATCTATTTTATTTTCTTATTTGTCAGAAGTGACCAATAAAAAGGCAATGACAATTATATATTTCTTGATACAAAACACACATATAAATAAAATCATTCATATGTGTGTGTGTGTGTGTGTGTGTGTGTTTGGGTATGGTGTGTGTGCATATATAACGTATACATACACTAAACTATATTAACAATATTAATATATATATATATATATATATTATATATATGTGTGTGTGTGTGTGTGTGTGTGTATTTGTGTGTACATATATAATGTATGAATATAGCAAACTATATTATAAATAGTAATATATATATATATATATATATATATATATATATATATTTTAATATTGATAATATAGTTTGCTATATTCATAAATATATATATATGTGTGTGTGTGTGTATATGTGCGCGCGCGAGCGTGTGCGTGCGTGTGTATGTATGCGCGCGCGTGTGTGTATCTGTGGTGTGTATGTGTGTGTGATTTCATCTATTTTTCCATAACTCATCATATTTTGGTTGCTTTACACAAACTGAACATAAATGAATACAAAACCAAATATATGCACTATTTTGCATTTCTTTTTATTTATTTACACACACACACACACACACACACACACACACACACACACATATATATATATATATATATATATATATATATAAATTTGGTTAAAAATATTGGAATCCTCATTTTTTAAAAGTTGATGTTATCATCTTGAAAGACATTAATGAGTTGTCCCAAAGAGTTTTCATTAGTAAACCATGTACTTTTAATTCATTTCTGAACCATTATCAATGGCTGTTTATTATTTGTTATTATTAGTATAAACTATTGTTTTCTTTTTGGCTTCTAAGGTGAAGCTAAATAACACTCGTGATTTATTTTTTACAAATAAATATATCTAACGAGTTAGGCAAACGTGATTTATAATGTAACAAATGTATGAATGAATATGAAATACGTACACCAGCAAATAAAAGTTTAAACACATTACCCTCATTCAATGTAAATATATTGTACATAAAATAATTTTTTTAAATATTGGAAGACTATAATAAAGTTTTTGTGCCCCTGAAGTTACAGCGCCTCTTGACTGTGAAGTCCGATGTTTGAAAAAAAAAAAAAAATTCTCGACCGCAGATGTCGCATTTGACGACTGTCCCTGAAGATGTTGATGTGCCGATGTTTTGTTGCCGCTGCTTTCTTCTGGACCCCTTAGCTTCATGGCGTTGCGTCAGGGTGACTTCTGACATGAGCAATCCTCTACGGAGAGTCTGCCGCCACCGAAGGCGGTCCTGAGTGTACATACAAACTATCTATAACAGCGAAGTCTGTTCACGTTTATGTTAACGTCGGCACACACAGTATATAAATACAAATAGAACGACATTGGTGCATATCAACAAAAAGGTGAGTACTCGGCAACCCGAGTTCAATCTTAGACCGAAGCTGTTTGCATTTCACATAGTACTAATACCCTTGAGAAAGGTTGTTATTTACCCAACCCGTTCGCCACGGGTAATTACTTGGTACCCCACCGAAGTGTATATATATATATATATATATATATATATATATATATATAATATATATTATATATATAATTTAATATACCAAGCGTGTTGGTAGATCCTTGCGGAGAGAAAAAAACCGGCAGAGAGTTTGATTGTAAAAATATACTACATCAACCAGTAAGAAACAAATTTTTGAAAAAAAGAAAAGACCAAGATATTCGTACCAACAAAAAATAATCTATTGGTATAGTATTTGGCCAAAAGAAAAAACAATTTATATGTATATATATGTATATAAGATATATATATATTCATATAACCGCTAGGAGAAGCTAATTTGTAAAAAGTGCTTGATACCTAAGTAGAGCCAAGTAATAAGGATAAACTACTGAGTCAGTAGTTTATCCTTATATATATATATATATATATATATATATATATAAAGATAATCTAATGAGTCAGACGAACCTACTATTAGTTTCGCATAAAGCTCTTCAGGGCTAAAAATGAGTCAGATTTTAGCCCTGAAGAGCTTTATGCGAAACTAATAGTAGGTTCGTCTGACTCATTAGATTATCTTTATTACTTGGCTCTACTTAGGTATCGAGCACTTTTTACTTATTAGCTATTCTCCTAGCGGTTATATGAATATATATATATCTTATATACATATATATACATATAAATTGTTTTTTCTTTTGGCCAAATACTGTACCAATAGATTATTTTTTGTTGGTACGAATATCTTGGTCCTTTCTTTTTTTCAAAAATTTTTTTCTTCCTGGTTGATGTTTGGTAGTATATTTTTACAATCAAACTTTCTGCTGTTTTTTTTCTCTCCGCAAGGATTTACCAACACGCTTGGTATATATCATATATATATATATATATATATATATATATATATATATATATATATATATATATATATGCTTCGGTGGGGTACCAAGTAATTTGGTATTAGGATGATTCTAAGCTGGTCCTTTCTTCTAACGGTACGGTGTTGAATAGTTCAGGTCCGATTTTAAAGCTCAATGTTTAATTTCTATAAACAAAGCAAAGTAATTTGTAAAGACAAAAAGCTTAAAAATCGGGTATTAAGTGATTATGATTCATTTCCACCCATGGGTATCTGAAAACCCTATGAGTTTCGTCAGATCACGTTCTTTATTGAAAATGGTATACATATAAATGCTTTTATACATTCTCTCCTGATCCCTGTGATGGTATCGGGTTTCAATTCATCTTATCTTTTTAGGGGGTGGCTGTGCTTTGATCTTGTGGCAGCAATTTATCTGGGATCTTGTAGCATTCCTTTTTCCTGGGTGCTGTCACCTGGGTGTAAATATTATTATTATTATTATTATTATTATTATTATTATTATTATTATTATTATTATTATTATTTTATAACATTATGCATATATAATATAGAAAGTGACAAGAATTTAATATAGAATGTGGTAATTTTTTCTTAAAAATATAATATATGCATATATACGTATATGCATATATTATATTATGCATATATAATATAGAATGCGATAAGAATTTAACATAAAATGTGGTAATTTTTTCATAAGAATATAATTATGCATATATATATATATATATATATATATATATATATATATATATATATATATATATGCAATAAAATTCCTGTCATTCTCTTTCTCACCATCTATTCCTCTCCGTCATCACACTTAGTAAGTGCTCTAGAAGGCCCCCAGTGTCTGTACAAAGCTGATGAATGTAAGTTTTTGCTGTTCTGCTGACACTGGTTTGTCCATGTGGAGGAGTCCATATGAGAACGTCCCTTATGACTTCGTTCTTACTTCTTGTCTTGCTGGCCTTTCTCGTATAGTTTGCAAATGGGAGGTAAATAGCCGTACAATTGCTGTTTTGTAGAATGCTGTCACCAAGATTTGTTCAAAACTGCACACAGCATCATCGTGCATTTGCATTCTAGTCATTTCTTCAAGCGTTTCCTTACTGTCCAAGTGGTGAAACCATACAATAGTATTTACATGGCTATACCTTGGAAGAAAGGGCACCTCACTTGGTGTAATGGTTAGCAAGCTAGATTTGAAGACCATTGTTAGTGAGTTCGATTCTCATGGTGCACCTCATACTTCTGGCCTTGTGCCACATCTAAGCTACGCTTAGTAAATAACTATACCTTGGAGGAATTCCTGTATTATTTTATCAGAGCGATCAGATTTCGATATGATCGATAATCTGTCAATAGCAGTTCATATTTCACCTATGCGTATTTTGGCATTACTTTCGGTAGATGAGATATTGCTACCGAGGTATATTAACTGGTCTACTAAAATATATATAGATAGCAAGGGAAAATATTTTGGAATAACACAAGAATATTGTGAATTTCAAAAGCACAAGAGACCCCTTAGCAAACTATTTTATTTTATTTTATTTTTGTGTGTATGTGTGTGTGCTTAAAAATCATTTTTTCATCGGTAATTATTTTTGTCGTGAGGATTTTGGCATCGCTTTCAATAGATGAGATCTTGCTACAGAGGTATATGAACTGGTCTACTAAGATATATATAGATAGCAAGAGAAAATATTTCGGAATAACACAAGAATACTGTGAATTCCAGACCGTTTTTTTGTGTGTGTGTGCTTAAAAATCATTTTTTTCATCGGTAATTATTTTTGCCACGAGCATTTTGGCATCACTTTCGGTAGATGAAATCTTGCTACCGAGGTACATTAACTGGTCTACTAAAATATACATAGATAGCAAAAGAAAATATTTCGGAATAACACAAGAATATTGTAAATTCCAAAAGCACAAGAGACCCCTTAGCAGACTGGTTTTTTTGTGTGTGTGTGTGTGCTTAGAAATATTTTTTTCATTGGTAATTATTTTTGTCGCGAGTATTATCCACTCGGGACTAGGAGAAGAACCTCCAGCTACTCATCCACCAGTCTACTTCTCTATTCATCCAACAAGACTTCAATCGCAAAAAAAGAAAAAAGAAGAAGAGTAATGCACATCAATGAATAGGTACACAGATGGAAAGCTGGCAGGATGACAGATTAGGATGTGCACTGGCAGATTATATCTTTCTGTCAATTTAGATACACATGTAGATAGAAAAATGCTAGATGTTATCGATTTTCGAGTGTTCATACAAGTTAGTGTATATAAAAATGACAGAGAAGTAATTGGAAAAATATGGTCAGCCATGTTTTTTTTGTTGCAGAAGATGGCGTATGAATATTTCCAATTACACGAAACGGAAAGTGTTGGATACACGCGTTTCTGTATATGTGGAAAAATCATTTACAAAAAGTAAAAACGAATGAAACGTTTAACTTGTTTATATAAGAAGGAAACGAAGTGAAATATAAAAATGCAGGGTTAAATCACAGATTATGAGTAAAGAATTTAGTATTTTATTTTTTTGCCCCAGATACTTTATTATATATATATATATATATATATATATATATATATATATATATATATAAGTAAAGGTAGCGTGGACATGAAGTCATTAGCGATTGGTAACTGGAAGTTTCTCGTCTATGCGATTTTCAAACCAAGTGCTATATCAATAATATTGAGCACTATTTACTTTTGAATATAACACACAATATTATCCATATATATAATATATATATATATATATATATATATACACACACACACACATATATATATATATATATTATATATATATATATATATATATATATATATATATATATATTGCAACATTCACAGCAATAGAGCATGCATATCTGAGTTAGGATAGCGCAGACACAGGATCGACGGTGTTTGGTAACTATCAGTCTCTAAAATGACCAAGACGGTCTGAAGATCGCATAGGCAAGCCACACACACACACACACACACACACACACACACACACACATATATATATATATATAGAGAGAGAGAGAGAGAGAGGCTACGACAGAAATACACCCTAAATTTAAATCTGTCGGGCACATCACGTGGTGTAATGGTTTGCAAGCTAATTTCGCAGACTATTGTTCGTGAGTTTGATTCTCATTGGGTGCCCTATACTTCTGGCCTTGTACCACACCTAAGTTAAGCTTAGTAAATAAGAATATTTTAATTTGTCACCTGTGTAGTGAAAAGTGAACTTAGGCAAGTGGTAATGATAGTTCCATCTAGGTAACGTTTTCACACTTTTTCCAGGTACGATCAATTACGATCATGGGTTGGACCGGTGCATATCATGCGTTTGCTATTGAAATGTTCTTTTTTAAGACTGGAAAAGTTTTAATTACTACACAGAGAGCTTTTCGCACTCATTTCATGTTACGTCGGAATTAGGCTGTTTCGGATAGAAAATAGGCACTGATATGGGTTGAAAATTCTATCCGGTGCATCATCATCATGTTTTAAAAAGAAGGCAAAACGGGCACTATACCAAAACATTTAAACTGGCTTAAAAACCTATATCATAATTGAAGTCCTGCGCAATTCTCCTGTAAATCTGAGTTTCGTCTTTTCGCACTCATCAGACGGGCATATATTACAAGGATCCACGTCAAAGGAGGGGATTAGAATTACTACTTTCGTAGTGATTAAATACCTTTCACTATATATATATATATATATATATATATATATATATATATATATATATATATATCGCTTTCAGTGGATTAGATATTGCTATCGAAATATCTGAACTGGTATATTACATAGGTACTGTAGCAAGTAGATTAACCACCGAACAATGTTCTGACAATTGAGCGAATTTGGATTGAAGCTTTGGTCTACTTTTAAACCTATCATAATAAAAAAAGGGGCGTGTGGTGTAATGGTTATCGTCCTTGGACTTGGTGACATGAGTTCAAATCCTGGACGGGGCTGTATGCATTTCGCATAGCGCTAATATTCTTGTGAAATTATGCATCCGACCATTCTCCCTCCATCTATAGGTAAATAGATGACTTTGGTCAGGCAACCAGTATAGGAAAAGGAAAATTCTGGATATAAACCTATTCCCTTCAGCCATGAAAGAAAATTCAATTTAGTTGGATTTGACGGCAGACATTTTGTTCGACCTCATACAGGCGATAGACTTAAACCGGAATATGTCAGGAAAATTGCCAAGTTTGAAAGGGGGAGTGTTTAGGTAGGGGGTTTCTTCTCTAAACATGTTGGACCTATTGTGAAAATTAATGGACCGATAAATGCTCATGTGTATCTAAACATAGTGAAGGAACAGGCCATTGATTCTCTGTAAACTAGCGGCCATTTTGAATGCTAAACGTATGAAGGATCTTTTTTCTTTTTTTTAAAAAGAAAACATTATAGTCACTAGCAAAAATATGCGAAAGAATCATCATCATCATCATCATCATCATCCTTATCATCCTCATCCTCCTCATCCTCATCCTCCTCCTCCTCCTCCTCATCATCATCATCGTCGTTCTAACAGCACGGATTCCCATGGCTATCTCTCGCTACCCGCTCCTGCCAGATCTTCCGTGTGTACAGCTAATTATATGAAAAGTATGTTTAGTTGGAAATACTATGAATTAAAAATGTGTATGTGTACGAATATTTGTTCCCTCCACTGTATATATATATACAAAAAGATTTAAGTAACCCATTGATATGCCATTAAAAACCACCAACCAACCGACCAATAAAAACACGGACCTTATCGAATACGAATCATTTTTAAACAAATCGATTTGAACTATAGATGGGACCCTAACACGTACTGCCACTCCAGGTCAGAGTAGACCTGAGATCAGATGGGTAAAGATTTCAATACAATGTGGTTTCATTTGCTTAGCAAATTGGGTGTTGGATAACTATGTACCTATCCCGTGTGGATAGTGAGTACGTAACAGAACATTATGAAACTGTTGACACCCTGCTATATATAATATATATACACCGCTGATGAGACTTAATAAAGTTGAAACAGCTGTACGGTGTTCCACGTGGCGCACGTGATTCACCGGATTTGCTTGTCATGATTATTTTCAATAATTATCGAATTTTATACGATATACGCATTGCCTTCAAAAATATAAATAATAATATACTTTACATAACAATGCTTCAAAAGCAAATTATCAAATTCCATATATATATATATATATATATATATATATATATATATATATTATATATATATATATACGAGGGTGAGTAAAAAAGTAATGACATTTTCTTTATTTCATTTCATTTTTTATAAAACTGAGTCATACATTGACACCCTAACGAGGCTTAGAGCAAGAATCCGACAAGTAAGACTCAACTTGCCAATCGACAATGTTCTCCTCCCGCATGACAATGCTCGGCCACACACAAGCATCAAGACAAGGGTGAAAATCCCCTCATTCCGGTTGAAAAACTTTACCGCATCCTCCATACTCACCAGATTTAGCGCCGTCAGACTATTATCTCTTCGGGCCAAGAAAAGAGGTGTGAGAGGCAAACATCATTCCAGTGACGAGGAAGTGAAATCTATATTGAAGAAGTGGCTCAAAGAACAGTCAACATAATTTTACGGGACAGGGGTACATGCTCTCATTCGAAGGTGGAAATAGGGAGAAGTAGGAATGTGGTCACAGAGAACCAGCTTCATTTTGATGTATGATACTGTGTTGGTAATTATACCTGTCTTCAACAAAATGGCATTACTTTTTGACTCACCCTCGTATATATATATATATATATATATATATATATATATATATATGTGTGTGTGTGTGTGTGTGTTGTGTTGTGTGTGTGTGTGACACGCTCATTCAATGACGGCTGCCATCACTGACCGTAGTGAGTAAAACCATTTTTTTTTTGACAAGTGCTGAATCAAGGAAATTAACGGCTCTTCAAGTGTACACCAGAGGAACTCGGCTGGCAGATATGCTTATCAAGATATCGCATGTAGATAAATGATATTAGGTTAGAAACAGCTATGAACAGAATAGGGAGACTGAAATCACATAGATGAAATGTGGAAAAAAAACGGGGAGAAGGTTGATGGGGTACATATAAAATGTGGACTTTATTCAGGAGAGAAAAAGAAACTATGAATATATACCTATTAGGAAAAAAACCCAAAAACAAACAAAACAAAACAAAAACAACAAATAAAAAAACTAAACAAACAAACAAAGAAGCAAATAAAAACTGTAGGATAAAGTAAAGAATAATATGTAAATAGTGATATATTATTGTTGCAAGTTTTAAACAAAATTTCCTGCTAAAAAAATGAATAATAAATGCACACGCTGAGATGTAAAAAATGATAAAAAGATGAAGAAGAGGTAGAGGAGGGGGAGGAGGAAGAAAGGGAAATGATAAACAGCAATAATGTGACTAATAATAATAACATGAAGAATAAAAGAGGCACAAAAAAGAAAAATATCAGAAACAACAAAATATAATCGAAACAAGTTAATGTATGTTTAAATTCAACAATATTTGTTTATTTTTATCCGACCAAGGTACAGGAGGATTTAATTGGTTAAGACTATCAACACGTGCGTCGTCATGCAGTCATCTTTATTTTATTGCATCCTTCCTGGTTATCTCCCCTAACAGAAAGGGAAATAGAAGCAGAAGGTAAATGTATGAAAGCTAAAAAAAACAAGAGAAAGCGAATTTGAAGAAATGAGTCGGAACAAAAAAGAAGTTGGAGAGGAAAGAAAAGGAAGTTAAAGACATGACTGGGGATAGATGATGCAATGTGAATTGTGCAAGAGAATAAAATTTAACCATATTGACAAATGGTATATGCCACAAAAAAAGAATCTGTCCTAAGAAAATGAGACGCATAAAATCATGTGGGATTTTGAGTGCAAGATGAATCACCTAATCATGACCAGAAGACTAGATCTAGCCTAGATTAACAAGAAAAATGAACTAGAGTAAAAATGCAGAAGCGAAGAGATAGACAGCTACTTGGATCTTGCCAGAGGCCATAAAAAGCTGTGAACATGAAGGTGACAATGATACTAATTGTAGTTTGGTCTCTTTGAAACAGTTCTGATGAACTTGGAAAAGAATTGTCCTGGGTATGACGTTAAACTGTATCTAAGGTGAAGTTTCAATTCTGGAGTTCTGTGGAGTGAGAGGACTCCTTCATTGCCATTACTCCAAGGTCCACTCTAACCCGAGTGGTAGTGCCTGTTAGGGCCCCATCTATGAGTTAAATAAAAAAATGAGTTTACAAAATGTATTTTAAAAATTGAGTTTGAAAAAAAAATGAATGAACAAAACAAAACATGCCTGATACCGACTTTAGGCCACCCGATGACTTTACTTTTTACTTTATATCTAGTTACAGTACTTACATAATTCATAGGCTATCCATGAATTAAGTAACAATGAGACTTGCTTTGTTCGCGTGTGCAAATGTTCATGCCGACCATCAAACATTCCTGGATAGAAGCTCTTAGAGAGAAGCTTCGCGAAGGATACAAGTACCGACATATATACCTGTAAATACGCATACTAAATAGTAACAGGTTAAAGTAGAATAATTTCCTAATTAAATAGACCAATAAATATAAGAAATATTAAGAGACAGGATATATTGATAGAATATAAGAGAAATATTAAAGAATATAGATGAGAAAATCGCGCGGGGTGTGTGAATTAAAAAAGTTGGGAAGGAGGAAAGAAGTTTTGTATTCTTGTTACATTGGAACAGTTGTAATGAAAGATAATATAAAAAGGGAAGAAATAGATGTTGAAAATTATCATTTAGGAATATATGACAAGAAGAATAGTATAAGAAGAATTACCAGAATATGAGAGAGAGAGAGAGAGAGAGAAGAGAGAGAGGAGAGAGAAGAGAGAGAGAGAGAGAAGAGAGAGAGGGGAGCGACAAAATACAGAAAAAAAAGAGAAAATAGAAGATAATACACAACTAATACTGGGATAAAAGTAAAAGAGAAAAGAATATGTAAGGTATAAAAAAGGCGAGAAAAGGATTTTAAACTAAAGCTAAAAAAAAAAACAGTGAACGTGTGTGTGATGTGTGAAAAGAAGAGAGAGATGAGAGAGAGAGAGAGAGAGAGAGAAGAGAGAAGAGAGAGAGAGAGAGAGAGACGGTATTAAAGCATTTGAAGTGGTGGGAAGCTTATATCCACGTTTCTATCTCCTCAGTAATCAAGGCCATAACTTCTTTAAACTTTCTCAACCCTTCCAGGCCCCCAAATGACATTTTTTGATGAGGTTATCCACACTGGTTCTTCCTTGCTCCTGTTCCAAGCACTCATCTTCCACTCACGGCCGCACTCTCTCCTCAGCCGCGGAACATAGATCTGTTAATCGCTCCATTCAGCAGGTAATGAGAGTCCGTTCTCCTTCACGGCGAACTTTTGAATGTCGTTGAAAAGCCCACACTATATGTAGGGCCAGCAAGAAAGCGAACAGAGCTCATTACAATTATATCTATTAAAAAGCCCACTGAACACGTCACACACAACAACACACACACACACAACACACACAACCACACACACACACACACACACATGGCACACACCAAGGAAGCAACACATATATTATGCCAACTGAACACCGAGAGTCACTAATAAAATCAGAACTGCGATGAGATGATGCAAAACCGTCAGTCGCATAACAGTTCACATCGCATACAGATGTCATTTTTAATTAGTGGACTCTAACGATGTCGATGTTAGGTTCACAAAAATTGATAAATATTTTTTGCTCTTAGCTCCCTGTTATTTGTGCAATGCAGAAAGGGAATTGGAGTGATGGGATCACACGGGGCATATTATGGCCACCCGCTAGGTGTATTTTTTCATGCCCAGAGTGTGAGTGGGGTGAATTCCGCTTTTCGATTTGACATTGCATATTTAACATGTTTCTCAGGCCTTGTGAGTTCTGTTCTTAAGAATTTTTAAAATTTCTCTTTCGCTGATATGTTTTCCCCCCCAAGTTACAAACCCATTCTGTAACTCCATAACATCTATCAAAGTTTTGAGACCTTTTCTCTGTATGAGATTGATCGAAAAAGGATAAAGATCAACTAGAATGAAATATCTTAATTATATAGGGTTCCCGCTTTTCTTTTTTTTAGGAAATTCCTCCTTTAAAAATGATACGCTTTTTCGAGGTCTAATTAAATTCTGTACCTATAAAAAATTTTTTGCACGTGTTCCTATTGGATCGATAATTTAAAAAATATTCTACTTGTCCTATATATGGGACACTAACAGTACTACCATTTATGTTTCAGTTTAGTGCTTCTTAAGAGGTTTTGCACGTTTTCCTATTAAATACCAAATCATTTGTTTAACATATCTATTTGAACTATTTAAGGGGATGGGACATTACCAGGTACTACCATTTACGTTTCTTGTGTAGTTGTTTCTTAAGAGACGTTTGCACGTTGTTCCCCATTGAATACGAATATTCTTTTTAACATAAACTATTTGATCTATGGAAGGAACACAAACAGTTACTACCACTTACGTTTCTTGTGCATTGGTTCTTAAGAGTTTTTAAACGTGTTTCCATGCGAAATTAGATCTTTGTTTTAAACAATATCTATTTTGACCTATTGATGGACACTAACAGGGTTACTACCATTCTGACAATAGGACATGGGAGTCATGACAATGAATGAGTACTCCACATTTTCCAGATCTCTATAAACTGCAGCATCATATCAGATGCAGGGTTAAAGCTCATTGAAAACCATGCCGACAGGTTGGTTGTATTTTCAGCATGTCAAACCTTTGGGTTAGTTTTATGCCAAAGACGTCTTGTTGATTTATTCATTCTTAATTGAGTATTATTTTTTTAATTTTTTTATAAAAGCACATCTTTATAAATTATTTTAAAAAAAATACATTTAACCTATTTGAGCTATTTTGGACCGAGGAGTAATAAGCGTATGAAGAGGCACCCCACTCTCCCCAGAGTCCAGAATTGGACCTCACCACAAATTTCATTCTTAACATCGATACCCAGGACACTAAAAACCCCTCGACCACCGCCTTCTAGCACAATATGATAAAAGGTTTGGGGGTTGCTATAATATCAATAGGTTCGAGGAACAAAGTGCAAGGGCTAAGACGGACAGTGATTGGGAGGCTCTCCAACCGCCCGTCTGCTAAGGAAGGCCAAAGTGGAGTTAGTGTTACATGTCATGAAACTGTCAGCCACCGGATTCTTTTTTTATGTCCTAAACATCCACTGGTCCCCATCCACGGCCAACAAGTGGCTACATATATGTGTACTGCGTGGTTGGTTTGTTTAGCCATTTAATTACCAGATTAAAAAAAAAAAGTTCAAACTATTGAGGCTGCGAGACCGTTAATCTACCCAAAACAGAAATGAATATTGAATGAAACGTTTTCTCAATAGTCCATAAGTGCATCCACGCCACTGATACAACGCCGCTCTGAAAACTCCATTTTTTGAAATTGCCGTCGGTATTTTGGGGATACCCCGTGGCGTATAGTGGTTAACGTCGCTGGACTCAGAGCGAATATAGTCGGGACAATTCATTATAGGTTCCTTAGGGTTTGACGTGACCAAGCCGCACTGATCGAGGGGGTGCGTCTAGCCCAGAGTACAGGGCCAAGAGTCAGAGGCTGCATGTCAGTGGGGATGGTCAATCCACCAGGATTCTGTCCTTAAGCAACATGGGATCGCCACCCATGGCACAGTTGGCCCCATTGAGGGGTTTTTACCCCTCTACAAAGGTGCAGTAAGTATACAGCCCTAGCCGACAGCGGAGTTGAAAGGAAGCGGAAAGATGTCAAATAACGAATTATTTTTTAATTCCCTTTAATTTGATATTTAATCATCATCATTCCGATCATCATCATCATCATCGCATCATCATCATCAGTCTGAAACTGACATACGGATTCCCTTGGATTCTCGTATCTCGAAAATCGGTCATCACTGCCTGGCAAGTCTCCTCACAGCATCCAGTATCCGTGCAGAGCTGATTCAATGTAAGTCTTTGCTGGTCGGCCCCACTTTGGTGTGTCCAGTGTAGGTGCCAACAGGAGATCGTTGCTTATGGTGCGTCCACAATTTTTCCAGCAGTGACCAGCGCCTTGTTCGTTCTTACTTGGGATGGTTTGTGATAAGTAGAGTGAGGTGGCGTACAGTTGCTGTTTTGTATGGGGTGATGCTTCCAGGATTCGCTCAAGACAGCACACAGCATCTTCCGAGTTCCCATCAAACATTTTTCAGATAATTTTCGCTTAAAGTTCTAATTGTGCAGCCATACTAAATACGGTCACGCATGGAAAGAATTCTCGCTTTAACCTTAATCCAATTGATCAAGATCTCCATTATATCGGACATTAAATAAATTGTTGTTGTTGTTGGTATCCTTCCGTCAAATGCGAGAGACGATGAGTATGTCATTTTTTATTGGGATTGCGAACTACGTAAGTTCTGGGCGGTTTCATCAGGAAGATGAAGCTTGTTCCCAAGGAGCAAATCCCACTCTTCCCATTGCCGCTGTATCCAAAGCGAAAGGTAAGAACACCAATGCATTTGTAAGCGACAGTTGTCGCATGAGTTACTGGCAGCACTGGATTTTAACATCACCCACCACATCTGGGGGACTCCGTTTCCTGATTTGTTTTCGGGGTTTACTCTCCCTAGCCTTTCTTTGGATGAGGTAAAGCCACTAGGCAGGGGTGGAGGTTTGTATTAAGTTTTTCCTTGGCCTAGCTGCGGTTACCGGACCAAGGCTAAGGGAGCCCCTTCTAACCCGGTTTGGGCGATTTATGTGAGTAGTAAGTACCCCAATCCTCTACAACATAAAAATTAGTATATATTAATCGTACATTGATTAAGTAAAAATTTATTGATAGCAACGAATAGTGATTTCTTAAAAATGGACAAGTAGGAACTAAGACAGATGGAAGCAAAGAACAAGAAAATTGCATGATGATTCACAAAGTCTCACTGAGCCGGACGACATTAACTGACTCCATATGTGCAAGAAAAGAAGGAGAAAGAAATCGTCAGGAATTGATGCTTGCAGATACAACAATCAAGACTTTTGAAAAATACACTAAAAAGAGCAAAGAAAAGACTAATTACGAACAGCAATTGTAACATATTGGACAAACAAAAAGCAACAGAATTAGCAGAACAAGAAGAGAAGAAGAACAAACATTATGGATTACGGGTTCTAAGTGACAATCTGTATATTTGCTAAAAAGGGAAACCCGAAGAGAAAAAAAAATGTGAATCTCTTATAATAGTATTCTTTGGATATTCGGACTATTGACCTTATCTTTATTGCTAACTGTACAACGTTTCGGGCCGATGTGCCTCCGGTATTTCTGTCGGGATTCGGGATTTCTGTCTCAAACTCGGTAACCTTTCTTGTCGAACTCTGGGAACCTTCATGGAAACTTGAACCCAACCCTGTTCAATCCACGGGGAATATTCCTATTCTCATTCCGCCTAACCATAGATGGTACAAATGTATTTTAAATTTGTTAATGTATTATACTGGGTCGCTCTTGACGGATTTCAATTTGTAACATATACCATATATAGCATGTCAATTTTAATTTCTGCATATATTTCCCAGTGAATCATCTTTCCAACCCAATCGGGTCTAGTTCTTTACTCTCTTTTTGTGCCAACTGCTGAATTTGCTTATTATTTCACTTCCATTGGAGTTTTTCACACGAAATGACTAAGACATAACTAAGAAAAGGAAACATAAGATAGAAATTGAATCTCTTTAATATCTGTACAAAAATGTCATTAAGGACCAATGATATCAAGGGTAAAAAAGGTCGGATAGCCTCAGTCAGTAGGGCGTTCGGCTAAAGAAACCACGACGGTTCCTGTTCGATTATCGCATATTGAAGTAGCACAAGGATCTGGGTGTGGTTAAAGATAAGGAGCTGACGTAGGCGGGCGCTCCACCACAGACGCAAAAAAAACACTTCTCCTTAGTCTAGCGCTAGTGAAAAGGGGATTATTCTCTCGCTGTCTGGCTTGATACCCGACATTAGACCGCCTCGCGACTTACTTTTTACTTTATATCAAAGAAAAATTGATTAAGTACACAGCAGAAGGTGAAAGATGACAGAGATGAAATCAGTTAATCACATAATGAGCGACACCTTGTCGGCGTGGCTGAGAATTACACATTCACCTCTGCAGTGGGCGGCGACCCGTGATGCTTAAGGACGGAATCCTGATGGATGAGCAGTCCATGACAGCAAACAGCCACTTAGACCCTTACTCAGGCTAGACGTCGGTCGGAGAGGCCACACTGATCAATCGGCTGACCATATTCAAGCCTAGCTCTATATGATTGCATCGATCTTTTTGTCCTCATCGCAATCCCAACCCCTTTTTTATCATATATGTACTTAGAAGGCTGTGACTGAGGGTTCTTAATTCCTGGATTGAGGTTAAACTCTATCTGATGGTGAGGTACTAGTCTGGACACCGCCCTTATCATCAGAAGTGGTAGTACCTGTTAGGTTAAATTAGAAAAATGTCTGTTTATAAAACAAAATAGTTATCCATTAAGAATGAATTTATTCAAAACTTTGTTGGCATTTAAATAACCCACCGAGGTATATACCTTATAAAACAAACCAAACCAAACCATATTGAGCTAATGCAGCAAACGGACACAAAAGAATTAGAAGGCTGTTTTGGCTGACTGGGTGGGAAGGTATCCACTGCCGGAATCCTTTTGGCAAAAAATTAATGCAGACTTGTTTGTAAGTATTTCTTTGTCATGAGAATATTCTTATTAATCTTAGGATAATGTGTGTACACAGATAAGCAACTTATACATAAATAACGGATGATGCTTACACGTCTAACTACTGTCTAGGACGTTACCTCGACGATCAGTGTGATTTGGAAAGAAAATTATGGAATGCAGGGGTTGAAATTATCTTTTAAAACTAGGTGCTTAAAACAAAATCTAAAAAAGTTTGACAGTTTCTCGTCTGTGATTGGAATATATATAATATATATATATATATATATATATATATATAATAATATATAATATATATATAATCACAGCTGTGGCTCCGAGCAAATAGGGCAACCGTGGATATTGTCTTTCCCTACACCAGCTGCAGGAAAAAAGTGCCGGAGAGCAGATGCCACTATACTCCCTCATTTCATAGACCTAATGAAGGCATTCGACCTGGCCAGCAAACGATCGCAGTCACTACACCACGATTTCCATTCAAAAAATTGGGCTTGTTCAGCCACTTCACGAATTGCAAAAAAAGTAGGACACTACGCATTCGTCTTAGTAGACGGAAGGATGCCAACAATATATATATATATATATATATATTATATATATATATGATATATATATATTTATTTATTTATTTATTTCACAATGTTAACCCTTGAAGAATCAATCGATGAAAACTCGATAGGTTACTCCTTTCCATTGTTAAAATAATTTTTTGCTCTACATTGTAGTGAGCACTTTGCTATGTGATTTTCTCAATCTTAAACCTCGATTACTGTGCGCTTCCAACGATCGACTCATACCCACCGGTAAGTTACTACTTATACATTTCAAAATATATATATATATTTAATATTATATAATATATAATATATTATATATACCTTAAAAAGAATGAATAGCACTCTTTAATATTATATATAATATATATATGTTATATATATACCTAAAAAGAATGAATAGCCACTCTTTATATATAATATATATATATATATATATATATATATATATATATATATATAAATATTAATAAGAATAATAATGGTAAAGAGTGTTATTCGTCCTTTTATGTTTACATAATGCAAGCTTGCACTTTATCCTGAAGAATAAAGTGAGTTCTAACAGACGTCGTATTTTTTATTTTAAATTAAACATTACATTCGACATTTAGATATGCCAGATAATTTGATGCTCGGATAATAAAATTCTGATTATTTGACTGGAAAATTACAATTTAGGCATTTTCTTTTGTTCAATCATGCAATCATGGCATTGATGATGGGATTTTTTAAAAAAAGAATTCGCCCTCTTAATACGCACGCATGCGCTCACACCGCCACTACCAAAGGCAATACCAACACACACACACACCACATATTACAACACACACGCGGACACCACACACACACACACATATAAACAGACTTACACATTTCATACTTATTATAAAATGACGCTGGTATATTTATATGATAGTAAACAATAATTGATAACAACGAAAAAGCTGATTTGAGGAAACGTATTCTTGATTTTGTAACGTATATTTATTGATTGCGCAAAGAAAAAAAGAAAGAAAAATGAATCGACATGTTATAAAAATATCAACTCGTTGATGTCTTGTTAAACATCACTTGTTTAACAAAAGGAACTGAACTCAAGAGTGATATTTGGTTTGTTGTCTTAAAAAGATTGGAAAAATGCATATCTGCGTGTATATTATTTTGTATGTATGTTCGATACTAGCAAGGACCTGTTGGATAACCACAGTATGAAAATTTAATCATTACAACATTTGATATGTTTACTTAAGAGTTATTGCAAAATGCTTTAATATGTAAAAAGTATAATGATCTTTAATGGGGCCGTCTCTCTGTTTTCTTTCTTTTGTCTTTTATTTATGAAACGATTTAAAAAATGTATTATATATATTCACACAACGCCTCTGCTCATGAATAGGATGTGACACAAGGTCAATTCTTAAGTGGAGTTTAACAAGTTTTTGAATTTAGAGTTTTCCTTCTCCTCGACTTGTTACCGGGAACCAGGTAAAGAGCCCAGTCTGCCTTTAACTATTTGCCCATAGCGAGAGAGAGTTGGTGGATCCATACCTTTCCCATTAAAAAATGATTTATTTTAGTTAGAGTAAAGGAATAATTTTAAGATCTAACTTGACAATGTATAATTTGGTTAATATTGTAATGAGCCTGACAAACATTGATTACCAGAATCACCATAATAATATATCATCATCATGTCGTGCTAGTAGGATATCCATGACAATCTCTTGCCAAATGTTCCTATTATTCATTGCTCCAGGGAGGTCCTCTGCACTGCATCCAGTATCTGTGCAGAGCTGGTCAAGTATTCTTTGCTGTGTGGCACAGGAGAACATCATTTATTAGTTTGTCCTTGCTTCTCCAGCAGTGCCCAGTATGTCTTGTTCATCTCGCTCGGATGGTCTGTGTGATAGGGAGCACGTGGAAAGAACAGCTTCTTTTCTCATAGGGTGCTGTCTCCCACAATTGTTTAATATTGTGCACAGCATACTTGTCCAGCTGATGGTAGGTGTGGCACCCCACCCCAGAATGCTTAAATAATCTTGGTCTAGCACTATTGAAAAGGGGATAGACTCCCTCGCTGATTGGCTGATACTGACATTAGGCCGCCCCGACGACTTTACATTTCCTCTACAAGGGTAGCTTTGCATTGAATAACCACAAATGTTGATATGCCATTAAACAAAGAGACCAAGAGATATTTTTTCCCAGAATTTTGTGCTGAAATTAGATTGGGCATATTATATGCAAATGGTGTTATACATGACTTAATTATGTTAAATGTTTTTTTTATTTACTTAGTTATGATATAGATTCTATAGTCATATAGGGTTTAAATTGTACACTACTGTTCTTCTACAAGGATGCTTTGGCATTAAATAATCCACAAAGGTTGATATGCCATTAAACAAAGAAACCAAAAGCTAGTATTTACCTAGCCCCTCCAAACATGGGCTGAATGTGACACAATGTCAAGGGTAGCTCCCATGCCATAGGGGCTAACATGCTGGACTGCGACATCTTTGCAAGTTTGAACTCCACTTGTACTATTATGTTCACTTTTGGACTAATACCCTTGGGAAAGGTATGATCCACTCCATCTATTAAAGATTAGTAAAAAAATGGAATTCTTTTGATACATCTCAGTCCTTAGAACCCAAGTGGTGGTTTCTATGAACTGCTACCGAGAAGTGCATAGATATATCTAGGCAGCCTTAATTAATCCCCTCTCCCAAGCTGTTGGTTAAAATAGTACCACTCATCATCATCATATCATGCAGTTAGCATGGATATCCATGACAATCTCTCGCCAACCTTCCCTATCATTCATGCCCTAGGAGGTCTCTGTGCAGCATCCCTGTATCTGCGCAGAAACTGGTCAATGTAGGTCCTTGCTGGGGCCCCCATTAGCATGTCCATGTTGTTGGCTTCCACAGGAGAACGTCACTTATGAGTTCGTCCTTGCTCCTCCAGCAGTTTCCAGCATGTCTTTCTGTCGCACGGATGGTGGTGAGATAGGGAATTGCGCCATGGGTGCTGTTTCCCACGACTTGTCAAGACCACATGCAGCATTCTTGTACAGCTCCAATCTAGCTTATTCTCGAGGGCCTTGTTAGAGGTGCAAGTGGTGCAGCCATATAGCAGCACTGATATAACCTCAGCTTGTAAAGTTCAGTAACCACGCATCAAGAAGAATGACAAAATGTTCTCAGTATGAAATAACCCCAACAAGATTGACATGCCGTAAAATCCAACCAACCAAATTTCCCAAAGATGAGATCATGTCCCTCTTAGATTAAGAAGCAGCAGAATGAATTTCCATGAAAAGTCTGAATAATTATTGTCTTTGTTAAATAAAAAAAAAAATATTGTGTGAGGGGTCCACTAATCAAGTCTGCCGCAAACTGGTTGAGTTCGTCTCTGTTCTTTTGTCTTTTCTCACTAGTTTCAACTTAAAGTCTTACGTTGTTTAGTCTCTGGCAGTGCGCGCGCCGTTCTGATTCGGCGTTCTCCTTAGATCCAGCTACTTATGGAAGTAAGCCTCCCAACATCCAGCCACCTGAACCGAACCTCACGTCCGCTGCAACGCCCAAGTCTCACTTTGTTGCATTTGAGTGGACGCAGTAGCCCCCCAACATCTGGGCACCTGAGTCGAACCATGCATCCATGCAATACTAAGTCTCACTTTCTTGCATTCGGGAGGATCGGGTTTGACTCCAGCAGGCAAACAATGTCTGCCTCTTTCCTTAATGCAGTATGGCAGTTCTCGTTCTCCATCACATCGTTCTCTATCATCTTAGTCTTCATATCCTATCTGTCTTTGTTTATGTATGTATGTATGTATGATTGGCTGGCTATGTCAATGATAGGAAATCTCACCTGCGGTCAATCCATGCAATTCCAGGAGTAAATAATGTGTCTTGTGCTATATGTGGCAAGTCTGAAGTCGGCTTCTGGTCTTAAGAGGGAACATATGGTGGTGCAATAAGCATCAAATTTTATCATCTGACTCATCTGAATCATCTCATTCAACGGGGAAGAAGTCTTTTCAAGTGTCATATTTGCGTCAAAAACTTTGTAAGAATCTGCAGCAGGTTTGATGAGTCATTGAGGGCTCATGCCAAGGAGGTTTTCTCGGTGGTGAGTTGTGTGATTGTGAAGGGACGGCAATGACTGTAAAGATTATGCTATTGCCAATTAGCTATCTATCTATCAATCTATCGTCTGTCTATCTTCAGTTGGTTTAATCTATCTTAGTCTGTTCATACCTCTCTCTCTCTCTCTCTCTCTCCTCTCTCTCTCTCTCATTTATATATATTATATATATATATAGATATAAATAATTATTATCCTAACGCATATTAAATGTTTTGCATTGCAATATGTCTTTTTATAAAAATTGATGAATAAAAGGCAAATGTTAATAATAATAATAATAAGATCTATTGTTTAAACCATTGTGTCATTTGAATTCTTTTTAATTAGCTGCAATGAAAAAAAAAATTATTAAATATCTCTTGAGGAGCGCTTGTGAGTAATGGTATCATGTTTGAAAAAATGTACTCGGTGACACGAGTTCAAATCATGGATGAGGCCTCGCAGTTGTATTAAAAAAAAAACAACGGTGCTATTCACATAATTGGCGCCGGCCTCCTGCCCTTAAATAACGCTGGCCGTGATAAGCTGAAAAAAACAAACCCCACCTACGAATGAAGTCCCTAGTCTGAATGCTTTGGATTTTTTATTTGTAATTGATTGTCGAAAAAAAAAAAAAAAATTAAATGAAAATACCAAAAAAAAGAAAAAAAAAAAGATATTTTTTTAGCGGATTGAAGGCGTTTTTATTACAATTTATTATCAATTTTTTTTTTTTTTTTAGTAGTTTGAAGGCGTAAAAGAAGCCATAAGTAAATGAAAATGTTACATTTGACTTTTTGGGAAAAAACGCCTAAGCGCTGGTTGTTTTTTTTTTTTTTTTTTTTTTTTTTCAGGCAAAGAACACTTCACGCTAAGAGACTTCATTAGTAGGTGGGCTTGTTTTTCAGCTATCACCGCCTAGCGTTTTTTAAGGCAGGGAGGGCAGGACGAATTCTTGTCCGAATAGCTCCAAAAAAAAACAAAAACAATTATTTAAAAGAAAAAGTAGTGAATAGTATTGTGACAACTTTTAAAATGCATAAGTATTAGTGTAAGAGATACATCTTTTGCAATGCATACAGGCTGTCGTCAGTGATGCACATATTCTTCAGTCGCCGATTACAGTCTTGTGCACATATCGGCTCTGGATTAGCACCCTGACTAAAATACATAAACATTATAAGTAATAAAGAAACGCCTGTTTCATTGATTGTGTTGGGACATTTCCAAATTCCAACCTTAACACTTTAAATTTGCCAATTTCTTGCATTTCACAGACCCAAGCTTATCTCTCTCTTTT
>CM042138.1:137403454-137435893 GCA_023376005.1 Doryteuthis pealeii | reverse complement strand
GGAGAGATCCTAACAGAAAGGAATAGAAGCAGAAGGTAGAATGTATGAAAGCTAAAAAAAACAAGAGAAAGGGCGAATTTGAAGAAAATGAGTGGACAAAGAGAAGTGGAGAGGAAAAGAAAGGAGATTGAAAAGACATGACTGGGTGGGATAGATGATGCAATTGAATTGTGAAGAGGAATAAAATTTAATCATATTGACAAATGGTATATGGCACAAAAAAGAATCTGTCCTAGAAAATGAGAGCGCTAAAAATCATGTGGGATTTTGGAAGTGCAAATGATCACCTAATCATGACCAGAAGACTAGATCTAGCCTAGATTACAAAGAAAAATGATATCTAGAGTAAAAGCAAGAAAGCGAAAGAGATAGAGCATGCTACGGATCTTGCCAGAGGGCATAAAAGCTGTGAACTGAAGGTGACAGTTAGTATATGTAGTTTGGTCTCTTGAACAGTTCTGATGAACTTGGAAAAGAAATTGTCCTGGTATGACGTTAAACTGTCATCTAAAGTGTGAAGTTTCAATTCTGGAGTTTCGTTGTGGAGTGTAGAGGACTCCTTCATTGCCTTACTCCCAGGTCCACTTCTACCGGAAGTGGTAGTGGCCTGTTAGGGTCCCTTATGAAGGTTAAGATACAAATGAAGTTACAAATGTATTTTAAAAAATTGAGTTTGAAAAAAAAAAGATGAACAAAACAAAACATGCCTGATACCGATTTAGGCCACCCGATGACTTTACTTTTTACTTTTATATCTAGTTACAGTACTTACATAATTCATAGGCTATCCATGAATTAAGTAACAATGGAGACTTGCGGTCGGTCATTCAGACTCCAGTGAAAACTCGCAAGAAGTAAACTATAGAGAACAGGAAGAAAATCCTAAAATAGTCATAGAAATATGGACAGAAAGATGAAAGAGAATGTTAAGAATTGTTGAGAAACGCAGAGTGAATAAGAAAAAAGTTGGAAGAGAAGAAGTTTGTTTCTTTGTTTAATGGAAAGTGTATGAAATATATAAAAAGGAAGAAATAGGATGTTAAGTAAATATCATTGAGGAATATATGACAACTAAGAAGAATAAGATAGAGAATACAGAATATGAGAGAGAAGAAGAGGAGAGAGAGAGAGAGAGAGAGAGAGAGAGAGAGGAGGAAGAGAGAGAGAAGGGTGGGACAAAATTAGAAAAAAAAGAGAAAGAAGAAATACAACTAATACTGGGATGAAAAGTAAAAGAGAAAAAGTATATGTTTTAAGGATATAAAAAGGGCGAGAAAAGGATTAACTAAAGTAAAAAAAAGTGAAGCGTGTGTGTGTGTGTGAAAGAAGAGAGAGAGAAGAGAGAGAGAGATGAGAGAGAGAGAGAAGAGGGAGAGAGAGAGAGAGAGCGTATTTAAAGCTTGAAGTGGCTGGTAGCGTATATCCAACGTTTCTTTTCTCTTCCTGTAATAAGGCCATAACTCTTTAACTTTCTCAACCCTTCAGGCCCCCAATGACTTTTGATGAGGTTATCCGACACCTGGTTCTTCCTCTTCTCCTGTTCCAGCCACTCTCTTCCACTCACGACCGCACTCTCTCTTCCCGCGGAACATAGATCTGTTATCGCTCCCATCATGCAGGTATGTGGAGAGGTCCGTTCTCAATCATGGCTAACTTTTTGAATGTCGGTTGAAAAGCACATTATGTAGGGCAGCAAGAAAGCGAACAGAGGCTCATACAATTTTTTTCTTATAAAAGCCCACAGTGCAACACGTCCACACACACACAACCACACACACGCACACACACACACACACACACAACACACACATGTGCACACACAGGAAGCAAGCACATATATATGCCAACTGACACGAGAGTCACTAATAAATTCAGAACTTGCATGAATATGCAACCGGTGCACACGTACAGATTTCATTTAATTGATACAAATTGAAATTCTACATGTAGAAATAGAGAACACGGCATACCAACCCGTCTAAGGTTATTTTTATGCGCCAGAGGTGAGGGAATCGCTTTCATTGTACATTCATATTTACGTTTCTTGTGTAGTTTCTTTCTTAAGAATTTTTAAAAATTTTCTTTTTCCTGATTTTTTCCCCCAATTCAAACGCATTTCGTAACTCCAAAACATCTATCAATTGAATTTCTCTGATGAGATTGATCGAAAACAGGATAAAGATCACACTTAGAATGAAATATCTAATTATAAGGGTCCCGATTTTCTTTTTAGAATTCCTCCTTTAAAATGTATACGCTTTTTTCGTAGTCTAATTAAATTCTGTACCTATAAAAATTTTTTTTGCACGTGTTTCCTATTGATCCGAATAATTTAAAAAAATATCTACTTGTCCTATATATGGACACTAACAGGTACTACCTTTATGTTTCATGTGTAGTTCTTTCTTAAGAGGTTTTTTTGCACGTTTCCTATTAAATACAAATCATTTTTAAAACATATCTATTTGAACTATAGATGGGACATTACCCAGGTACTACCATTTACGTTTCTTGTGTAATTTGTTTCTAAGAGACGTTTGCACGTGTTCCCCATTGAATACGAATATTTTTCTTTTAAACATATCTATTTGATCTATGGATAGGACACAAACAGGTACTACCACTTACGTTTCTTGTGCAGTTGTTTCTTAAGAGTTTTTAACGTGTTTCCATCGAATATAGTATTTTTTAAAACATATCTATTTGAGACCTATTGATGGGACACTAACAGGTACTACCATTTTCTGACAGAGTAGACATGGGATGTCATGACAATGAATGAGTACTCCACATTTTCCAGATCTCTAGAACTGGCAGCCTCATTATAGATGCAGTTTAAAAGCTCATTGAAACCATGCCGCGACAGGTTGGTTGTATTTTTTTCAGCATGGTCAACCTTTGGTTATTTTTATGCCAAGCGTCTTTTGATTTATTCATTCTTATTGAGTATTTTTTTTTTAATTTTTTTAAAACAGCACATCTTTATTAATTATTTAAAAAAAAATACACATTTAACCTATTTGAGCTATTTGGACCGGAGTAATAGCGATGAAGAGGCACCCCACTCTCCCCAGAGCCTCCAGAATTGGAACCTCACCACAAGATTCATTTTAACATCAATAATACCCAGGACACTAAAACCCTCGACCACCGCCCTCTAAGCAATATGATAAAAAGGTTTGGGGGTTGCTATATATCATATAGGGTCGGGACAAAGTGCAAGGGCTAGACGTGACCAGCTGATTGGAGGCTCTCCACCGCCCGTCTAGCCTAAGGAAGGCCAAAGTGAGTGTTACATGTCATGGAACTGCTGCAGCCACGGGATTCTGTCCTAAACATCACTGGTCCCATCCACGGCAACATGTGGCTACTATATGTGTACTGCGTGGGTTTGGTTGTTTAGCCATTTAATTTACCAAGATTAAAAAAAAGTTAAACTATTGAGGCTGGACCGATCTACCAAAACAGAAATGAATATTGAATGAAACGTTTTCTCAATGTCCATTTGGCATCCAACCCCTTGATACAACGCCTCTGAAACTCCCTATTTTTGAATTGCCGTCGTATTTGGGGAATACCCGTGCGTAGTGGTTAAACGTGCTGGACTGCCAAGGAATATAGTCGGGACAATCATATAGGTTCTAGGGTTTGACGTGACCAACCGACTGATCGGAGGGGGGTGCTCTAGCCCAAGTAGGGCCAAAGTAGAGTGCTGCATGTCATGGATGGTCATCCACAGGATTCTGTCCTTAAGCAACATGGATCGCCACCCATGGCCAACAGTTGGCCTCATTGGAGGGGTTTTACCCCTCTACAAAGGTGCATTTAATATAAGCCTAGCCGACAGGGCGGAGTTGAAAGGAAGGGAAAGATGTCAATTAAACGGAATTATTTTAATTCCCTTAATTTGATATTTAATCATCATATCATCATCATCATCATCATCATCATCATATCATGTCGAACTGACAGTACGGATTCCCTTGATTTCTCTATCTCGACATCGTCATCACTCCTGGCAAGTCGTCCTCACAGCATCAGTATCCGTGCAGAGCTGATTCAATGTAAGTCTTTGCTGGTCAGGCCCACTTTGGTGTGTCCATGTGTAGGTGCCCACGGAGATCGTTGCTTATGGGTGCGTCCACATTTTTTCCAGCAGTGACCAGCGCCTTGTTCGTCTTACTTGGATGGTTTGTGTAATAGGGAGGTGAGTGCCGTACAGTTGCTGTTTTATGGGGTGATGCTTCCAGTATTCGCTCTAAGAAGCACACAGCATCTTCCGTAGTTCCCATCTATACATTTTTTTCAATAATTTCGTTAAAGTCTAAGTTGTGGCAGCATACTAATACGGTCACAGCATGAGAATTCTCGCTTATACCTTATCAATTTGATCAGATCTCCATTATATCGGACATAAAAATTGTTGTTGTTTGGTATCCTTCCGTCTGCGAGAGACGATGGAGTAGTGTCCATTTTTTTATTGGGATTGGAACTACGTAGTCTGGGCGGGTTCAAATATGGAAGATGAGTGTTTGCCCAAGTAGCAAATCCACTCTCCCCATTGCCGCTGTGATCCAAAGGAAAGGTAAGAAACCATGCTTTTGGTAGCGACAGTGTCGCATGAGTTACTGGGCAGCACTGGATTTTAACATCACACCACATCTGGGGACTCCGTTTCCTGATTTGTTTTCGGGGTTTTACTCTCCTAGCTTCTTTGGGATGAGGTAAAGCCACTAGGCAGTGGAGTTTTGTATAAGTTTTTTCCTTGGCCTAGCTGGGTTACCGACCAAGGCTAAGGAGCCCCTTCTAACCCGTTTGGGGATTTATGTGAGTAGTAAGTACCCCATCCTACTACAACATAAATAATTAGGTATATGATTATATCGTACATTGATGTAAATTGATTGATAGCAACGAATAAAGTGATCTTTAAAATGGACAAGTTAGGAACTAAGACGATGGAGCAAAGAACAAGAAATTGTGATGATTCACAAGTCTTTCACGTGAGCGACGACATTAACTGACTCCATATGTCAAGAAAAGAAGGAGAAGAGAACTCGTCAGAATTGATGCTTGCGTAGATACAACAATTCAAAGACTTGAAAAATACACTAAAAAGAGCAAAGAAAGACTAATTACAACAGCAATTGTAACATATGGACAAACAAAAAAGCAACAGATTAGAGAACAGAAATGGAGAAGAAGAACAACATTATGGATACTTCAAGTGACAATCTGTATATTGCTAAGAAAGGGAACCCGAAGAGAAAAAAAGTGAATCTCTTATAATAGTATTCTTTGGATTATTGGGACTATTGACCTTATCTTTATTGCTAACTGTACAACGTTTCGGCCGATGTGCCCTCCGGTATTTCTTGTCGAAAACTCGGTAACCTTCTTGTCGAACTCGGGAGCCATCATGGAACTTTGAACCCAACCCTTTATTCAATCCACGGAATATCCTATTCTCATTCCGGCTAACATAGATGGGTACAAATGTTAATTGTGTTAATTATTATTACTGTCGCTCTTGACGGATTTCAATTTGTACATATACCATTTTATAGCATGGTCAAATTTAATTTCTTGCATATTTCCCAGTGGATCATCTTTCCCACCCAATCGGGTCTAGTCTTGTACTCTCTTTTTGTGCCAACTTGCTGAATTTGCTTATTATTTCACTCCATTGGAGTTTTTCACACGAAATGACTAAGACATAACTAAGAAAGGGAACATTAAGATAGAAATTGAATCTCTTTTAATATCTGTACAAAATAATGTCATAAGGACCAATTATATCAAAGGGTAAAAAGGGTCCGGATTAGCTCAGTCAGTAGGGCGTTCGGCTAGAAACCACGAGGTTCCTAGTTCGATATCGCATATGAGTAGCACAAGGATCTGTGTGGTAAAGTAAGGAGCTGACGGTAGGCGTGGCGCTCCACCACAGACGCAAAAAAAACTTCTCCTTAGTCTAGCGCTAGTGAAAAGGGGATATATTCTCTCGCTGTCTGGCTGATACCGACATTAGACCGCCTCGGCGACTTTTACTTTTTACTTTATATCAAAGGAAAAATTGATAATACACAGCAGAAGGTGAAGATGACAGAGATGAAACAGTTAATCACAATAATGAGCGACACCTGTCGGCTGTGGCTTTAGAATACACATTCACCTCTGCAGTGGGCGGCGACCCGTGATGCTTAAGGACGGAATCCTGATGGATGACAGTCCATGACATGCAAACAGTCCACTTAGACCCTTACTCAGGCTAGACGGTCGGTCGGAGAGGCCCACACTGATCAATCGGCTGACCATATCAAGCCCTAGCATCTATGATTGCATCGATCTTTTTGTCCCTCATCGCAATCCCCAACCCTTTTTTATCATATATGTACTAGAAGGCTGTGACTGAGGGTCTTAATGTCCTGGGATTGAGGTTAAACTCTATCTGATGGTGAGGTACTAGTTCTGGAGCACCCCTTATCATCAGAGTGGTAGTACCTGTTAGGTTAAATAGAAAAATGTGTTATAAACAAAATTGAGTAATCCATTAAGAATGAATTTATTTCAAACTTTGTTGGGCATTAAATAACCCACCGAGGTTGATATACCTTGATAAACAAACCAAACCAAACCATATTGAGCTAATGCAGCAAACGGACACAAAAGGAATAGAAGGCTTGGCATGACTGGGTGGGAAAGGGTATCCACTGGGAATCCTTTTGGCAAAAATTAATGCAGACTTGTTGTAAGTATTTCTTTTGTCATGAGAATATTCTAAATAATCTTAGATAAAGGTGTGTACACAGATAAGCAACTTATAATAAATAAACGGATGATGCTTACACGTCTAACTACTGTCTAGACGTTCCTCGACGAGTCAGTGTGAATTGGAAAGAAAATTATGAATGCAGGGTTGTTAATCTTTTAAACACTAGGTGCTTAAAAAAAAATCTAAAAAAGTGACAGTTCTCGTCTGTGATTGGATATATATATAATATATATATATATATATATATATATATATTAATATATATATATATATATATAATCACAGTGTGGCTTCCGAGCAAATAGGGCAACCGTGGATATGATCTTTTCCCTACAACCAGCTGCAGGAAAAATGCCGGGAGAGCAGATGCCACTATACTCCTCATTCATAGACCTAACGAAAGGCATTCGACCTGGCCAGCCAAAGCGATCGCAGTCACTACACCACAGATTGCCCATTCAAAATTGGGCTGTTCAGCCACTCACGCAGTTGCAAAAAAAGTAGACACTACGCATTCGTCTTTAGTAGACGGAAGGATGCCAACAATATATATAATATTATATATATATATATATATATATATATTATATATTATTTATTTATTTCAACAATGTAACCCTGAAGAATCAATCGATGAAACTCGAGTAGGTTACTCCTTTCCATTGTTAAAATAATTTTTTGCTCTACATTGTATTGAGCACTTTGTATGTGATTTTTCTCATCTTAACCTCTGGATACTGTGCGCTTCCAACGATCGTACTCATACCACCGTAAGTTTACTACTTATACATTTACAAATATATATATATATATATATATATATATATATATATATATATATATATATATCCTAAAGAATGAATAGCACTCTTTATATATATATATATATATAATATATATGTATATAATATATACCTAAAAAGAATGAATAGCACTCTTTATATATATATATATATATATATATATATATATATATATATATATATAATATTAATAGATAATATATGGTAAAGAGTGTTTATTCGTCCTTTTTATGTACATAATGCAAGCTTGCACTTTATCTGAGAAATAAGTGAGTTCTAACAGACGTCGTATTTTTTATTTAAATTAAACATTACATCGACATTAGATATGCAGAGTAAATTTGATGCTGGATAATAAATTGATGATTTGACTGGAAATACAATTTAGCATTTTTTCTTTTGTTCAATCATGCAAATCATGGCATTTGATGATTGGATTTTTTAAAAAAAGAATGTCGCCCTCTTTAATTACGCACGCATGCGCTCACACCGCCACTACCAAAGGCAATACCACACACACACACACACATATACACACACACGCGGACACACAACACACACACACACATATAAACAGACTTACACAATTTCATACTTATATATTGGACGCTATATTTATATGATAGTAAACAATAATTGATAACAACGAATAAAAGTGATTGAGGAAACGTATTCTTGATTTTGTCTATATTTATTGATGCGCAAGAAAAAAAGAAAGAAAATGAATCTGACTGTATAAAAATATCAACTGTTGATGTCTTGTTAAACATCACTTGTTTAACAAAAAACTAACATCAAGAGTTGATATTTGTTTTGTCTTGAAAAAGATTGGAAATGCATATCTGGTGTATATTTATTTTGTATGTATGGTTCAATACTGTATATTATCAATCAAAACACTGAGTGTCAACAAATATACAGATTTTCAAATACGAAGAAATCATCCTAAGATTTCCTTTTTACTCTCACTTAGATCAATGTCTCATTTGTTAATGAAATATGCATGGTGTTTGATACTTAAAACAATGTTCGAGTGATATTTGGTTATTATTCGTAATAATAATAATATAATAATAATAATAATAATAATAATAATAATAATGAATTGAGACCATCCAGACTACTGCACTGCTGCAATCGGCTAGAATACTCATTCAGAAGAGTCCCTGGAGACCTGAGGAGACTTGTTGTCACTCAGACTCCAGTGAAATACATCAGCTAATGCTGATGTGAAAAAATCAAAAGGAGTGAAAATAATAATAATAATCTATCTAGAAAAGAAGGCGGAAGAGGTCTCGCCAACATAGAGGATTGTACAGATGCCACAATCAAAGGACTCGAAGAATACACACACACACACACACAACAAAAAAAGCAAGTAAAGATTAATTATGGCAGACAATAACAGCAGCTGCAAGATTTGGACATGCAGAAAAAACAACAAAAACAAGAAAACAGAAATGGGAAAAAACAGTTATATGGATACTTCAAACGACATAGTTAAGAAGAAGAAACCTCAAGAGAAAAACTAAGTCACTCACAATTGCTGCTCAAAATAATGCTATAAGAACAAATTATATCAAAGCAAAAATTGATAAGATACAACAGAACAGCAAATGTAGACTGTGTGGTGACAGAAATGAGACCATAAACCATATATTAGGTGAATGCAGCAAACTAGCACGAACGAGAAATACATGACTAGGCACGACTAGGTTGGAAAGGTAATCACTGGGAATTGTGCAAAAAATTAATTTTGACCACGGAACAAATGGTATATGCATAAACCAGAATCTGTTCTTTATATCCCTTTAAAAACTGTTGTAAATTTTTCTACATAATACAATCAATAATACACGCAATGGTATGAATATAATTATCTCCCTTTAAAACTGTTGTATTTGTCTGTTTTTTCTACATAATATCGTCCATAGTACACGCTATGTAATGAAATATAATAATCTCCCTTTAAAACTGTTATATTTGTCTGTTTTTCTAACATAATATCGCCATAGTACACGCTATGTATGAAAATATATAATTCCCTTTAAAAACTGTTATATTTGTTGTTTTTTCTACATAATATCGTCCATAGTACACGCTATGTAATGAAAATATAATAATCTCCCTTTAAAACTGTTATATTTGTCTGTTTTTCTACATAATATCGTCCATAGTACACGCTATGTAATGAAATATAATAATCTCCCTTTAAAAACTGTTATATTTGTCTGTTTTTCTACATAATATCGTCCATAGTACACGCTATGTAATAAAATATAATAATCTCCCTTTAAAACTGTTATATTTGTCTGTTTTTTCTACATAATATCGGTACATGCGTAATGAAAAATAATAATAATCTCCTTTAAAACTGTTATATTGTCTGTTTTTCTACATAATATCGTCCATAGTAACCCGCTATGTAATGAAAATATAATGATCTCCCTTTAAAACTTATATTTGTTTGTTTTTCTAATAATATCGTCAATAGTACGCGCTGGGATATGAAATACAATAAAGAGAAACAAAAAAAAAGAGGCAAAATAGTTTTATAACACTTAACCCCCATTTCGCTCCATTTCCACAAACACTGAATGTTTTACGCGATGACCTGTAGCTCTTACGCCATTATCAGCGTCTTCTCTTAAGGTTAAGACAATAAAAATTGTGCCGAGTCTGACACGTTGCCTCTGTTACAAGATCGTCATTCTCCAAACAGATCAAAGTATTAAATAAGTGTTTTTTTCTGTCACCATAGATCTCTTTAATGGGAATTCTTCCAGCCTCCTTTTTTTCTCTCTTACTTATTACTTACGAATATTTTATGCCAGTCTTGTCTGACCTTTTTCGAAACGGAGTGGCGAAAATTCTTTGTAGCATTTCTTACTCTGATACATTTCTTGTAGGTTGGCAAACACTAAATTTGACTGATAGATAAGTAGAAAAGTATATATTTATAGATATATATTAGGTTGTTACAAAAATAATGGCCGATTGAAGTGCTCGGTCTTGAAATGTCCTTTTAACATAGAATTTGTTGTTTATTTCAGGTGAATTCTTGCATATATAATAATTAATGTGTGCTCAAAAATAAAATTTAATTTATTTTGAGATAGAAAGTATTTTTGAAAATAGGAGCCTTCAAGATGAACATGCCTAAACATGACCTTCGCCTTCTTATGTTGCATCAGTACAAGCTTGGGCACAATGCCTCGAAACTGCTGCCAATATAAGTATGGGGAGATGAATCCACAAGTGATCGGACTGTACGAAGGTGGTTCCAGAATTCCGCAGTGGAGATGTGAGTCTTGAAAATGAAGAAGGTAGAGGACGGACATGCAGTCTTGACAATGAACAATTGCAGGCAGTTGTTGAGCAAACGTAAAGCTTGAACTCATGCAACACAAGAAGCGAATTATTTTTGTAACAACCTAATACAATCTGATATTCATGCAAAGTAAAAAACTTATTTAAATCTAGTAAACAAAAATTAGCGATCCTAATGCAATTACAGTGGTACCTTGACTTACGAGTTTAATTCATATAGCTCGTAACTCAATTTCCTCAATTGAAATAAACTAAAATGCCATTAATCTGTCCCTTCCTCCAAATACTAATATTTTTTAAATTTTTTTTTATAAAGAAAATAACACTATTGTATAAAACATAATAAAATAGAATGTAATGAATTATGTACTGTAATATGTTTAATGTCAATTTTTTTATAAATAATATTTTCCTTGATATAATAATTTTGGAGACTTAAATGTTTTTAGTGAACTTATTGATAAGCGTATCTGAAGCTCGCTCCTACCTCAAATTTGTGCTTGCAACACAAAGCAAAAGATCAACCGAGTGACAGAAATCTCATAAGTTAGGGATACTCGTAAGTCAAGGTACCACTCTATATGATATGTTTATAGAAATAATTTCCATTAACTTCATGCGTATTAATAAATTGGTAGAAATGATTTTCGTTAACCTCATGTGTATTAATAAATTGGTCTTACCCAAAGACAAGAATACAACTGAGAGAAATGAACAGGTAATACGCTTTAATCCCAACACGAAGCTGTTTGTCTCAGTGTGTGAGTCTGTTTGTTTGGTTTGGTTTGGTTTGGTTTGCTTGAGTTTTACGGCATGTCAACCCCTTGGGTTATTTTATGCCGAATACTTCTATAGGTAAAAAAATGTTTAATGCTGACAAAGTTTTGAAATAATTTCATTTTTAATGGATAATACAATTTTGTTTATAAACTCATGTTTTCTATTTAACCCATAGATGGGACCCTAACAGGTACTACCACTCCGGGTCAGAGTGAACCAGGGAGCAATGGCGATGAAGGGGTGCTCCACATTCCCCAAACCTCCAAAACTGGAACCTCACCATCAGATAGAGTTTAACGTCATTCCCAGGACACGTAGACCCACAGCCACCGCCTTCTAGCACCCATATGATAAAAAGGGTTAGGGATTGCCACAAGGGCAATAGGATTGGGGCAATCATATAGGTGCTAGGGCTTGACGTGACCAGCCGATTGATCGGAGGGGGCCTCTCCGACCGCCCGTCTAGCCTAAGTGGAGTGTTGCATGTCATTGACTGCTCATCCACCATGATCTTTAAGCATCACGGGTCGCCACCCACGGCCAACAGGTGGCCCATTGGGGGAGTCTTACCCCTCTGCAGAGGTACAGTCGGTGCATTCTAACGCCCCACCGACAGGGTGGGAGTCTGTTTGTGTGTGTGTTGGTTGGTTGTTTTTTTTACGGCATATAAACCCTTTTCGGGTCATTTAATGCCGAATCAAGTCTTTTTTTGATATCAGATTGCTTACAGTACCCGCTGTTAGCTTAAATGGTCATCAACCATCTAAATATTGAACAAGCTCATAGCTGCTTAACTTCGGTGATCTCGCAGGAATGTGTGTGCGCATGCGTGTGCATGTGTCTGTGTGTTTATATGCGTGTGTATGTATCTTTGTTTCTCTGTGTTGTGTTTGTGGTTTAAGGTACTCCTGTACATCTATAATATACAATGTCTTTGTTCGTGTTGTGATTGTCTGCCCTTGCTGGGATGGACTTGAGTGAAAAAGGGTTATCTTCTTGCTGCCAGGATTTGCCACTAGGTGGCATACTACTGGCTATTTAAAACTCAGCTCGGGAAACTATCTGTTCTCTTTCATCTGGCATCCACAATGATGCACTAGAAAGTTTGTTTCTCTGTCCATGAATGTTTGTGAGAGGGTTCTTGCCCTCAAACTATAGGCTTGTACCCATGTGTGTACGTAACCTTTTCTAGACCTTAACTACGTGGGTCATATACAGTGACTCTTCGATTCTATAAAAACTCATTCTTCAGGACTTTCGTCCTAACTGTTTGTATGTTCTATATTTTATGTTACATTTGCTCAGACAATAAAGTATGTATTGTTGTTATATGTACCTCTTTGTTGGATTTTATTACGTATATATATATATATATATATATATATTTACCAACTCCTCCGCACGAGCAGGGTGTGACACAAGGTCAATTTCTTAAGCGGAGTTTAACAGGTTTGAATTCAGAGCTTTCCTTCTCCTAGACTGGTTGCCTAACCAAGGTTAAAGAGTCCAATCTGCCCTACTATTTACCCATAGCTGGAGGGAGAGTAGAATTCATACATTTCCCAAGGGTATTAGCGCTAAGTGAAATGCAGTTACCATGCCATGCCCAGGATTTGAACTCGGAGCGACGAGTCAATTTCTTATGACCATTACACCACGCGCTTCCTTTCCTATTACGTATATATTCACCTACGTTAGGAGGTTTCTCCGAAATCTCCTAACGTATTATAAGAAGCTGTTTTAGCCATGGACGTTAAAATTGTATTTAATTCTTATATTCGTAATACTATACTTAAAAAAAAAAACTCTTATTTTTTCTATTTTCCAATCTCCAATCAATGGTACACGCTCCTTCTCCCCGGATGATTCTGTGATATAGCAATGGTACTATGTATAGGGAAGAAGTCAGAAAGTACTTCTAATAGAAAAAAAAAAGATTTAAATCAAAGAAATCCCAAATGATAATTTGAACTATTTTTATAAGGACGCATTTATAATAGGATCTTATTACATATCAATTAAGAGAATTTAAAACTATATAAGATGGCGTGTCAAAAAGTAATGCCATTTTATTTAGGACAGGTAAACTCTGCTTAAAAATTGACCTTGTGTCGCACCCTGTTCGTGTGGAGGATTTTGGTAAACATAAATATATATGGAAAATAGTAGAACAAATTGGGTTCTTTTGTCTTGGTTAGGCAACCAGTATAGGAAAAGGAAAACTCTGTATTGAAACCAGTTCTATTCAGCTTAAGAATTGACCTTGTGCCACGTCCTGCTAAAATAGCATCTCTTTTTATGTATCTATCCAGTTAATTATTTTATTTATTTCCACATTAATTTATATAAAAAGTAAAGTCGTCAAGGTGGCCTAAAGTCGGTATCAGCCAGACAGCGTGTGAGTCTATACCTTTTTACTAACGCTAGACCAAGGAGATTGTTTTGGTGTCTGGGGTAGGGCGCCACATCTACCACCAGCTTCTCATTTTACCGCACAGATCCCTGTGCTACTCATACGCTGAGTTGGGTGAGAGCAGGTATTGAACCCGGAACCTTGTGGTTTTCTATTCGGACGCTCTACCGACTGAGCTGAACCGGCCCTTATGCATGTATATATTCTTACATCTACGTGAAGAAAACAGATGAATGTCTTTTCATTAACTCAAGAGCGATATTTTCCATGAAGTAAAAGTAAATACTTAACAAGGAAGCAGAGAGTGTCCTCGTTATGCCATTAATTTGTTAGCGACTCTGCCGTTTTCATCGGATTCTTAAGACTCCATTTATCTCCATTAGAAATCTTCAGTACAATTGCAATAGCACAGAGTCACCCGGGAGAAAGGGCGTATACGATTATTGAGGTTAGGAAATAGAAGAAATAAGAGATTTAAAAAATAAAAGTATTTCTCTGAATGTTTGAGATGAGGCTTGAATGATTAGTATTATCTGCGGTATTCGGACTATTGTCCCCATCTTTATTGTTATTTGTACAGACATTTCGGCCGATATAGCCGACAAGAAAATACCTGAAGAAGGCCGGAGGGTACATCGGCCGAAATGTTGTACAAATACAAAAGGATGAGGACAATAGTCCGAATACGCAGATAATACTAAAATAAAGTAGTAATCGAACAAAGATATTGTATATTTTATAGATATAATTGCATTTATGATCGCTATATATCAATTATTACTATATCATAAGTTGCTTGTTTGAAGTTAGCTTATCAAGTAACTATATCATAAGTTGCTTTCTTTTATCTGAATTTTGTTGTTGGTTAAATTTACTTTATGAAGGATCAACAGGTTAATTATTCATGGTACATGTGTTATATATACGAGATGATCAAAAAGTAATGTCCTTTTGTTTAGGACAGATATAATTTACAAGACTGAACATGTAGATACATTAAAATGAAAGCTGGCCCTAGTGGATCACATCCCTAACTTCTCCACGTAGTCAAGCGTATCTCTCAATAACAATGTTTCTACCTTCGAATGAGAACATGTTATACCCTGAGAGGCAGGACCCATATGAAAGGGGTTTGGAAATACAAACATTATTCCAGTAACGAGAAAGTGAGAAGAGGTGGCTCAAAGAACAGTCAACAGAATGTTACGAGCGGGTAAGGGGATACATGCTGTCCATTCGACAGGTGGAACATTGATATTGAGAGAAACGGTGATTATGTGGCGCAAGTATGGATGTGATCCACAGTGGAACCAGCTTCATTTTGATGCACTGATACTGTTCCTGTGTTGGTAAATTACCATAACTGTACTAAACAAATGGCATTACTTTTTTACTATCTCTGATAGTTTCAATTCCAGAGTTTTCTCTTTTTTTAGACTGGTTTGCCTAATGAAGCTAAATAACTCAATCTACCCTAACTATTTTAGATGCTATGCTTTGTGTAACGGTTACGACGGCCGTAAGGAATGGAATTGGCGACGAGTTTCAAATCCTGACGGAGACCAGCTTCGGTTTAACTCTGTGAATCAACCTCTGTTCTTTTCCCCAACCGCACCAGCAATGGAGATCTTGTTAAATTTGTTATCATTGTTAGAAATTAACATGGCGACCCAAATTTAAATCCTTGACATGGCCGTTTTAATTTCACATAGCGCTTAATACCCTCCCAGAACAGATATAAATTCAGCTATTCTCCCTCCAACTATGAATAAATAGTAGCGACAGGCTGGGATATTTAACCTTGGTACGGTGACCAGTCTAAGAGAAAGAAAACTCTGAATTCAAATTAGTTAAACTCCGCTTAAAATTGACTTGTGTCGGCATCCTGTTCGTGTGGAGGATTTAGGTAAACCATATATATATTGGGAAAATAGTATAACAACTGGTCTTTTGTCTTGTTAGGCACCAGTATAGGAAAAGGAAACACTCTGTATTGAAACCAGTTCTAATTCAGCTTAAGAATTGACCTTGTGCCATGTCTTCCTAAAATTGTAGGGTAGATTGAAGTTATTTAAGTCTTTCATTAGGCCAACCAGTCTAAAAAAAGGAAACTCTGAATTGAAACTAACCAGAGATAGCAAAAAGTAATGCCATTTGTTTTAGTACCGGTTAATTAAACAAACAGGAAAAATTTATCATATATCGAAATGAAGCTAGTCCTGTGTGGATCACATCCCTACTACGCTATGGGCATATAGTGTTATATACCATGTTCGGGCATATAAGCAATAGGTTTCTTCGCATGAGAGAGAGAGAGAAGAGAGCGAGGGGGGGGGGCCACCAATAGAGAAACAGAACGGAAGATAGATTCGTGATTTTACTTGTTTTGTTTTTGTCTAGTTGCCAATGTTTTCGTTTCCCTTCTTCTTACGTTTCCACTTTTCGGCTATCGTGATCGTCTAAGTTCTTCTTTAACTTCTTTCTAATCTTTTTAGTTTCTTGTCGTCTCTTCTATTCTAAGGCCTTCTTGTTAAGGGCAAATTTTAAGTCATGCATAAAAATTATAACAAGACTTGTTGCCTACTTTAACAAAGTTTTATTTTTACCCCATTTTATTCACCGCGCGGAGTCATACCGAAGGTAGGACAGTCTGTTCTGTCTGAGTTCCTGGTTTAAAACTGATTACTTAACTAGTTCTCATTTGACTCGCGATAATTCTCCGCCTCTGGGGTCAGTTTTGGGGCCCATTAATAGTCATTGGTATTTTCCATCTCCTCGAACTCTTCGGCTACAGGGCTTTATAATTATACAATTAGCAACAATTAGCATGGCAGACTGGGCTCGCTCTGCGGAGAGGTTGAATAAACACACACACATCAGGTACACACACACACACACACACACACACACACTATATATATAATAATATATATATAGATTTTGCGCTGGACATGAAGAAACGGCTTCTTGGTCATTGACGTTTCCTCGCCTAATGAATATTTTAAAACGACAGCGATTTTATTGAAAATCGCAATGTCTACGCTATACCATAATTTAGATATACATACTTATCATAATATGAGCAAGTACATACTTAATAAAATATAGAACACTATATATATCTATATATATATAGTATATATATAATATATATATATATATATATTATTATTGAATTGAAACGCAACTGGAATCAAACCTCAGTTTGTCACTTAAGACTTTTGTTAACCCTTGCCAGTGGTGTTCACATTTTCTCATGCGTACATTACAATTATTGCTCCCTCTGTCCTTTGTTCATTAATATAGGGAGAGTACAAATAAGGTGTGATATTTTACGTAATCAAAGAGAAAAAAAATTATACGAACTCTTAATGAACAAAGGACAGAGGGAGAATATTGTATGTACGCATAGACAAATTGAACACCGCACTGGGGCAAGGGTAAACAAAAGTCCTTAAGTGACAAACTGGCGGTTTGGATTCCAAGTTGGTTTTCAATTCTATATATATATATAATATATATAATATATATATATTTATATATATATATATTAGTGTCTATATTTATAAGTATGTATGCTCAATATTAATTGATAGAGTATGTATATCTAAATTATGGTAGCGTAGACATGCGATTTTCAATAAAATCGCTTCGTTTTAAAATTTCATCGGCGAGAAACTGTCAATTACCAAGAGCCGTTTACTTCATGTCCAAGCAATCAATATATATATATATATTATATATATAGTGTGTGTGTGTGTGTGTGTGTGTGTTGGTGTGTGTGTGTTTATCAACTCTCCGCAGATGCGAGCCCAGTCTGCCATGCTATTGTTGCATAATTGTATAATAATAAGCCCTGTAGCGAGAGTTCCGAGAAGGTGGTAAATACCAATGACGATTAATGGCCCCAACTGACCCCAGAGCGAAGAATATCGCGAGTCAAATGAGAACTAGTTAAGTAATCAGTTTTACAACCAGACTCAGCAGAACAGACGTGTCCTACTTCGTTATGACTCCGCGCGGTGAATTAAAATGGGGTAAAATAAAGCTTTGTTAAAGTAGCAACAGTCTTGTTAATTAATTATGCATGACTTAAAATTTGCCCTTAACAAGAAGCCCTTAGAATAGAAGAGACGACAAGAACTAAAAAGAATAGAAAAGAAGTAAAGAAGAACTTAGACGATCACGATAGGCGAAATGGAAAAGGAAGAAGAAGGAAAACGAAAACATGGCAACTAGACAAAAAAAAAAACAAGTAAGTCACGACTATCTATCTGTCTGTTTTCTCTATGTTGGTTCTCTCTCTCTCTCTCTCTCTCTCTCTCTCTCTCATGCGAAGAAACACTATTGCTTATATACCCGTAACATGAGTATATAACACTATAATATGCCTTTCTCATATTAGCGTAGTAGGGAATGTGATCCACACAGGACTCAGCTTCATTTCGATATAAATGATAAATTTTCGCTGTTTTGGTAATTATACCTGTACTAATACAAAATGGCATTATGTTACTTTTTTGCTAATCTCTGGTAGTTTCAGTGAAGAAGTTCAGAGTTTTTACCTTTTTTTTATTGACTGGTGAAGGAAATAGCCTCATTTTGATGTATGACTAAATAACTCAATGGCTTACCTATCTCTGGTACAATTTTAGAAGGACATGGCACAAGGTCAATTCTTAAGCTGAATAGAACTGGTTTCAATACAGAGTTTTCCTTTTCCTATACTGGTTGCCTAACCAAGACAAAAGAACCCAGTTTGTTATACTATTTTCCCTATATATATAGTTTACCTAAATCCTCCACAACGAACAGGAATGCGACACAAGGTCTATTTTAAGCGGAGTTTAACTAATTTGAATTCAGAGTTTTCTTTCTCTTAGACTGGTCACCATACCAAGGTTAAATATCCCAGCCTGTCCTACCTATTTATTCATAGTTGGAGGGAGAATAGCTGAATTTATATCTTTCTGGAGGGTATTAGCGCTATGTGAAATTAAAACGGCCATGTCAAGGATTTAAATTTGGTCGCCATGTTAATTTTAAAATGATAACAATTACGAGCATCTCCATTGCTGGTGCGGTTGGGAAGAACAGAGGATTCACGAGTTAAACCGAGCTGTTCGTCCAGGATTTGAACTCGGGTCGCCAATTCCATTCCCTACGGCCGTAACCGTTACGCAAAGCATAGCATCTAAAATAGTAGGGTAGATTGAGTTATTTAGTCTTCATTAGGCAACCAGTCTAAAAAAAGGAAAACTCTGAATTGAAACTATCAGAGATAGTAAAAAAGTAATGCCATTTTTTTTAGTACAGGTATAATTACCAACACAGGAACAGGTATCATACATCAAAATGAAGCTGGTTCACTGTGTATTACATCCCTACTTCGCCACATAATCACCGTTTCTCTCAATATCAATGTTCCACCTTCGAATGACAGCATGTATCCCTGCCCCGTAACATTCTGTTGACTGTTCTTTGAGCCACTTCTTTCACTTTCTCGTTACTGGAATAATGTTTGCATCTCAAACCCTCTTTCAATGGGTCCGTTCTCTCATGGGTATACATGTTCTCATTCGAACGTAGAACATTGCTATTGAGAGATACGCTGACTACGTGGAGAAGTAGGGATGTGATCCACTGAGGGCCAGCTTCATTTTAATGTATGTTACATGTTCATGTCTTGGTAATTATATCTGTCCTAAACAAAATGACATTACTTTTTGACTCATCCTCGTATATATAACACATGTACCATGAATAATTAACCTGTTGATCTTCATAAAGTAAATTAACAACAACAAAATTCAGATAAAGAAAGCAACTTATGATATAGTTACTTGATAAGCTAACTTCAACAAGCAACTGTATGATATAATAATATATTGATATATAGCGATCATAAATGCAATTATATCTATAAAATATACAATATCTTTGTTCGTATTACTACTTTTATTTTAGTATTATCTGCGTTATTCGGACTATTGTCCTCATCCTTATTGTTATTTGTACAACATTTCGGCCGATGTACCCTCCAGCCTTCTTCAGGTATTTTCTTGTCGGCTATATCGGCCGAAATGTTGTATAAATAACAATAAAGATGGGGACAATAGTCCGAATAACGCAGATAATACTAATCATCAAGCCTCATCTCAAACATTCAGAGAAATACTTTTATTTTTTTTAAATCTCTTATTTCTTCTATTTCCTAACCTCAATCAATCGTATACGCCCTTTCTCCCCGGGTGACTCTGTGCAATTGCAATTGTACTGAAGATTTATAATGGAGATAAATGGAGTCTTAAGAATCCGATGAAAACGGCAGAGTCGCTAACAAATTAATGGCATAACGAGGACACTCTCTGCTTCCTTGTTAAGTATTTACTTTTACTTCATGGAAAATATCGCTCTTGAGTAATGAAAGACATTCATCTGTTTTCTTCACGTAGATGTAAGAATATATACATGCATAAGGGCCGGTTTAGCTCAGTTGGTAGAGCGTCCGAATAGAAACCACAAGGTTCCGGGTTCAATACCTGCTCTCACCAACTCAGCGTATGAGTAGCACAGGGATCTGGGCGGTAAAATGAGAAGCTGGTGGTAGATGCGGCGCCCTACCCCAGACGCCAAAACAATCTCCTTGGTCTAGCGTTAGTAAAAAAGGGTATAGACTCACACGCTGTCTGGCTGATACCGACTTTAGGCCACCTTGACGACTTTACTTTTTATATAAATTGATGTGGAAATAAATAAAATAATTAACTGGATAGATACATAAAAAGAGATGCTATTTTAGCAGGACGTGGCACAAGGTCAATTCTTAAGCTGAATAGAACTGGTTTCAATACAGAGTTTTCCTTTTCCTATACTGGTTGCCTAACCAAGACAAAAGAACCCAATTTGTTCTACTATTTTCCATATATATTTATGTTTACCAAAAATCCTCCACACGAACAGGGTGCGACACAAGGTCAATTTTTAAGCAGAGTTTACCTGTCCTAAATAAAAATGGCATTACTTTTTGACACGTCATCTTATATAGTTTTATATTCTCTTAATTGATATGTAATAAGATCCTATTATAAATGCGTCCTTATAAAAATAGTTCAAATTATCATTTGGGATTTCTTTGATTTAAATCTTTTTTTTTTCTATTAGAAGTACTTTCTGACTTCTTCCCTATACATAGTACAATTGCTATATCACAGAATCATCCGGGGAGAAGGACCGTGTACCATTGATTGGAGATTGGAAAATAGAAAAAATAAGAGATTTTTTTTTAAAGTATAGTATTACGAATATAAGAATTAAATATAATTTTAACGTCCATGGCTAAAACAGCTTCTTATAATACGTTAGGAGATTTCGGAGAGACCTCCTAACGTAGGTGAATATATACGTAATAGGAAAGGAAGCGCGTGGTGTAATGGTCATAAGAAATGGACTCGTCGCCCCGAGTTCAAATCCTGGGCATGGCATGGTAATTGCATTTCACTTAGCGCTAATACCCTTGGGAAATGTATGAATTCTACTCTCCCTCCAGCTATGGGTAAATAGTAGGGCAGATTGGACTCTTTAACCTTGGTTAGGCAACCAGTCTAGAAGAAGGAAAGCTCTGAATTCAAACCTGTTAAACTCCCCTTAAGAAATTGACCTTGTGTCACACCCTGCTCGTGCGGAGGAGTTGGTAAATATATATATATATATACGTAATAAAATCCAACAAAGAGGTACATATAACAACAATACAGACTCTATTGTCTGAGCACATGTAACATGAAATATAGAACATACAAACAGTTAGGACGAAAGTCCTGAAGAATGAGTTTTTATAGAATCGAAGAGTCACTGTATATGACCCACGTAGTTAAGGTCTAGAAAAGGTTACGTACACACATGGGTACAAGCCTATAGTTTGAGGGCAAGGCCCTCTCACAAACATTCATGGACAGAGAAACAACTTGTCTAGTGCATCATTGTGGATGCCAGATGAAAGAGAACAGATAGTTTCCCGAGCTGAGTTTAAATAGCCAGGTAGTAATGCCACCTAGTGGCAAAATCCTGGCAGCAAGGAAGATAACCCTTTTTCACTCAAGTCCATCCCAGCAAGGCAGACAATCACAACACGAACAAAGACATTGTATATTTTATAGATGTACAGGAGTACCTTAAACCCACAAACACACACAGAGAAACAAAGATACATACACACACATATAAACACACAGACACATGCACACGCATGCGCACACACATTCCTGCGAGATCACCGAAGTTAAGCAGCTATGAGCTTGTTCAATATTTAGATGGTTGACGACCATTTAAGCTAACAGCGGGTACTGTAAGCAATCTGATATCAAAAAAAGACTTGATTCGGCATTAAATGACCCGAAAAGGGTTTATATGCCGTAAAAAAACAACCAACCAACACACACACAAACAGACTCCCGCCCTGTCGTGGGGCGTTAGAATACACCGACTGTACCTCTGCAGAGGGGTAAGACTCCCAATGGCCGTGGTGGCGACCCGTGATGCTTAAAGATCATGGTGGATGAGCAGTCAATGACATGCAACACTCCACTTAGGCTAGACGGGCGGTCGGAGAGGCCCCCTCCGATCAATCGGCTGGTCACGTCAAGCCCTAGCACCTATATGATTGCCCCAATCCTATTGCCCTTGTGGCAATCCCTAACCCTTTTTATCATATGGGTGCTAGAAGGCGGTCTACGTGTCCTGGGAATGACGTTAAACTCTATCTGATGGTGAGGTTCCAGTTTTGGAGGTTTGGGGAATTTGGAGCACCCCTTCATCGCCATTGCTCCCTGGTTCACTCTGACCCGGAGTGGTAGTACCTGTTAGGGTCCCATCTATGGGTTAAATAGAAAACATGAGTTTATAAACAAAATTGTATTATCCATTAAAAATGAAATTATTTCAAAACTTTGTCAGCATTAAACATTTTTTTACCAATAGAAGTATTCGGCATAAAATAACCCAAGGGGTTGACATGCCGTAAAACACAACCAAACCAAACCAAACCAAACAAACAGACTCACACACTGAGACAAACAGCTTCGTGTTGGGATTAAAGCGTATTACCTGTTCATTTCTCTCAGTTGTATTCTTGTCTTTGGGTAAGACCAATTTATTAATACACATGAGGTTAACGAAAATCATTTCTACCAATTTATTTAATACACATGAGGTTAACGAAAATCATTTCTACCAATTTATTAATACACATGAGGTTAACGAAAATCATTTCTACCAATTTATTAATACACATGAGGTTAACGAAAATCATTTCTACCAAATTATTAATACACATGAGGTTAACGAAAATCATTTCTACCAATTTATTAATACACATGAGGTTAACGAAAATCATTTCTACCAATTTATTAATACACATGAGGTTAACGAAAATCATATCTACCAAATTATTAATACACACGAAGTTAATGGAAATTATTTCTATAAAACATATCATATAGAGTGGTACCTTGTCTTACGAGTATCCCTAACTTATGATTTTCTGAGTTACTACCTGTCACTCTGTTGATCTTTTTGTTTTGTTGCAAGCTAAAATTTGAGGTAGGGCGCAGCTTCAAATACGCTTATCAATAAGTTCACTAAAAACATTTAAGTCTCCAAAATTATTATATCAAGGAAAATATTATTTATAAAAAAATTGACATTAAACATATTACAGTACATATTCATTTCATTCTATTTTATTATGTTTTATACAATAGTGTTATTTTCTTATAAAAAAAATTAAAAAAATATTAGAGTATTTGGAGGCATTTTAGTTTATTTCAATTGAGGAAATTGAGTTACGAGCTATATGAATTAAAATCGTAAGTCAAGGTACCACTGTAATTGCATTTAGGGTCGCTAATTTTTGTTTACTAGATTTAAATAAGTTTTTACTTTGCATGAATATCTGATTGTATTAGGTTGTTACAAAAATAATTCGCCTTCTTATGTTGCATGAGTTCAAGCTTTACGGTTGCTCAACAACTGTCTGCAATTGTTCATTGTCAAGACTGCATGTCCGTCCTCTACCATCTTCGTTTTCAAGACTCACATTTCCACTGCGGAATTTCTGGAACCACCTTCGTACAGTCCGATCACTTGTGGATTCATCTCCCCATAGTTTGTTGATATTGGCAGCAGTTTCGGAGGCATTGTGCCCAAGCTTGAACTCATGCAACATAAGAAGGCGAAGGTCATGTTTAAGCATGTTCATCTTTGAAGGCCCCTATTTTTCAAAAATACTTTCTATCTCAAAATAAATTAAATTTTATTTTTGAGCACACATTAATTATTATATATGCAAGAATTCCACCTGAAAAAAAACAACAAATTCTATGTTAAAAGGACATTTCAAGACCGAGCACTTCAATCGGCCATTTATTTTTAACAACCTAATATATATCTATAAAATATATACTTTTCTACTTATCTATCAGTCAAATTTAGTGTTTTGCCAACCTACAAGAAATGTATCAGAGTAAGAAATGCTACAAAGAATTTTCGCCACTCCGTTTCGAAAAAGGTCAGACAAGACTGGCATAAAATATTCGTAAGTAATAAGTAAGAGAGAAAAAAAGGAGGCTGGAAGGAATTCCCATTAAAGAGATCTATGGTGACAGAAAAAAACACTTATTTAATACTTGTGATCTGTTTGGAGAATGACGATCTTTGTAACAGAGGCAACGTGTCAGACTCGGCACAATTTTATTGTCTTAACCTTAAGAGACGCTGATAATGGCGGTAAGAGCTACAGGTCATCGCGTAAAACATTCAGTGTTTGTGGAAATGGAGCGAAAGGGGTTAAGTGTTATAAACTATTTGCCTCTTTTTTTTTGTTTCTCTTTATTGTATTTTTCATATCCCAGCGCGTACTATTGACGATATTATGTAGAAAACAAACAAATATAAGTTTTAAAGGGAGATCATTATATTTTCATTACATAGCGGGTACTATGGACGATATTATGTAGAAAAACAGACAAATATAACAGTTTTAAAGGGAGATTATTATATTTTCATTACATATCGTGTACTATGGACGATATTATGTAGAAAAACAGACAAATACAACAGTTTTAAAGGGAGATAATTATATTTTCATTACATAGCGTGTACTATGGACGATATTATGTAGAAAAACAAACAAATATAACAGTTTTAAAGGGAGATTATTATATTTTCATTACATAGCGTGTACTATGGACGATATTATGTAGAAAAACAAACAAATATAACAATTTTAAAGGGAGATTAGTATATTTTCATTACATAGCATGTACTATGGACGATATTATGTAGAAAAACAGACAAATACAACAGTTTTAAAGGGAGATAATTATATTTTCATACCATTGCGTGTATTATTGAGTGTATTATGTAGAAAAATTTACAACAGTTTTAAAGGGATATAAAGAACAGATTCTGGTTTATGCATATACCATTTTGTTCCGTGGTCAAAATTAATTTTTTTGCACAATTCCCAGTGGATCACCTTTCCAACCTAGTCGTGCCTAGTCATGTATTCTCGTCGTACTAGTTTGCTGCATTCACCTAATATATGGTTTATGGTCTCATTTCTGTCACCACACTGTCTACATTTGCTGTTCTTTTGTATCTTATCAATTTTTGCTTTGATATAATTTGTTCTTATAGCATTATTTTGAGCAGCAATTGTGAGTGACTTAGTTTTTCTCTTGAGGTTTCTTCTTCTTAACTATGTCGTTTGAAGTATCCATATACTTGTTTTTTTTCCCATTTCTGTTTTCTTGTTTTTGTTGTTTTTTTCTGCATGTCCAAATCTTGCAGCTGCTGTTATTGTCTGCCATAATTAATCTTTACTTGCTTTTTTGTTGTGTGTGTGTGTGTGTGTGTGTGTGTGTGTGTATTCTTCGAGTCCTTTGATTGTGGCATCTGTACAATCCTCTATGTTGGCGAGACCTCTTCCGCCTTCTTTTCTAGATAGATTATTATTATTATTTTTACTCCTTTTGAGTTTTTCACATCAGCATTAGCTGATGGTATTTCACTGGAGTCTGAGTGACAACAAGTCTCCTCAGGTCTCCAGGATTCTTCTGAGTATTCTAACCGATTGCAGCAGTGCAGTAGTCTGGATGGTCTCAATTCATTATTATTATTATTATTATTATTATTATTATTATTATTATTATTACGAATAATAACCAAATATTACTCGAACGTTGTTTTAAGTATCAAACACCATGCATGTTTCATTAACAAATGAGACATTGATCTAAGTGAGAGTAAAAAATAGGAAATATTAGGATGATTTCTTCGTATTTGAAAAATATGTATATTTGTTGACACTCAGTGTTTTGATTGTTAATATACAGTATCAAACATACATACAAAATAAATATACATCAGATATGCATTTCCAATCTTTTTCAAGACAAAACAAATATCAACTGTTGATGTTAGTTTTTTGTTAAACAAGTGATGTTTAACAAGACATCAACAGTTGATATTTTTATACAGTCAGATTCATTTTCATTTTTTTTTTCTTGCGCATCAATAAATATAGACAAAATCAAGAATACGTTTCCTCAATCACTTTATTCGTTGTTATCAATTATTGTTTACTATCATATAAATATAAGCCTCCAATTATATAAGTATGAAATGTTTGGGTGAGTCTGTTTATATATCTATGTGTGTGTGTGTGTGTGTGTGTGCGTGTGTGTGTGGGTTTGGTATTGCCTTTGGTAGTGGCGGTGTGAGCGCATGCGTGCGTAATTAAAGAGAGCGACATTCTTTTTTTTAAAAATCCAATCATCAAATGCCATGATTTGCATGATTGAACAAAAAGAAAAATGCTAAATTGTATTTCCAGTCAAATCATCAATTTTATTATCCGAGCATCAAATTTACTCTGCATATCTAATGTCGATGTAATGTTTAATTTAAATAAAAAATACGACGTCTGTTAGAACTCACTTATTTCTTCAGATAAAGTGCAAGCTTGCATTATGTACATAAAAAGGACGAATAACACTCTTTACCATTATTATTATTATTAATATTATATATATATATATATATATATATATATATATATATATAGTATAATATATAAAGAGTGCTATTCATTCTTTTTAGGTATATATATATATACATATATATATATATATATATATATATAATATATATATATAAAGAGTGCTATTCATTCTTTTTAGGTATATATATATATATATATATATATATATATATATATATATATGTAAATGTATAAGTAGTAACTACTGGTGGGTATGAGTACGATCGTTGGAAGCGCACAGTATCTAGAGGTTAAGATTGAGAAAAATATCATACAAAGTGCTCAATTACAATGTAGAGCAAAAAATTATTTTAACAATGGAAAGGAGTAACCTACTCAAGTTCATCGATTGATTCTTCAGGGTTACATTGTTAAAATAATATATATATTATAATATATATATATATATATATATATATATATATATATATATATATTGTTATTGTTGGCATCCTTCCGTCTACTAAAGACGAATACGTATTGTCTATTTTTTTGCAACTATGTGAGTGGCCAAAGACAGCCCAATTTTGAATGGCAATCTGTGGTGTAGTGACTGCGATCGCTTTTGGCTGGTCAGGTCGAATGCCTTCGTTTAGGTCTATTGAATGAGGAGTATAGTGGCATCTGCTCTCCCGGCATTTTTCCTGCAGCTGGTGTAGGGAAAAGATCATATCCACGGTTGCCCTATTTGCTCGGAAAGCCACACTGTGATTATATATATATATATATATATATATATATATATATATATATATATATATATATATATATATATTATATATATATATATATTTCCAATCACAGACGAGAACTGTCACTTTTTAGATTTTGTTTTTAAGCACCTAGTGTTAAAAGATTAACAGCCCTGCATTCATAATTTTCTTCCAATTCCACACTGACTCGTCGAGGTAACGTCTAGACAGTAGTCTAGACGTGTAAGCATCATCCGTTTATTATTATAAGTTGCTATTCTGTGTACACACCTTATCTAAGATTATTAAGAATATTCTCATGACAAAAGAAATACTTAACAACAAGTCTGCATTAATTTTTTGCCAAAAAGGATTCCCAGTGGATACCCTTTCCCACCCAGTCATGCCAAGCCTTCTATTCCTTTTGTGTCCGTTTGCTGCATTAGCTCAATATGGTTTGGTTTGGTTTGTTTATCAAGGTATATCAACCTCGATGGGTTATTTAATGCCGACAAAGTTTTGAAATAAATTTATTCTTAATCAATTGATTCTTAATCAATTTCTTTTTATAAACACAGTTTTCTATTTAATTCATTTAACCTAGCAGGTACTACCACTCTGATGATAAGAGGGTGCTCCAGAACTAGAACCTCACCATCAGATAGAGTTTAATGTCAATCCCAGAGCGTGAAGACCTCAGCCACCGCCTTCTAGTATATATATGATAAAAAAGGGTTGGGGACTGCGATAAGGGCAAAAAGGTCGATGCAATCATATAGGTGCTAAGCTTGATATGTCCAGCCGATTGATCACTGTGGGCCTCTCCGACCGCCAGTCTAGCCTAAGTAAGGGTCTAAGTGGAGTGTTTGCCATGTCGTGGACTGGCTTCATCCATCAGGATTCCGTCCTTAAGCATCACGGGTCGCCACCCACTGCAGAGTGAATGTGTATTCTAAAGCCACAGCCAACAAGTTGTCGCTGATTATGTGATTAACTTGTTCATCTCTGTCATCTCACCTTCTGTGTGATTATCAATTTTCCCTTTGATATAAAGTAAAAAGTAGAAAGTCGCTGAGCGGCCTAATGTCGGTATCAGGCCAGACAGCGAGGGAATATATCCCCTTATTCACTAGCGCTAGACTAAGGAGAAGTTTTTTTGCTGTTTCATGTCTACGTCTGTGGTGGAGCCCACGGCCTACCGTCAGCTCCTTACTTTACCACACAGATCCTTGTGCTACTCATATGCGATATCTAACTAGGAACCTCGTGGTTTCTAGCGAACGCCCTACTGACTGAGCTAACCCGGACCTTTTTACCCTTTGATATAATTGGTTCTTATGACATTATTTGTACAGTATTAAAGAATTCAATTTCTATCTTAATGTTTCCCTTTTCTTTAGATTATGTCCTTAGTCATTTCGTGTGAAAAACTCCAATGGAGTGAAATAATAAGCAAATCAGCAAGTGGCACAAAAAGAGAGTACAAGACTAGACCGATTGGGTGAAGATGGTCCACTGGGAAATATGCAAGAAATTAAATTTGACCATTGCCATATAAAATGGTTATGCTACAAATTGAAATCCGTTCCAAGAGCCCACATAATAATAATTAACACAATTTAACATTTTACCCATCTAATGGTAGCGAAATGAGAATAGGATATTCCCGTAGGATTGAATAAAGGGTTGGTTTCAAAGTTCATGATGGCATCCCGAGTTCGACAAAGAGGTTACCGGTTTGAAAAGAAATCCCGAATCCGACAAGAATACCGGAGGGCACAATCGCCGAAACGACGATTGCTACAGTTAGCAATAAGATAAGGTCAATAGTCCGAATAATCCAAAGAATACTATTAAAGAGATTCACTTTTTTCTCTTCGGGTTCCCCTTTCTAGCCAATATACAACAGATTGTCACTTGAAGTATCCATAATGTTGTTCTTCTTCTCATTTCTGTTCTCTAATCTGTGCTTTTTGTTTGTCCATATGTTACAATTGCCTAGTGTAATTAGTCTTCTTTGCTCTTTTTAGTGTATTTTTCAAGTCTTTAATTTTGTATCTACGCAAGCATCAATCTGACGAGTTCTCTTCTCTTCTTTTCTTGACATATGAGTCAGTTAATTCGTTATCGCTCACGTGAAAGACTTGTGAATCATCATCAATTTTCTTGTTCTTTTGCTCCATCTGTCTTAGTTCTAAACTTGCCATTTTAAGAATACTTTATCGTTGCTATCAATCATTTTTACTATCAATGTACGATATAACCATGTGACTAATTATTAATGTAGTAAGTATAGTGGGTACTTACTATTCACAAAATCACCAAAACGGGTAGAAGGATGCATAAGACGGGCTCCTAGCCTTGGTCGGTAACCCAGCTAGCCAAGGGAAAAAATCTTATACAAAACCTTTGCTGCCTAGCGGCTTGCCTCATCCCAAAGAAAGACCAGGAGGTAAATCCCGAAAACAAATCAGGAAACGGAGTCCACAAATGTTTGTGTATGTTAAAATCCCAGTGTTGCCCAGTAGTAACTCCTGCGACACTACCGCTGCCAATGCATTGTTTCTTACCTTTCCTTTGGATCACACGGCAATGCGGAGAGAGGGGATTTGCTACATGCGCATAGTTCATGCCTCGATAATGAACCGCCCAGCCTAAGTAGTTTCAATTCAATAAAAAAATGGACCACTACTCCATCGTCTTCGCAGACGGAAGGAGCAACAACAACAACAATTATATTATGTCGCGATATAATGGAATCAATCCCTCTTGATAGATAAGCCGAGAATGTCTTCCATGCTGTGGCCGTATTAGTATAGCTACACCAAAACTTAGACTTTAACGAAATGGTTGAAAAAAAAATGTTAGATGCGGAACTACGGGAAGATGCTGTGTTACTGTCTTGAGCGAGATTCCTGAAAACATCCACCCCATAAAACCAGCAACTGTACGGCCACTCACCTTCCTATTACACAAACCATACCAAGATAAGACGAACAAGACACGCTGGTCACTGCTGGAGAAATGTGAACGAACCCGATAAGCCAACGCTCCTGTGGGCACCTACACATGGGAACACACAAAGTGGCTGACCAGCAAAGACTACATTGAATCTGCCTGCACGATACTGATGCTGTTGAGGGATGACTTGCCATGAGCGATGACCGATGGCTTGAAAGCAGAGTTCAAGGGGAATTCCGTACTGTCATTTCGACATGATGATGATGATGATGATGATTGATGATGATGATGATTAAATATCAAATTAAAGAATTAAAATAATTCCCGTTTAATTTGACATTTTCCCTTCCTTTCATCTCCGCCCTGTCAGCGCTAGGGCTGATATATTACGCCGACATGCCACCTTTTGTAGAGGGCGTAAAACCCCTCCAATGAGGGCCAACTGCTGGCGATCCATGTTGCTTAAGGAACAGAATTCCTGTGGATGATATCCGATGACATTCCAAACCATTCCACTTGGCCCTTACTTGGGCTAGACCGCCCCCCCTACGATCAATCGCGGCACGTCAAAGCCCCTAGAACCTATGATGATTGTCCCAATTGTATTCCTTCTGGCAGTCCAGCACCTTTAACCACTACGGCCACGGGGAGGTCCCAAAACGACGGCAATTTCAAAAAGAGGAGGTTTCAGAGGCGCTGTATCAAGTGGTTGATGCCAAAGAGACTATTGAGAAAACGTTTTATTCAATATTCATTTACTGTTGGTAGATACAACCTTAGCCCTCAATACTTTAACTTTTAAAAAAATCTGGGTAATATAAAATGGCTAAACCCAACCAAGCAGACACATATATGTAGCCACTTGTTGGCCGTGGATGTGTACCAGTGAATGTTTAGGACAGAATCCCGGTGGCTGAGCAAGTCCATGACATGTATACTCCCACTTGCCTTCTTTGGCTAGAACGGGCGGTTGGAAGGCCTCTCAATCGGCTTGGCCTCTAGCCCTAAGCACTTATACGCATTGTCCCGACCCTATTCCTTATAGCAAACCCCCAAACCTTTTTATTCATATGTGCTAGAAGGCGTGGTCGAGGTTTTAGTGCCCGAGGTATTTATGCTAAAATTGAATCTAGTGGTGAGCGTTCCAGTTCTGGCTCTGTGGAGTGTGGAGTGCCCTCATCGCTATTACTCCTTGGCCAAATAGGTTAATGTATAAAAAATTAATTTAATTAAAATGTGCTTATATAAAAAAAATACCAATAAGAATGAATAAATCAAAAGAACGTCTTTGGTATAAAATAATCCAAAGGTTGACATTTGCTGAAACATACAACCAACCTGCGTCAGGGTTTTCAATACGCTCTAAACTGGCATCCGATATGAAAGGCTCCAGTCTAAGAAGATCTGGGGGAAATGTGGAGTACTCATTTCATTGTCATGACTCCCATGTCTTTACTCTGTCACAAAAATGGTAGTACCTGTTAGTGTCCCATCTAAAATAGGTCAAATAGAATATGTTTAAAAAAAATATCGTATTCGCATGGGAACACGTACAAAAACCTCTTACGAAAGACTGCATCCTCTTT
>CM042138.1:137392387-137403354 GCA_023376005.1 Doryteuthis pealeii | reverse complement strand
CAAGACATAACAGTTGATATTTTTTATACAGTCCAGAATCATTTTCTTTCTTTTTTCTTGCGCATCAATAAATATAGACAAAATCAAGAATAACGTTTTCCTCAATCACTTTATTCGTTGTTATCAATTATTTGTTTACTATCATATAAATAGTAGCGTCCAATTATATAAGTATGAAATGTGTAAGTCTGTTTTATATGTGTGTGTGGTGTGTGTCCGCGTGTGTGTGGTATATGTGTGTGGTGGTGTGTGGTATTGCTTGGTATGGCGGTGTGAGCGCATGCGTGCGTAATTAAAGAGGGCGACAATTCTTTTTTTAAAAATCCAATCATCAAATGGCATGATTTGCATGATTGAAACAAAAAAGAAAAATGCTAATTGTATTTCCAACAAATCTCAATCTTTATTTCCGACATCAAATTTCTCTGCATATCTAATGTCGATGTAATGTTTAATTTAAATAAAAAATACTGACGTCTGTTAGAACTCAACTTATTTCTTCAGATAAAAGTGCAGCTTGCATTATGTCATAAAAGGACGAATACACTTTTACCATTAATTATTCCTTATTATATTATATATATATATATATATATATATATATATATAGTATATAATATAAATAAAGAGTGCTATTCATTCTTTTAGGTATAATATATACATAATATATATATATATATATATAAAGAGTGCTTTCAATTCTTTTTAGGTATATATTATAATATATATATATATTATATATATTTATATATATATATATATTTGTAAATGTATAAGTAGTAAACTTACCGGTGGTATGAGTACGATCGTTGGAAGCGCACAGTAAATCCAAGAGGTTTAGAATTGAGAAAAATCACATACAAAGTGTCAATACAATGTAGAAGCAAAAAACTTATTTTAACAATGGAAAGGAGTAACCTTACTCGAGTTTCATCGATTGATTCCTTCAGGGTAATTGTTGAAATAAATAAATAAATAAATATATATATATATAATATATATATATATATAATAATATATATATTGTTGGCATCCTTCCGTCTACTAAAGACGAATGCGTAGTGTTCTACTTTTTTTGCAACTGCGTGAGTGGCTGACAGCCCAATTTTTTGAATGGGCAATCTGTGGTGTAAAGTGACTGCGAATCGCTTTGGCTGGCCAGTCGAATGCCTTCGTTATAGGTCTATGAATGAGGAGTATAGTGGCATTGCTCTTCCCGGCATTTTTCCTGCAGCTGTTGTAGGGAAAGATCATAATCCACGGTTGCCCTATTTGCTCGGAAGCCACACTGGTGATTTATTATATAAATTTAATATTATAATATATATATATATATATATATATATATATATATATATATATATTCCAATCACAGACGAGAAACTGTCACTTTTTTAGATTTTTGTTTTAAGCACCTAGTGTTAAAGATTAAACCCTGCCAATTCATAATTTTCTTTCCAATTCACACTGACTCGTCGAGGTATAGACGTCTAGACAGTAGTTAGACGTGTAAGCATCATCCGTTTATTTATTATAAGTTGCTTATCTGTGTAACACACCTTTTCTAAGATTCATTAAGAAATATTCTCATGACAAAAGAAATCACTTAAACAACATAGTTGCAATTAAATTTTTGGCCAAAAAGGATTAACCAGTGGATACCTTTCCCACCAGATATGCAAGCCTTCTAAATTCTTTTGTGTCCAGTTTGCTGCTTAGCTCAATATGGTTTGGTTTTGGTTTGTTTATCAAGGTATATCAACCTTCGGTGGGTTATTTAATGCCAACAAGTTTTGAATACATTCATTCTTAATGGATACTCAATTTTGTTTTATAACACATTTTTCTCTTTAACCTAACAGGTTTACTACCACCGATGATAAGGGGGGGCTCCAGAACTAGTACCTCACCATCAGATAGAGTTTAACCTCAATCCCCAGGACATTAAGACCTAGTCACAAGCCTTCTACGTACATATATGATAAAAAGGGTTGGGGATTGCGATGAGGACAAAAAGATCGATTGCAATCATTATAGATGCTAGGGCTTGATATGGTCAGCGATTGTCAGTGTGGGCCTCTCCGACGACCGTCTAGCCTGAGTAAGGGTCTAAGTGGACTGTTTGCATGTCATGGACTGCTCATCCATCAGGATTCCGTCCTTAAGCATCATGCGGGTCGCCGCCCACTGCAGAGGTGAATGTGTATTCTAAAGCCACAGCCGACAGGTGTCGCTCATTATGTGATTAACTGTTTCATCTCTGTCATCTTCACGCTTCTGCTGTGTATTATCAATTTTTCCTTTGATATAAAGTAAAAAGTAAAGTCGCCGAGGCGGTCCTAATGTCGTTCAAGCCAGAAGCGAGAGAAATATATCCCCTTTTCACTAGCGCTAGACTAAGGAGAAGTTTTTTCTTTGCGTCTGTGGTGGAGCGCCACGCCTACCGTCAGCTCCTTACTTTAACCACACAGATCCTTGTGCTACTCATATGCGATATCGAACTAGGAACCTCGTGGTTTCTAGCCGAACGCCCTACTGAACTGAGCTAATCCGGACCCTTTTTACCTTTGATATAATTGGTCCTTATAAATTATTTTGTACAGATATTAAAAAGAGATTTCAATTCTATCTTAATGTTTCCCTTTTCTTAGTTAAGGTCTTAGTCAATTTTCGTGTGAAAAACTCCAATGGATGAAATAATAGCAAATTCAGCAAGTTGGCACAAAGAGAGTACAAGACTAGACCCGATTGGGTGGGAAAGATGATCCACTGGGGAAATATGCAAGAAATTAAATTTGACCATGCTATAAAATGGTATAATGTACAAATTGAAATCCGTCAAGAGCGACAGTAGATAATAATTAACACATTTAACTTTGTACCCATTTGGTTAGCGGGGAAAAATGAAGAATAGGATATTCCCGTGGATTGAATAAAGGTTGGGTTCAAAGTTCCATGATGGCTCCCGAGTTCGACAAGAAGGTTACCGAGTTGAGAAAGAAAATCCCGAATCCGGACAAGAAATACCGGAGGGCACATCGGCCGAAACGTTGTACAGTTAGCATAAAGATAAGGTCAATAGTCCGAATAATCCAAAGATACTATTATAAGAGATTCACTTTTTTTCTCTTCGGGTTTCCCTTTCTTAGCATATACAGATTGTCACTTGAAGTATCCATAATGTTGTTCTTCTTCTCATTTCTGTTCTCTAATCTGTTTGCTTTTTTGTTTTGTCCATATGTACAATTGCTGTTGTAATTAAGTCTTTCTTTGCTCTTTTTAGTGGTATTTTTTCAAGTCTTTTGAATTGTTGTATCTACGCAAGCATCAATTCTGACGAAGTTCTCTTTCTCCTTCTTTTCTTGACATATGGAGTCAGTTAATGTCGTCGCTCACGTGAAAGACTTTGGTGAATCATCATCAATTTCTTGTTCTTTGCTCCATCTGTCTTAGTTCCTAACTTGTCCATTTTAAGAATCACTTTAATTGTTGCTATCAATCAATTTTTACTATCAATGTACGATATAATCATATACCTAATTATTTATGTTGTAGTAGGATTGGGGTACTTACTACTCACATAAATCCCCAAACGGGTTAGAAGGGGCTCCTTAGCCTTGGTCGGGTAACCCAGCTAGGCCAAGGAAAAAAACTTATACAAAACCTCCACTGCCTAGTGGCTTTACCTCATCCAAGAAGGCTAGGGAGAGTAAACCCGAAAACAAATCAGGAAACGGAGTCCCCAGATGTGGTGTATGTTAAAATCCAGTGCTGCCCAGTAACTCATGCGACACTGTCGCTACCAAAATGCATTGGTTTCTTACCTTTCTTTGGATCACAGCGGCAAATGGGGAGAGTGGGATTTGCTACTTGGGCAACAGCTCATCTTCCATATGAACCCGCCCAAGACTACGTAGTTCCAATCCCAATAAAAAAATGGACACTACTCCATCGTCTCTCGCAGACGGAAGGATACCAACAACAACACAATTATTTATGTCCGATATAATGGAGATCTGATCAAATTGTAAGGGTAAAGCGAGAATTCTTCATGCTGTGACCGTATTGTATGGCTGCACAACTTAGACTTTAACGAAAATTATTGAAAAAATGTTAGATGGGAACTACGGGAAGATGCTGTGTTGTCTTGAGCGAATTACTGGAAGCATCACACCCATAAAACAGCAACTGTACGGCCACTCACCTCCTATTACACAACCATCCAAGTAAGACGAACAAGGCGCTGGTCACTGCTGGAAAATTGTGGACGCACCCATAAGCAACGATCTCCTGTGGCACCTACACATGGACACACCAAAGTGGGCCGACCACAAAGACTTACATTGAATCAGCTCTGCACGGAATACTGGATGCTGGAGGACGACTTGCCAGGAGTGATGACCGATGTCGAGATAGAGAATCAAGGAATCCGTACTGTCAGTTCGAACATGATGATGATGATGATGATGATGATGATTAATGATGAGGATGATTAAATATCAAATTTAAAGGGAATTAAAATAATTCCGTTTAATTTGACATCTTTCCCTTCCTTTCAACTCCGCCCTGTCCGCTAGGGCTTGTATATTACTGCACCTTTGTAGAGGGGTAAACCCCTCCAATGGGGCCAACTGTTGGCCATGGGTGGCGATCCATGTTGCTTAAGGACAGAATCCTGGTTGGATGACCAATCCATACATGCAGCACTCTACTTTGGCCCTTACTTGGGCTAGAGCACCCCTCCGATCAGTCGGTTGGTCACGTCAAACCCTAGAACCTATATGATTGTCCGACTATATTCCTCTGGCAGTCCAGCACGTTAACCACTACGCCAACGGGTATTCCCAAAATACGACGGCAATTAAAAAATAGGAGTTTCAGAGGCGTTGTATCAAGTGGGTTGGATGCCAAATGGACTATTGAGAAAACGTTTCATTCAATATTCATTTCTGTTTTGGTAGTAATCGGTCTCAGCCTCAATAGTTGAAACTTTTTTTTTAAATCTGGTAATTAAATGGCTAAACAACCAACCCACGCAGTACACATATATGTAGCCACTTGTTGGCCGTGGATGGGGACCAGTGATGTTTAGGACAGATCCCGGTGGCTGAGCAGTTCATGACATGTAACACTCCACTTTGGCCTTTCTTAGGCTAGACGGCGCGTTGAGAGCCTCCCAATCAGCTGGTCACGTCTAGCCTTGCACTTTGTCCCGACTATTGATATTATAGCAACCCCAAACCTTTTTATCATATGTGCTAGAAGGCGGTGGTCCGAGGTTTTAGTGTCCTGGGTATGATGTTAAATGAATCTTGTGGTGAGGTTCCAATTCTGGAGCTCTGGGGAGAGTGGGTGCCTCTTCATCGCTATTACTCCTCGGTCCAATAGCTCAAATAGGTTAAATGTATTTTTTTTAAATAATTTAATAAAGATGTGCTTTATAAAAAAAATTAAAAAAAAATTAATACTCAATAAGAATGAATAAATCAAAAGACGTCTTTGGCATAAAAATAACCCAAAGGTTGACCATGCTGAAAAATACAACCAACCTGTCGGCATGGTTTTCAATGAGCTTTAAACTGCATCTGATTAATGAGGCTGCAGTTCTAGAGATCTGGAAAATGTGGAGTACTCATTCATTGCATGACTCCCATGTCTACTCTGTCAGAAAATGGTAGTACCTGTTAGTGTCCCATCAATAGGTCAAATAGATATGTTTAAAAAGATCTATATTCGATGGAAACACGTTTAAAAACCTCTTAAGAACAACTGCACAAGAAACGTAAGTTGGTAGTAACTGTTTTGTGTCCTATCCATATGAGATCAAATAGATATGTTTAAAAGAATATTCGTATTCAATGGGGAACACGTGCAAACGTCTCTTAAGAAACAACTACACAAGAAACGTAATGGTAGTACCTGTAATGTCCCATCTATAGTTCAAATAGATATGTTAAAAATGATTTGTATTTAATAGGAAACGTGCAAAAACCCTCTTAAGAAAGAAACTACACATGAAAACATAAATGGTAGTACCTGTTAGTGTCCCATATATAGGACAAGTAGATATTTTTTATTTTGGATCCAATAGGAACACGTGAAAAAAATTTTTATAGGTACAGAATTTAATTAGACTACGAAAAAGCGTATACATTTTAAAGGAGGAATTTCTAAAAAGAAAAGTCGGGAACCCTTATAATTAGTATTTCATTCTAAGTTGATCTTTATCCTTTTTTCGATCAATCCTCATCAGAGAAATTCAATTGATAGATGTTTGGAGTTACGAATGGGTTTGTAATTGGGGGAAAAAATTCAGGAAAGAGAATTTTAAAAATTCTTAAGAAAGAACTACACAAGAAACGTAAATATGAATGTACATGAAAGCGATTCCCCTCACCTCTGGGCATAAAATAACCTTAGACGGGTTGGTATGCCGTGTGTCTCTATTTCTACATGTAGAATTTCAATTTGTATCAATTAAATGAAATCTGTACGTGTGCACCGGTTGCATATCATGCAAGTTCTGAAATTTATTAGTGACTCTCGTGTCAGTTGGCATATATATGTGCTTGCTTCCTGTGTGTGCACATGTGTGTGGTGTGTGTGTGTGTGTGTGTGTGTGTGTGTGTGTGTGTGTGTGTGTGAAACGTGTTGCACTGTGGGCTTTTTATAAGAAAAAAATTGTAATGAGCCTCTGTCGCTTTCTTGCTGGCCTACATATATGTGCTTTTCAACCGACATTCAAAAGTTAGCCAGTGAGGAGAACGGACCTCTCCACATACCTGCATGATGGAGCGATAACAGATCTAAGTTCCGCGGGAGAGAGAGTGCGGTCGTGAGTGGAAAGAGTGGCTGGAACAGGAGAGAGGAAGAACCAGGTGTCGGATAACCTCAATCAAAATGTCATTTGGGGGCCTGAAGGGTTGAGAAAGTTAAAGAGTTTATGGGCCTTAATTACAGGAAGGAGAAGAAACGTTGGATATACGCTACACACACTTCAAAGCTTTATAACTCTCTTCTCTTCTCTTCTCTCTCTCTCTCTCTCTTCTCTCTCTCTCTCTCTCTCTCTCTCTCTTTCACACACACACACACGTTCACTTTTTTTTTACTTTAGTTTAATCCTTTTCTCGCGCCTTTTTTTATATCCTTAACATATACTTTTTCTCTTTTAAACTTTTATCCAGTATTAGTTGTATTTCTTCTTTTCCTCTTTTTTTTCTATTTTGTCCCACCCTCTCTCTCTCTCTCCTCTCTCTCTCTCGTCTCTCTCTCTCTCTCTCTCTCTCTCTCTTCTCCTCTCATATTCTGTATCTTTCTATCTATTCTTCTTGTCATATATTCCTCAATGATATTTTACTTAACATCCTATTTCTTCCTTTTTATATTATTTCATACACTTTCCATTAAACAAGAAAACCAAACTTCTTCTTCTTCCAACTTTTCTTATTCATCCTGCGTTTCTCAAATTCTTAACATTCTCTTTCATCTTTCTGTCATTTTCTATGACTATTTTTAGGATTTTTCTTCCTGTTCTCTATTAGTTTACTTCTTGCGAGTTTTTTCACTGGAGTCTGAATGACCGACCGCAAGTCTCCATTGTACTTTAATTCATGGATAGCCTATGAATTATGTAGTACTGTAACTAGATATAAAGTAAAAAGTAAAGTCATCGGGGTGGCCTAAAGTCGTATCAGGCATGTTTTGTTTTGTTCATAATCATTTTTTTTTTTTCAAACTCAATTTTAAAATACATTTTGTAAACTCATTTTTGTATTTAACTCATAGTGGGACTAACAGGCCACTACCACTCCGGGTTAGAGTGGACCTTGGAGTAATGGCAATGAAGGAGTCCTCCTACACTCCACCAGAACTCCAGAATTGAAACTTCAACTTTAGATACAGTTTAACGTATACCCAGGACAATCTTTCCAAGTTATCAGACCTGTTCAAAGAGACAACTACAAATTTAGTATCACTGTCACTTCAATGTTCCACAGCTTTTATGCCCTCTGGCAAGATCCAAGTAAGCTGTCTATCTCTTCGCTTTCTTGCATTTTTACTCTAGTTCATTTTCTTGTTATCTATGGCTTAGATCTAGTCCTTCTGGTCATGATTAGGCTGATTCATTGCACTTCAATCCCACATGAATTTTTATGCGTCTCATTTTCTTAGACAGATTCTTTTTTGTGCATATACCTTTGTTCAATTAAATGATTAATTTTATTCTCTTGCAAAATTCACTTTGCATCATCTATCCCACACCCAGTCCATGTTTTTTAACTTCCTTTCTTTCCTCTCCAACTTCTTTTGGTTCCGACTATTTTCTCAAATTCGCTTTCTCTGGTTTTTTTAGCTTTCATACATTTACTGCTGCTTCTATTTCCCTTTCTGTTAGGGGAGATAACCAGGAAGGATGCAATAAAATAAAGATGAACTGGCAATGACGACGCACGTGGTTGATAGTCTTAACCCAATTAAATCCTCCTGTACCTGGTCGGATAAAAATAAAACAAATATTGTTGAATTTAAACTACATTAACTGTTTTCGATTATATTTTGTTGTTTCTGATATTTTTCTTTTGTGCCTCTTTTATTCTTCATGGTTATTATTAATTAGTCACATTATTGCTGTTATTCAATTTCCCTTTCTTCCTCCTCCCCACTCCTCCTACCTCTTCTTCATCTTTTTTTTATCATTTTTTTAAAAAACATCTCAGCGTGTGGCATTTTTTATTCATTTTTTAGCAAATTTTTTGGTTTAAAACTTGGCAACAATAATAAATGCCATATTTACATATAATTCTTTTTTTAAAAAAACTTTTACCCCCCCTACCAAAAAAGGTTTTTATTTGCTTCTTTGTTGTTTGTTTAGTTTTTTTATTTGTTTGTTTTTGTTTTGTTTTGTTTTGTTTTTTTGGGGTTTTTTTCCTAATAGGTATATATTCATAGTTTTCTTTTTTCTCTCCTGAATAAAAGTCCACATTTTTATATGTACCACCCATCAACCTTCTCCCCGTTTTTTTCCAATTCCATCTATGTGATTTCAGTCTCCCTATTCTGTTCATAAGCTTTTCTAACCTAATTCAATTTATCTACAATGCGATATCCTTGATAAGCATATCTGCAGCCGAGTGTCCTCTGGTGTACACTTGAGAGCCGTTAATTTCCCTTATTCAGCATTGTCAAAAAAAAAATGGTTTTACTCACTACGGTCAGTGATGGCAGCCGTCATTGATGAGCGTGTCACACACACACACAAACAACCATCACACAACACACACACACGTATTTGAATATATATATATATATATATATATATATAATTAATATAATACGAGGGTGAGTCAAAAAGTAATGCCATTTGTTGAAGACAGGTAATACATGACCAACACAGTATCATACATTCAAATGAAGCTGGTTTCTCTGCTGGACCACAATTCCTACTTCTCCCCTATTTCCACCTTCGAATGAGAGCATGTTACCCTGTCCCGGTAAAATTATGTTGACTGTTCTTTGAGCCCTTCTTCATATAGATTTCACTTCCTCGTCACTGCAATTGATGTTTGCCCTCAACCCCTCTTTCTTGGGCCCGAAGAGATAATAGTCTGACGCGCTAAATCTGGTGAGTATGGAGGATGCCTTGTTAAAGTTTTTTCAACCGGAATGAGGGCGATTTTCACCCTTGTCTTGATGCTTGTGGTGTGGCCGAGCATTGTCATGCGGAGAGAACAATTGTCGCATTGGCAAGCTTTGAGTCTTACTTGTCGATTCTTTGGCTCTAACCTCGTTAAGGGTTGTCAATGTATGAACTCAGTTTATAAAAAAATGAAAATGAAATAAAGAAAAATGTCTTACTTTTTTAGCTCACCTAGTATAATATATAATTATATATATATATATATATATATATATATATATATATATTATATATATGGAATTTGATAATTTGCTTTTGAAGCCATTGTTTATGTAAAGTAATTATTATTTATATTTTGAAGGCAAATGCGGTAAATATCGTATAAACATTCGATAATTAATTGAAATAAATCATCGACAACAAATCCGGTGAATCAAACGTGCGCCACGTGGACACGTACAGCTGTTTCAAACCTTTATTAAGTCTCATCAATCCAGCGGTGTATATATATATTTATAGCAGGGTGGTCAACAGTTTCATAATGTCCTGTTAGCGGTACTCATATCCACACGGGATAAGGTATCATAGTTTATCCAACACCCAATTTGCTAAGGCAAATGAAAACACACATTGTATTCGAAATCTTACCCATCTGATCTCAGTTCTACTCTGACCTGGAGTGGCAGACGGTGTTTAGGGTCCCTCTATAGTTCAAATCGATTTGTTTAAAAATTGATTCGTATTCGATAAGGTCCGTGTTTTTATGGTCGGTTGGTTTGGTGGTTTTTTAATGGCAATACTCAACTGGGTTTACTTATCTTTTTGTATATATATATACAGTGGAGGGAACAATATTCGTACACTACACATTTTTAATTCATAGTAATTTCCAACTAAACTACTTTTCATATAATTAGCTGTACCAAGGAAGATCTGGCAGGAGCGGGTAGCGAGAGATAAAGCCATGGAAATCCGTGCTGTTAAGAACGACGATGAGATGATGAGGAAGGAGGGGAGGAGGATGAGGATGAGGAGGATGAGGATGATAAGGAATGATGTGATGATGATGATGATGATTCTTTCGCATATTTTGCTCGTGACTATAAGGTTCCTCTTTTTAAAAAAAAAGAAAAGATCCTTCATACGTTTAGCAATTCAAAATGGCCGCTAGTTTACAGAGAATCAATGGCCTGTTCCTTCACTATGTTTAGATACACATGAGCATTTATCGGTCCTTAAATTTCTTCACAAAATAGGTCCAACATGTTTTAGAGAAGAAACCCCCTACCTAAACACTCCCCCTTTCAAACTTGGCAATTTTTCTGACATT
>CM042138.1:137362387-137387387 GCA_023376005.1 Doryteuthis pealeii | reverse complement strand
CTGCCATCACTGACCGTAGTGAGTAAAACCATTTTTTTTTTGACAAGTGCTGAATCAAGGAAATTAACGGCTCTTCAAGTGTACACCAGAGGAACTCGGCTGGCAGATATGCTTATCAAGATATCGCATGTAGATAAATGATATTAGGTTAGAAACAGCTATGAACAGAATAGGGAGACTGAAATCACATAGATGAATGTGGAAAAAAAAACGGGGAGAAGGTTGATGGGGTACATATAAAATGTGGACTTTTATTCAGGAGAGAAAAAGAAACTATGAATATATACCTATTAGGAAAAAAACCCCAAAAAACAAAACAAAACAAAACAAAAACAACAAATAAAAAAACTAAACAAACAAACAAAGAAGCAAATAAAAACTGTAGGATAAAGTAAAGAATAATATGTAAATAGTGGCATATATTATTGTTGCCAAGTTTTAAACAAAATTTGCTTAAAAAATGAATAAATAAATGCACACGCTGAGATGTAAAAAATGATAAAAAAGATGAAGAAGAGGTAGGAGGAGGGGGAGGAGGAAGAAAGGGAAATGAATAACAGCAATAATGTGACTAATAATAATAACATGAAGAATAAAAGAGGCACAAAAGAAAAATATCAGAAACAACAAAATATAATCGAAAACAGTTAATGTATGTTTAAATTCAACAATATTTGTTTTTATTTTTATCCGACCAAGGTACAGGAGGATTTAATTGGTTAAGACTATCAACACGTGCGTCGTCATGCAGTCATCTTTATTTTATTGCATCCTTCCTGGTTATCTCCCCTAACAGAAAGGGAAATAGAAGCAGAAGGTAAATGTATGAAAGCTAAAAAAAACAAGAGAAAGCGAATTTGAAGAAAATGAGTCGGAACAAAAGAAGTTGGAGAGGAAAGAAAAGGAAGTTAAAAGACATGACTGGGTGGGATAGATGATGCAATGTGAATTGTGCAAGAGAATAAAATTTAATCATATTGACAAATGGTATATGCACAAAAAAGAATCTGTCCTAGAAAATGAGACGCATAAAATCATGTGGGATTTTGAAGTGCAAATGAATCACCTAATCATGACCAGAAGACTAGATCTAGCCTAGATTAACAAGAAAAATGAACTAGAGTAAAAATGCAAGAAAGCGAAGAGATAGACAGCTACTTGGATCTTGCCAGAGGGCATAAAAAGCTGTGGAACATGAAGGTGACAGTGATACTAATTGTAGTTTGGTCTCTTTGAACAGTTCTGATGAACTTGGAAAAGAATTGTCCTGGGTATGACGTTAAACTGTATCTAAAGGTGAAGTTTCAATTCTGGAGTTCTGTGGAGTGTAGAGGACTCCTTCATTGCCATTACTCCAAGGTCCACTCTAACCCGGAGTGGTAGTGCCTGTTAGGGTCCCATCTATGAGTTAAATACAAAAATGAGTTTACAAAATGTATTTTAAAAATTGAGTTTGAAAAAAAATGAATGAACAAAACAAAACATGCCTGATACCGACTTTAGGCCACCCCGATGACTTTACTTTTTACTTTTATATCTAGTTACAGTACTTACATAATTCATAGGCTATCCATGAATTAAGTAACAATGGAGACTTGCGGTCGGTCATTCAGACTCCAGTGAAAAACTCGCAAGAAGTAAACTAATAGAGAACAGGAAGAAAATCCTAAAAATAGTCATAGAAATATGGACAGAAAGATGAAAGAGAATGTTAAGAATTGTGAGAAACGCAGAGTGAATAAGAAAAAGTTGGAAGAAGAAGAAGTTTGGTTTCTTTGTTTAATGGAAAGTGTATGAAATAATATAAAAAGGAAGAAATAGGATGTTAAGTAAAATATCATTGAGGAATATATGACAAAGAAGAATAAGATAGAAGAATACAGAATATGAGAGAGAGAGAGAGAGAGAGAGAGAGAGAGAGAGAGAGAGAGAGAGAGAGAGAGAGAGAGAGAGGGTGGGACAAAATAGAAAAAAAAGAGAAAAAGAAGAAATACAACTAATACTGGGATAAAAGTAAAAGAGAAAAAGTATATGTTTAAGGATATAAAAAAGGGCGAGAAAAGGATTAAACTAAAGTAAAAAAAAAGTGAACGTGTGTGTGTGTGTGAAAGAGAGAGAGAGAGAGAGAGAGAGAGAGAGAGAGAGAGAGAGAGAGAGAGAGAGAGAGAGAGAGAGGTATTAAAGCTTTGAAGTGGTGGTAGCGTATATCCAACGTTTCTTTCTCCTTCCTGTAATAAGGCCCATAACTCTTTAACTTTCTCAACCCTTCAGGCCCCCAAATGACATTTTGATGAGGTTATCCGACACCTGGTTCTTCCTCTCTCCTGTTCCAGCCACTCTCTTCCACTCACGACCGCACTCTCTCTCCCGCGGAACATAGATCTGTTATCGCTCCATCATGCAGGTATGTGGAGAGGTCCGTTCTCCTCACTGGCTAACTTTTTGAATGTCGGTTGAAAAGCACATATATGTAGGGCCAGCAAGAAAGCGAACAGAGGCTCATACAATTTTTTTCTTATAAAAGCCCACAGTGCAACACGTCACACACACACACACACACACACACACACACACACACACACACACACACACACACACATGTGCACACACAGGAAGCAAGCACATATATATGCCAACTGACACGAGAGTCACTAATAAATTTCAGAACTTGCATGAATATGCAACCGGTGCACACGTACAGATTTCATTTAATTGATACAAATTGAAATTCTACATGTAGAAATAGAGACACACGGCATACCAACCCGTCTAAGGTTATTTTATGCCCAGAGGTGAGGGAATCGCTTTCATTGTACATTCATATTTACGTTTCTTGTGTAGTTCTTTCTTAAGAATTTTTAAATTTCTCTTTCCTGAATTTTTTCCCCCCAATTACAAACCCATTCGTAACTCCAAACATCTATCAATTGAATTTCTCTGATGAGATTGATCGAAAAAAAAAAGGATAAAGATCAACTTAGAATGAAATATCTAATTATAAGGGTTCCCGACTTTTCTTTTTAGAAATTCCTCCTTTAAAATGTATACGCTTTTTCGTAGTCTAATTAAATTCTGTACCTATAAAAATTTTGCACGTGTTCCTATTGGATCCGAATAATTTAAAAAAATATCTACTTGTCCTATATATGGGACACTAACAGGTACTACCATTTATGTTTCATGTGTAGTTCTTTCTTAAGAGGTTTTTTGCACGTTTCCTATTAAATACAAATCATTTTTAAACATATCTATTTGAACTATAGATGGGACATTACCAGGTACTACCATTTACGTTTCTTGTGTAGTTGTTTCTTAAGAGACGTTTGCACGTGTTCCCCATTGAATACGAATATTTCTTTTAAACATATCTATTTGATCTATGGATAGGACACAAACAGGTACTACCACTTACGTTTCTTGTGCAGTTGTTTCTTAAGAGGTTTTTAAACGTGTTTCCATCGAATATAGATCTTTTTTAAAACATATCTATTTGACCTATTGATGGGACACTAACAGGTACTACCATTTTCTGACAGAGTAGACATGGGAGTCATGACAATGAATGAGTACTCCACATTTTCCAGATCTCTAGAACTGCAGCCTCATTATCAGATGCAGTTTAAAGCTCATTGAAAACCATGCCGACAGGTTGGTTGTATTTTTCAGCATGGTCAACCTTTGGGTTATTTTTATGCCAAAGACGTCTTTTGATTTATTCATTCTTATTGAGTATTATTTTTTTATTTTTATAAAAGCACATCTTTATTAAATTATTTTAAAAAAAAATACATTTAACCTATTTGAGCTATTTGGACCGAGGAGTAATAGCGATGAAGAGGCACCCACTCTCCCCAGAGCTCCAGAATTGGAACCTCACCACAAGATTCATTTTACATCATACCCAGGACACTAAAACCCTCGACCACCGCCTTCTAGCACATATGATAAAAAGGTTTGGGGGTTGCTATAATATCAATAGGGTCGGGACAAAGTGCAAGGGCTAGACGTGACCAGCTGATTGGGAGGCTCTCCAACCGCCCGTCTAGCCTAAGGAAAGGCCAAAGTGGAGTGTTACATGTCATGAACTGCTCAGCCACCGGGATTCTGTCCTAAACATCACTGGTCCCCATCCACGGCCAACAAGTGGCTACATATATGTGTACTGCGTGGGTTGGTTGTTTAGCCATTTAATTACCAGATTAAAAAAAAAGTTCAACTATTGAGGCTGAGACCGTATCTACCAAAACAGAAATGAATATTGAATGAAACGTTTTCTCAATAGTCCATTTGGCATCCAACCCACTTGATACAACGCCTCTGAAACTCCTATTTTTGAAATTGCCGTCGTATTTTGGGAATACCCGTGGCGTAGTGGTTAACGTGCTGGACTGCCAGAGGAATATAGTCGGGACAATCATATAGGTTCTAGGGTTTGACGTGACCAACCGACTGATCGGAGGGGGGTGCTCTAGCCCAAGTAAGGGCCAAAGTAGAGTGCTGCATGTCATGGATGGTCATCCACCAGGATTCTGTCCTTAAGCAACATGGATCGCCACCCATGGCCAACAGTTGGCCCCATTGGAGGGGTTTTACCCCTCTACAAAGGTGCAGTAATATACAGCCCTAGCCGACAGGGCGGAGTTGAAAGGAAGGGAAAGATGTCAAATTAAACGGAATTATTTTAATTCCCTTTAATTTGATATTTAATCATCATCATCATCATCATCATCATCATCATCATCATCATCATGTCGAACTGACAGTACGGATTCCCTTGATTCTCTATCTCGACATCGGTCATCACTCCTGGCAAGTCGTCCTCACAGCATCCAGTATCCGTGCAGAGCTGATTCAATGTAAGTCTTTGCTGGTCAGCCCACTTTGGTGTGTCCATGTGTAGGTGCCCACAGGAGATCGTTGCTTATGGGTGCGTCCACATTTTTCCAGCAGTGACCAGCGCCTTGTTCGTCTTACTTGGATGGTTTGTGTAATAGGAGGTGAGTGGCCGTACAGTTGCTGTTTTATGGGGTGATGCTTCCAGTATTCGCTCAAGACAGCACACAGCATCTTCCCGTAGTTCCCATCTAACATTTTTTCAATAATTTCGTTAAAGTCTAAGTTGTGCAGCCATACTAATACGGTCACAGCATGGAAGAATTCTCGCTTTACCTTATCAATTTGATCAGATCTCCATTATATCGGACATAAATAATTGTTGTTGTTGTTGGTATCCTTCCGTCTGCGAGAGACGATGGAGTAGTGTCCATTTTTTTATTGGGATTGGAACTACGTAGTCTGGGCGGGTTCATATGGAAGATGAGCTGTTGCCCAAGTAGCAAATCCCACTCTCCCCATTGCCGCTGTGATCCAAAGGAAAGGTAAGAAACCAATGCATTTTGGTAGCGACAGTGTCGCATGAGTTACTGGGCAGCACTGGATTTTAACATCACACCACATCTGGGGACTCCGTTTCCTGATTTGTTTTCGGGTTTACTCTCCCTAGCCTTTCTTTGGGATGAGGTAAAAGCCACTAGGCAGTGGAGGTTTTGTATAAGATTTTTCCTTGGCCTAGCTGGGTTACCGACCAAGGCTAAGGAGCCCCTTCTAACCCGTTTGGGGATTTATGTGAGTAGTAAGTACCCCAATCCTACTACAACATAAATAATTAGGTATATGATTATATCGTACATTGATAGTAAAAATTGATTGATAGCAACGAATAAAGTGATTCTTAAAATGGACAAGTTAGGAACTAAGACAGATGGAGCAAAGAACAAGAAAATTGATGATGATTCACAAAGTCTTTCACGTGAGCGACGACATTAACTGACTCCATATGTCAAGAAAAGAAGGAGAAAGAGAACTCGTCAGAATTGATGCTTGCGTAGATACAACAATTCAAAGACTTGAAAAATACACTAAAAAGAGCAAAGAAAGACTAATTACAACAGCAATTGTAACATATGGACAAACAAAAAAGCAACAGATTAGAGAACAGAAATGAGAAGAAGAACAACATTATGGATACTTCAAGTGACAATCTGTATATTGCTAAGAAAGGGAAACCCGAAGAGAAAAAAAGTGAATCTCTTATAATAGTATTCTTTGGATTATTCGGACTATTGACCTTATCTTTATTGCTAACTGTACAACGTTTCGGCCGATGTGCCCTCCGGTATTTCTTGTCGGATTCGGGATTTCTTCTCAAACTCGGTAACCTTCTTGTCGAACTCGGGAGCCATCATGGAACTTTGAACCCAACCCTTTATTCAATCCACGGGAATATCCTATTCTCATTCCGCTAACCATAGATGGGTACAAATGTTAAATTGTGTTAATTATTATTACTGTCGCTCTTGACGGATTTCAATTTGTACATATACCATTTTATAGCATGGTCAAATTTAATTTCTTGCATATTTCCCAGTGGATCATCTTTCCCACCCAATCGGGTCTAGTCTTGTACTCTCTTTTTGTGCCAACTTGCTGAATTTGCTTATTATTTCACTCCATTGGAGTTTTTCACACGAAATGACTAAGACATAACTAAGAAAAGGGAAACATTAAGATAGAAATTGAATCTCTTTTAATATCTGTACAAAATAATGTCATAAGGACCAATTATATCAAAGGGTAAAAAGGGTCCGGATTAGCTCAGTCAGTAGGGCGTTCGGCTAGAAACCACGAGGTTCCTAGTTCGATATCGCATATGAGTAGCACAAGGATCTGTGTGGTAAAGTAAGGAGCTGACGGTAGGCGTGGCGCTCCACCACAGACGCAAAAAAAACTTCTCCTTAGTCTAGCGCTAGTGAAAAGGGGATATATTCTCTCGCTGTCTGGCTGATACCGACATTAGACCGCCTCGGCGACTTTACTTTTTACTTTATATCAAAGGAAAAATTGATAATACACAGCAGAAGGTGAAGATGACAGAGATGAAACAGTTAATCACATAATGAGCGACACCTGTCGGCTGTGGCTTTAGAATACACATTCACCTCTGCAGTGGGCGGCGACCCGTGATGCTTAAGGACGGAATCCTGATGGATGAGCAGTCCATGACATGCAAACAGTCCACTTAGACCCTTACTCAGGCTAGACGGTCGGTCGGAGAGGCCCACACTGATCAATCGGCTGACCATATCAAGCCCTAGCATCTATATGATTGCATCGATCTTTTTGTCCTCATCGCAATCCCCAACCCTTTTTTATCATATATGTACTAGAAGGCTGTGACTGAGGGTCTTAATGTCCTGGGATTGAGGTTAAACTCTATCTGATGGTGAGGTACTAGTTCTGGAGCACCCCCTTATCATCAGAGTGGTAGTACCTGTTAGGTTAAATAGAAAAATGTGTTTATAAACAAAATTGAGTATCCATTAAGAATGAATTTATTTCAAAACTTTGTTGGCATTAAATAACCCACCGAGGTTGATATACCTTGATAAACAAACCAAACCAAACCATATTGAGCTAATGCAGCAAACGGACACAAAAGGAATAGAAGGCTTGGCATGACTGGGTGGGAAAGGGTATCCACTGGGAATCCTTTTTGGCAAAAAATTAATGCAGACTTGTTGTTAAGTATTTCTTTTGTCATGAGAATATTCTTAATAATCTTAGATAAAGGTGTGTACACAGATAAGCAACTTATAATAAATAAACGGATGATGCTTACACGTCTAACTACTGTCTAGACGTTACCTCGACGAGTCAGTGTGAATTGGAAAGAAAATTATGAATGCAGGGTTGTTAATCTTTTAACACTAGGTGCTTAAAACAAAATCTAAAAAGTGACAGTTCTCGTCTGTGATTGGAATATATATATATATATATATATAATATATATATATATATATATATATATATATATATATATATAATCACAGTGTGGCTTCCGAGCAAATAGGGCAACCGTGGATATGATCTTTTCCCTACACCAGCTGCAGGAAAAATGCCGGGAGAGCAGATGCCACTATACTCCTCATTCATAGACCTAACGAAGGCATTCGACCTGGCCAGCCAAAGCGATCGCAGTCACTACACCACAGATTGCCATTCAAAAATTGGGCTGTTCAGCCACTCACGCAGTTGCAAAAAAAGTAGACACTACGCATTCGTCTTTAGTAGACGGAAGGATGCCAACAATATATATATATTATATATATATATATATATATAATATATATATATATTTATTTATTTATTTATTTCAACAATGTAACCCTGAAGAATCAATCGATGAAACTCGAGTAGGTTACTCCTTTCCATTGTTAAAATAATTTTTTGCTCTACATTGTATTGAGCACTTTGTATGTGATTTTTCTCAATCTTAACCTCTGGATACTGTGCGCTTCCAACGATCGTACTCATACCCACCGGTAAGTTACTACTTATACATTTACAAATATATATATATATATATATATATATATATATATATATATATATATATACCTAAAAAGAATGAATAGCACTCTTTATATATATATATATATATATATATATATATATATCACTATATATATATATATATATATATATATATATATATATATATAATGAATAATAATGGTAAGAGTGTTATTCGTCCTTTTATGTACATAATGCAAGCTTGCACTTTATCTGAAGAAATAAGTGAGTTCTAACAGACGTCGTATTTTTTATTTAAATTAAACATTACATCGACATTAGATATGCAAGATAATTTGATGCTCGGATAATAAAATTGATGATTTGACTGGAAATACAATTTAGCATTTTTCTTTTTGTTCAATCATGCAAATCATGGCATTTGATGATTGGATTTTTAAAAAAAGAATGTCGCCTCTTTAATTACGCACGCATGCGCTCACACCGCCACTACCAAAGGCAATACCACACACACACACACACATATACACACACACACACACACACACACACATATAAACAGACTTACACATTTCATACTTATATAATTGGACGCTTTATATTTATATGATAGTAAACAATAATTGATAACAACGAATAAAGTGATTGAGGAAACGTATTCTTGATTTTGTCTATATTTATTGATGCGCAAGAAAAAAAAGAAAATGAATCTGACTGTATAAAAATATCAACTGTTGATGTCTTGTTAAACATCACTTGTTTAACAAAAACTAACATCAAGAGTTGATATTTGTTTTGTCTTGAAAAAGATTGGAAATGCATATCTGGTGTATATTTATTTTGTATGTATGTTCAATACTGTATATTATCAATCAAAACACTGAGTGTCAACAAATATACAGATTTTTCAAATACGAAGAAATCATCCTAAGATTTCCTATTTTTTACTCTCACTTAGATCAATGTCTCATTTGTTAATGAAATATGCATGGTGTTTGATACTTAAAACAATGTTCGAGTGATATTTGGTTATTATTCGTAATAATAATAATAATAATAATAATAATAATAATAATAATAATAATAATAATGAATTGAGACCATCCAGACTACTGCACTGCTGCAATCGGCTAGAATACTCAGAAGAGTCCTGGAGACCTGAGGAGACTTGTTGTCACTCAGACTCCAGTGAAATACCATCAGCTAATGCTGATGTGAAAAAATCAAAAGGAGTGAAAATAATAATAATAATCTATCTAGAAAAGAAGGCGGAAGAGGTCTCGCCAACATAGAGGATTGTACAGATGCCACAATCAAAGGACTCGAAGAATACACACACACACACACACAACAAAAAAAGCAAGTAAAGATTAATTATGGCAGACAATAACAGCAGCTGCAAGATTTGGACATGCAGAAAAAACAACAAAAACAAGAAAACAGAAATGGGAAAAAACAGTTATATGGATACTTCAAACGACATAGTTAAGAAGAAGAAACCTCAAGAGAAAAACTAAGTCACTCACAATTGCTGCTCAAAATAATGCTATAAGAACAAATTATATCAAAGCAAAAATTGATAAGATACAACAGAACAGCAAATGTAGACTGTGTGGTGACAGAAATGAGACCATAAACCATATATTAGGTGAATGCAGCAAACTAGCACGACGAGAATACATGACTAGGCACGACTAGGTTGGAAAGGTAATCCACTGGGAATTGTGCAAAAAAATTAATTTTGACCACGGAACAAAATGGTATATGCATAAACCAGAATCTGTTCTTTATATCCCTTTAAAACTGTTGTAAATTTTTCTACATAATACAATCAATAATACACGCAATGGTATGAAAATATAATTATCTCCTTTAAAACTGTTGTATTTGTCTGTTTTTCTACATAATATCGTCCTAGTACACGCTATGTAATGAAAATATAATAACTCCCTTTAAAAACTGTTATATTTGTCTGTGTCGTCCATAGTACACGCTATGTAATGAAAATATAATAATCTCCTTTAAAACTGTTATATTTGTCTGTTTTCTACATAATATCGTCCATAGTACACGCTATGTAATGAAAATATAATAATCTCCCTTTAAAACTGTTATATTTGTCTGTTTTCTACATAATATCGTCCATAGTACACGCTATGTAATGAAAATATAATAATCTCCCTTTAAAACTGTTATATTTGTCTGTTTTTCTACATAATATCGTCCATAGTACAGCTATGTAATGAAAATATAATAATCTCCCTTTAAAACTGTTATATTTGTCTGTTTTTCTACATAATATCGTCCATAGTACCCGCTATGTAATGAAAATATAATGATCTCCCTTTAAAACTTATATTTGTTTGTTTTTCTACATAATATCGTCAATAGTACGCGCTGGGATATGAAAATACAATAAAGAGAAACAAAAAAAAAGAGGCAAAATAGTTTATAACACTTAACCCCCATTTCGCTCCATTTCCACAAACACTGAATGTTTTACGCGATGACCTGTAGCTCTTACCGCCATTATCAGCGTCTCTTAAGGTTAAGACAATAAAAATTGTGCCGAGTCTGACACGTTGCCTCTGTTACAAGATCGTCATTCTCCAAACAGATCACAAGTATTAAATAAGTGTTTTTTCTGTCACCATAGATCTCTTTAATGGGAATTCCTTCCAGCCTCCTTTTTTTCTCTCTTACTTATTACTTACGAATATTTTATGCCAGTCTTGTCTGACCTTTTTCGAAACGGAGTGGCGAAAATTCTTTGTAGCATTTCTTACTCTGATACATTTTCTTGTAGGTTGGCAAAACACTAAATTTGACTGATAGATAAGTAGAAAAGTATATATTTATAGATATATATTAGGTTGTTACAAAAATAATGGCCGATTGAAGTGCTCGGTCTTGAAATGTCCTTTTAACATAGAATTTGTTGTTTATTTCAGGTGAATTCTTGCATATATAATAATTAATGTGTGCTCAAAAATAAAATTTAATTTATTTTGAGATAGAAAGTATTTTTGAAAAATAGGAGCCTTCAAAGATGAACATGCCTAAACATGACCTTCGCCTTCTTATGTTGCATCAGTACAAGCTTGGGCACAATGCCTCCGAAACTGCTGCCAATATAAGTATGGGGAGATGAATCCACAAGTGATCGGACTGTACGAAGGTGGTTCCAGAAATTCCGCAGTGGAGATGTGAGTCTTGAAAATGAAGAAGGTAGAGGACGGACATGCAGTCTTGACAATGAACAATTGCAGGCAGTTGTTGAGCAAACGTAAAGCTTGAACTCATGCAACACAAGAAGGCGAATTATTTTTGTAACAACCTAATACAATCTGATATTCATGCAAAGTAAAAACTTATTTAAATCTAGTAAACAAAAATTAGCGATCCTAAATGCAATTACAGTGGTACCTTGACTTACGAGTTTAATTCATATAGCTCGTAACTCAATTTCCTCAATTGAAATAAACTAAAATGCCATTAATCTGTCCCCTTCCCTCCAAATACTCTAATATTTTTTAATTTTTTTTTATAAGAAAATAACACTATTGTATAAAACATAATAAAATAGAATGTAATGAATTATGTACTGTAATATGTTTAATGTCAATTTTTTTATAAATAATATTTTCCTTGATATAATAATTTTGGAGACTTAAATGTTTTTAGTGAACTTATTGATAAGCGTATTGAAGCTCGCTCCTACCTCAAATTTGTGCTTGCAACACACAAAAGAATCAAGATGACAGAGTGAACGAAAATCTCATAAGTTAGGGATACTCGTAAGTCAAGGTACCACTCTATATGATAGTGTTATAGAAATAATTTCCATTAACTTCATGTATATTAATAAATTGGTAGAAATGATTTTCGTTAACCTCATGTGTATTAATAAATTGGTCTTACCCAAAGACAAGAATACAACTGAGAGAAATGAACAGGTAATACGCTTTAATCCCAACACGAAGCTGTTTGTCTCAGTGTGTGAGTCTGTTGTTTGGTTTGGTTTGGTTTGTTTGCTTGAGTTTTACGGCATGTCAACCCCTTGGGTTATTTTATGCCGAATACTTCTATAGGTAAAAAAATGTTTAATGCTGACAAAGTTTTGAAATAATTTCATTTTTAATGGATAATACAATTTTGTTTATAAACTCATGTTTTCTATTTAACCCATAGATGGGACCCTAACAGGTACTACCACTCCGGGTCAGAGTGAACCAGCAAATGGCGATGAAGGGGCTGCCAATTCCCCAAACCTCCAAAACTGGAACCTCACCATCAGATAGAGTTTAACGTCATTCCCAGGACACGTAGACCACCGCCTTCTAGCACCCATATGATAAAAGGGTTAGGATTGCCACAAGGGCAATAGGATTGGGGCAATCATATAGGTGCTAGGGCTTGACGTGACCAGCCGATTGATCGGAGGGGGCCTCTCGACCGCCCGTCTAGCCTAAGTGGAGTGTTGCATGTCATTGACTGCTCATCCACCATGATCTTTAAGCATCACGGGTCGCCACCCACGGCACAGTGGCCCCATTGGGGAGTCTTACCCCTCTGCAGAGGTACAGTCGGTGCATTCTAACGCCCCACCGACAGGGTGGGAGTCTGTGTGTGTGTTGGTTGGTTGTTTTTTTACGGCATATAAACCCTTTTCGGTCATTTAATGCCGAATCAAGTCTTTTTTTGATATCAGATTGCTTACAGTACCCGCTGTTAGCTTAAATGGTCATCAACCATCTAAATATTGAACAAGCTCATAGCTGCTTAACTTCGGTGATCTCGCAGGAATGTGTGTGCGCATGCGTGTGCATGTGTCTGTGTGTTTATATGCGTGTGTATGTATCTTTGTTTCTCTGTGTGTGTTTGTGGGTTTAAGGTACTCCTGTACATCTATAAAATATACAATGTCTTTGTTCGTGTTGTGATTGTCTGCCCTTGCTGGGATGGACTTGAGTGAAAAAGGGTTATCTTCCCTTGCTGCCAGGATTTGCCACTAGGTGGCATTACTACCTGGCTATTTAAACTCAGCTCGGGAAACTATCTGTTCTCTTTCATCTGGCATCCACAATGATGCACTAGACAAGTTGTTTCTCTGTCCATGAATGTTTGTGAGAGGGTCTTGCCCTCAAACTATAGGCTTGTACCCATGTGTGTACGTAACCTTTTCTAGACCTTAACTACGTGGGTCATATACAGTGACTCTTCGATTCTATAAAAACTCATTCTTCAGGACTTTCGTCCTAACTGTTTGTATGTTCTATATTTTATGTTACATTTGCTCAGACAATAAAGTATGTATTGTTATATGTACCTCTTTGTTGGATTTTATTACGTATATATATATATATATATATTTACCAACTCCTCCGCACGAGCAGGGTGTGACACAAGGTCAATTCTTAAGCGGAGTTTAACAGGTTTGAATTCAGAGCTTTCCTTCTCTCTAGACTGGTTGCCTAACAAGGTTAAAGAGTCCAATCTGCCCTACTATTTACCCATAGCTGGAGGGAGAGTAGAATTCATACATTTCCCAAGGGTATTAGCGCTAAGTGAAATGCAGTTACCATGCCATGCCCAGGATTTGAACTCGGAGCGACGAGTCAATTTCTTATGACCATTACACCACGCGCTTCCTTTCCTATTACGTATATATTCACCTACGTTAGGAGGTTTCTCCGAAATCTCCTAACGTATTATAAGAAGCTGTTTTAGCCATGGACGTTAAAATTGATTTTAATCTTATATTCGTAATACTATACTTAAAAAAAAAACTCTTATTTTTTCTATTTTCCAATCTCCAATCAATGGTACACGCTCCTTCTCCCCGGATGATTCTGTGATATAGCAATGGTACTATGTATAGGGAAGAAGTCAGAAAGTACTTCTAATAGAAAAAAAAAGATTTAAATCAAAGAAATCCCAAATGATAATTTGAACTATTTTTATAGGACGCATTTATAATAGGATCTTATTACATATCAATTAAGAGAATTTAAAACTATATAAGATGGCGTGTCAAAAAGTAATGCCATTTTATTTAGGACAGGTAAACTCTGCTTAAAAAATTGACCTTGTGTCGCACCCTGTTCGTGTGGAGGATTTTGGTAAACATAAATATATATGGAAAATAGTAGAACAAATTGGGTTCTTTTGTCTTGGTTAGGCAACCAGTATAGGAAAGGAAAACTCTGTATTGAAACCAGTTCTATTCAGCTTAAGAATTGACCTTGTGCCACGTCCTGCTAAAATAGCATCTCTTTTTATGTATCTATCCAGTTAATTATTTTATTTATTTCCACATTAATTTATATAAAAAGTAAAGTCGTCAAGGTGGCCTAAAGTCGGTATCAGCCAGACAGCGTGTGAGTCTATACCCTTTTTACTAACGCTAGACCAAGGAGATTGTTTTGGTGTCTGGGGTAGGGCGCCACATCTACCACCAGCTTCTCATTTTACCGCACAGATCCCTGTGCTACTCATACGCTGAGTTGGTGAGAGCAGGTATTGAACCCGGAACCTTGTGGTTTCTATTCGGACGCTCTACCGACTGAGCTGAACCGGCCCTTATGCATGTATATATTCTTACATCTACGTGAAGAAAACAGATGAATGTCTTTCATTAACTCAAGAGCGATATTTTCCATGAAGTAAAAGTAAATACTTAACAAGGAAGCAGAGAGTGTCCTCGTTATGCCATTAATTTGTTAGCGACTCTGCCGTTTTCATCGGATTCTTAAGACTCCATTTATCTCCATTAGAAATCTTCAGTACAATTGCAATAGCACAGAGTCACCCGGGGAGAAAGGGCGTATACGATTGATTGAGGTTAGGAAATAGAAGAAATAAGAGATTTAAAAAAAATAAAAGTATTTCTCTGAATGTTTGAGATGAGGCTTGATGATTAGTATTATCTGCGGTATTCGGACTATTGTCCCCATCTTTATTGTTATTTGTACAACATTTCGGCCGATATAGCCGACAAGAAAATACCTGAAGAAGGCCGGAGGGTACATCGGCCGAAATGTTGTACAAATAACAATAAGGATGAGGACAATAGTCCGAATAACGCAGATAATACTAAAATAAAAGTAGTATACGAACAAAGATATTGTATATTTATAGATATAATTGCATTTATGATCGCTATATATCAATATATTACTTATATCATACAGTTGCTTGTTGAAGTTAGCTTATCAAGTAACTATATCATAAGTTGCTTTCTTTATCTGAATTTTGTTGTTGTTAATTTACTTTATGAAGATCAACAGGTTAATTATTCATGGTACATGTGTTATATATACGAGGATGAGTCAAAAAGTAATGTCATTTTGTTTAGGACAGATATAATTACCAAGACATGAACATGTAGCATACATTAAAATGAAGCTGGCCCTCAGTGGATCACATCCCTACTTCTCCACGTAGTCAGCGTATCTCTCAATAACAATGTTCTACCTTCGAATGAGAACATGTATACCCATGAGAGCACGGACCCATTGAAAGAGGGTTTGAAATACAAACATTATTCCAGTAACGAGAAAGTGAAAGAGGTGGCTCAAAGAACAGTCAACAGAATGTTACGGGGTAGGGATACATGCTGTCATTCGAAGGTGGAACATTGATATTGAGAGAAACGGTGATTATGTGGCGAAGTATGGATGTGATCCACAGTGAACCAGCTTCATTTTGATGCATGATACCTGTTCCTGTGTTGGTAATTATACCTGTACTAAACAAAATGGCATTACTTTTTTACTATCTCTGATAGTTTCAATTCAGAGTTTTCCTTTTTTTAGACTGGTTGCCTAATGAAGACTAAATAACTCAATCTACCCTACTATTTTAGATGCTATGCTTTGTGTAACGGTTACGGCCGTAGGAATGGAATTGGCGACCCGAGTTCAAATCCTGGACGAGACAGCTTCGGTTTAACTCTGTGAATCCCTCTGTTCTTCCCAACCGCACCAGCAATGGAGATGCTTGTAATTGTTATCATTGTTAGAAATTAACATGGCGACCCAAATTTAAATCCTTGACATGGCCGTTTTAATTTCACATAGCGCTAATACCCTCCAGAAAGATATAAATTCAGCTATTCTCCCTCCAACTATGAATAAATAGTAGGACAGGCTGGGATATTTAACCTTGGTACGGTGACCAGTCTAAGAGAAAGAAAACTCTGAATTCAAATTAGTTAAACTCCGCTTAAAAATTGACCTTGTGTCGCATCCTGTTCGTGTGGAGGATTTAGGTAAACATATATATATAGGGAAAATAGTATAACAAACTGGGTTCTTTTGTCTTGGTTAGGCAACCAGTATAGGAAAAGGAAAACTCTGTATTGAAACCAGTTCTATTCAGCTTAAGAATTGACCTTGTGCCATGTCCTTCTAAAATTGTAGGGTAGATTGAGTTATTTAGTCTTCATTAGGCAACCAGTCTAAAAAAAGGAAAACTCTGAATTGAAACTACCAGAGATAGCAAAAAAGTAATGCCATTTTGTTTAGTACAGGTATAATTACCAAAACAGGAAAATTTATCATATATCGAAATGAAGCTAGTCCTGTGTGGATCACATCCCTACTACGCTATGGGCATATAGTGTTATATACTCATGTTACGGGCATATAAGCAATAGTGTTCTTCGCATGAGAGAGAGAGAGAGAGAGAGAGAGGGGGGGGGCCACCATAGAGAAACAGACGGAGATAGATTCGTGATTTACTTGTTTTGTTTTTGTCTAGTTGCCATGTTTTCGTTTCCTTCTTCTTCGTTTTCCATTTCGGCTATCGTGATCGTCTAAGTTCTTCTTTACTTCTTTCTATCTTTTTAGTTCTTGTCGTCTCTTCTATTCTAAGGCCTTCTTGTTAAGGGCAAATTTTAAGTCATGCATAATAATTAACAAGACTTGTTGCTACTTTAACAAAGCTTTATTTTACCCCATTTTAATTCACCGCGCGGAGTCATAACCGAAGTAGGACACGTCTGTTCTGTCTGAGGTCTGGTTGTAAAACTGATTACTTAACTAGTTCTCATTTGACTCGCGATATTCTCGCCTCTGGGGTCAGTTGGGGCCATTAATCGTCATTGGTATTTTACCATCTCCTCGGAACTCTCGCTACAGGGCTTATTATTATACAATTATGCAACAATAGCATGGCAGACTGGGCTCGCATCTGCGGAGAGGTTGATAAACACACACACACACACACACACACACACACACACACACACTATATATATATATATATATATATATATGATTGCTTGGACATGAAGTAAACGGCTCTTGGTAATTGACAGTTTCTCGCCTATGAAATTTTAAAACGAAGCGATTTTATTGAAAATCGCATGTCTACGCTACCATAATTTAGATATACATACTCTATCAATAATATTGAGCAGTACATACTTATAAATATAGAATATATATATATATATATATATATATATATATATATATATATATATATATATGAATTGAAACCAACTGGAATCAAACCTCAGTTTGTCACTTAAGACTTTTGTTTAACCCTTGCCCAGTGGGTGTTCACATTTCTATGCGTACATACAATTATTCTCCCTCTGTCCTTTGTTCATTAAGAGTTCGTATAATTTTTTTTCTCTTTGATTACGTAAATATCACACCTTATACTCTCCCTATATAATGAATTCTTCTGTCAGTGTTAAATAATAACAAAAATATGACATTTATTTTTTACCTTTTCGATTAGTGTTAATGACATCTTCTCGGGTGTAATATTTTTCTGCATCGTGCATCACTGCTAAAAGTCATAATTACTCTGGTACAACAAATCTTTTCCTGAGTAATGAAGTTCTCACGTAGCAATTATATTGGTCCTGATTAGGAATCATTTATGTTTTTTTGTTCTTGTCTGTTCTGTTGCTGGTGCCAAATTTTAGATTAGATAGATAGAAAAAAAAAGAAAAGAAAAAAGAAACTGAAAGTAAATAACGATAAAAGAAAATCCATTAAGCCAAGAAAAATAAATATCTGTCACAGAATTATTCGGTTGCTACTTTAGCAAGTTAGTTATCTTCAGTTAGAATCAAGAAAAAAATAGCCACAATGCTGTTTCGGTTAGATTGACTGCTTTCATAGGTGGCTGACCGACATACAGACTCGTCCCTAGCTAATTGTAATACAGTATATAGTATATTCACCCTCACAAAAACAATAACGAGTGTTCTGAAATATCATACAATGCTCCCTTTCAACCATCTTGTTTTTTTCCCAAAATTATATCATAATTAATTGTCTTTGCCCATAAAATACAATACTTGCTTGCAATTTAAATAAATTATCATAACTATTTTCTCATACAAATTTTATTTTGCTTAATTTTAAATAAACTTCTTATAAAATATAATGGCTACACCCCCCCCCATATATATATATATATATATATATATATATATATATATATATATATATATATATATATATATATTATATTATATATATATATATATATATATATATATATACACTATTCAAACAGGCTTTTGAAAAGCCACTGATTATTTCCTCTTGGTTATCTTCAACTTCTTACGTTCAAGCCTGAACATAAACGGGCGCCTGATCGATATATATATATATAATATATATATATATATATATATATATATATCGATCAGGTGTGTGTGTGTGTGTGTACACACACACACACACACACACAGAGAGAGAGAGAGAGAGAGAGAGAGAGAGAGGAGAGAGAGAGAGAGAGAGAGAGAGAGAGAGAGAGTACTATTCTGAATTTACCTTGTGTTACTGTTTAAACTTTGTTTTAAGCACCTAGTGCACAAAAGTATCAACCCTGGATTCATAGTTTTCTTTCCAATTCACAGATTCGTCGAGGTAAAATCTAAAGAAGGAACATGATTTTATAATGTAAATTGCGAAATTGTCTACGTATACTTATTTTAATCTAAATTTTTTGGAGCGTCATATTTCCTCCTGGGCGAAATTGATTCTGAAATCTTTGAAAACCTGAACGAATTTCTTGGACATGATGCAAAGAGTCATGTGACAGGCTTTTGACTAGAACGGCCACTTCAATATGTGATGAGCATTCACTGGGGTTTTCCACCCACAGAAATAGTTTGACGTTACGTCATTGACAGGTCAAAATGACGGGAAAAGTGCAAATGTAAAAAGGTGCTTCCTATGGTCAGTTTCTAGTAAACGTATTTCCTTTATTCCTCTTTGGCTGCCCCATTACTACCAGTTTCACGGAAGGCGTAAAAAAAGGGAATTACAATCTTCAGATGCTTGAAATTCCTTTTTTTGCTCTTTTAAAAAGATTGCATGAAATTGGTGCACACGCACAGAGACACACACAGTTATATATATATATATATATATATATATATATATATATATATATATATATATATGAAAGTAAACAAACAAGCTTATAGTCTGTTTGAGAGATGGCGATAGCCGACAATTTTGGGAGAGTAAGTGCTTAATTGAAGTCATACCTAATTGAAAGTTAATTAGTTGATAAACTAATAATATATATATATATATATATATATATATATATATATATATATATATATATATGACTTTCAAAAAAAGAAAAACTTAACAAACCCTCATTTAGCTATGATAAATTTATTTCGACTAGAGACTCAGTATGAGTTTAGAGTGATCAGATAGTATTTACAAAAGACCTGTAAATACTATCTGATGAGACTAGACTCCTATTGAGTCGAAATAAATTTATTATAGCCAAATGACGGTTTGTTAAGTTTTTCTTTCTTTGAAAGTTGTATATTGCTATGTATTTTAATTAATTTATTAGTTATTATACATTGAGCACTCTTAGGGATTTATAAAAATGCTTGTATAGATCTATAAGTTTGCACCTACATGAGCATACATTGTGGATGTACAGTGAGATTTTAATGATCTCAAATAGAATCATCTACTTACTAGTCAGTGGGAGTATTTTACCTTTATATATATATATATATATATATATATATATATATATATATATATATATATGAATACATTTTTGGTACAGGAAAACTTATATAGTACTAACATTGGAGGAATCATATGTATGTAGGGAGATCATACAAGTTATAAGATGGTAATATTTTATTACGAAAATAAAATATAAAATGTGGGGAATACGAATGCCTTTTCGACCGGTTCTTTTTCAAGTATAAACACCGACGACGAATAAAAGTCAGATTGTATATGAAATATTCTTTAAGAACGAATGGAGGTGAGCCAAGGGGGACAAAAAGGGGGGATATATATAAACCCTAAGGTCGAACCAGGATTGGAGATGTTTCCCAACAAGTAAAGGGGGTGTTTGGGTTTTGTCTACACAAAGTGGGACGAAAGAATGAAATATAAGCAGCTTCAAGAATGGTTAGGTGCTGCTTGGACCTAGCTCTGTGCAAAACGGAGAAACACTCGTCAGTATAGTCGGCCCTACAAGCATTTATAGATGACAAATGTTCGGCTATTATATATATATATTAATTATCCTGGTGATCCTTGATGGTAAAACTTGAGTAGTTAATTTCTGTCGCTGATTCAGTTCTCCACAAGTACATATTGAACACTTTCTAATATTTATTGTCCCGACTCATTTGATTTCTTTTTCTTTTTTTACAACAGTCGAAATTGTAACTCGTTCGGTTTTTCATAGGAGTGGCCTATTGTCGGTATCAGCCGGACAGCGATGGAGTCTATCCCATTTTCGCTAGCGCTAGATCAGGGAGATTGCTTTTAGGACTAGAGTGACACACCTACCATGAGCTCCCTACTTTACCGCATAGATCCAAAGTTAGCGAGGGCCGGTATTGAACCCGGAACCTTGTGGTTCCGAGCCGGATGCTCTACCGGCATCTTACGTTTCATATATGTGCATAATCAGTAAATAGGCATACGTTTTCATTTGTTACACTTTTATTTTGTCTACCCCTCCCCCCAATTCTTTCAACGTCGTTCAGTTTGTATCTTATTTTCAGATCAAGCCTTCCCCTCACTCCCCCACCGCCGTACCCCACCGCTCCGTCCAACACTTATTATTACATGCAAAGAAATTAAGAAACGGACGCATCAGGCTTTTACTTTCCTAAATCTTCCAGCGTCCAGCTGCCATCTCTCTGAAATCAGACATCCGCGACATCAGCCCTCGCCGTAGATATATTCATCAAATCTACACCGGGGTGAGGTGGTCGCTAGGTGTCACCGTTCGTCCTACAGACTGATTGACTGCCACGCCGTTCTCATCCATCACTTGGCCTTCCGCAGGTGCCTGACAAATGTCACAATCTATTAGGCTGACTATAGATCACTTTGCAGTTTGTCCAGCGAACTACTTTGTCAGGAAGTCATTGGAGAGCTGAGTTGTATAGTTATGATGCTTGTTGTTATTCGTTATGATTTTAGTGATGAGCCTGACAGTTAGTGGAGAGAGAGAGAGAGAGAGAGAGAGAGAGAGAGAGAGAGAGAGAGAGAGAGAGAGAGAGAGAGAGAGAGAGAGGGGGAGATAATTTAGGTTGAACTGTCCATAAACAATAATATCATAATATAAATAATATCACAACTGTTAAATGCACAATCAGTGGCCAAGATTTCTTCTTGCCAGCTCACAAATCAACGTGTCTTTCTTTCTTTCTTTCTTTCTTTCTTTCTTTCTTTCTTTCTTCAATTTCTTTAATTTCTTTCTTTCTTTCTTTCTTTGTCAGCCAGAATATGAAAAAGAAAGAAAGAAAAAAGAATCTCTCTCTCTCTCTCTCTCTCTCTCTCTCTCTCTATATATATATATATATATATATATATATATATATATATATATATATGCCTTCAATTTTTTCTTCTTTTCACAATGTACATATATATTCCTTCTTTCATTCTTTCAAATCTCTCCTCTCTCTCTCTCTCTCTCTCTCTCTCTCTCTCTATATATATATATATATATATATATATATATATATATAATCAATAGTAATATTATGGATTTGGACTCATAAAGTTTCATGGTTATGCAATCCTCAGATGAGTCAAATGGTTGAGATTTTAAAAACCAGTCTTCTGGGATTGCATAATCATGAAACTTTAAGTTATGAGTCCAAATCCACAATATTACTATTGATTATAAACCTGCTCTGCTTTATTAGCATTGAGCACCTTTTCATGCCAATACTTTTCTCATTTATTCTCTATTCATTATATATATATATATATATATATATATATATATATATATATATATATATATGAGATAAAGAAAACACTTCAAACAGAGTCACATTATCCTCTATCACCTTTGATACTGGGACCAGTTTGATCTTGAACTAATAAAAACAAATTTAATATTGGGATTTTTAAAAAACCTTTAGATCATTTGTAATACTGAGACATAATAATGTTATATGAATAAATATAGTTATTCTGCATTATAGATTTACAGCCAGTGCAAAAGAATGGTGACTAAAAAGAAGTATTGTTAACTACACGATTCATCTTGTTCGAAAACACAAACAAGCTATGATGTATAGATGATAAGACTACCAACATATTTACATAATATTTTTTACTAATGAACCAAAACAACCATTTTTGTCTAATGTAGTTTGTTCTTGCCTTTAGACAACTCATCCTTTTCGTTTTTACAAATTCTTTTCATTTAATAAAGCTATGTTTTAAAAATCTTGCACATAAAAATATAAAGAAGTTGACATTGTCTATAAATGTGTGCAATAGTACAAATGATAAAATACCCGAAATAATGTGAAGCTAAAGATGGGAATTTTCTTTTAGAATAAATGAAATCTCTCTAAAGAATCTTAAGATTGAAAGTTTTTACAAAAAAAAAAAACAAAAAAAACTTTGATTCTAAGACTAAAATTGATGTAATGAATATGCAAATACCTAGGTACCCACCTTACTGATTGGATAGTGTCCACCATAAATACTCAACACTGTAGTGGTACAGGCGCCTACTTCAAGACTACCAATATTGCTACGCCGACTACTACTCTTATTAGTTCTACGCGACGCACCAGTTTCTACTTGCCTGCGAATATACCTTACTACAACTTAATAATATGTCCCCCATCCCGGATATATAAAAAATGGTACTTTTAGATATATTTCTAGAAGTTCTTAAAAAAAACATTTCTAATGCCAAATGAAGAATTAAGACTTTAACCTTGTAAATTACTGAAAATAGTTGTAAAACCTTGAAGACATCATCATCATCATCATCATCATCATCATCATCATCATCATCATCATGTGTTGCTGATAGTACGGATTTCCATGACTCTCTCTTTCTATCCAGCCGTCCTTTTAGGCCATCTCTATGGTCAGGTCATCCCTACGTATCCTGTATCAGCATAGAGCTGATTGATATAGGTTTTTGCTGGTCGGTGTGTTCATGTTTAGGTGTCCATAGGAGAACTTTACTTATGAGTTTGGTTTGTTTTGTTTTACGGCATGTCAACCTCGGTGGGTCATTTAATGCCGACAAAGTTTTGAAATAAATTCATTCTTAATAGATAGGTGGTAGGCGTAATTATCGTAACGGTTATCGTGGTAAGAAATGAAATCGAAGAACCGAGTTCAAAATGAGACACTTTGCATTTCCTTTTACGCTCATGTCTTTGGGAAATACATGAATCCTGTTGTTCTCGTCACCCCCAGCTATGGGTAAATAGTAGGACGGACTGTGTTCTTTAGCCTAACTTACGTAACTTTTCTAGAAGAAAGAAAACACTGAATTCAAACCAGTTGTTAATACTGACCTTGTCAAGCCTCCTGATCGTATGAAGGGGTTGGGTAAATACATTCTTCTGGCCTAGTGCTCAACCAAGCTTACTGAAATGAACTACAAATTCTAGTAGGATTTTAAAAAAAATGATATTTCACTCGTCTTAGCAACATTTATAAAGCTAATATAAACAAAAGCTACAGCTTTTCAGATGAATTAATACCGTTAAAGGTAATGGTGATATATTCACAACTGTTTTCACTCGTATTGGGAAAATTTTCATAACATTAATTCTATTCTATAAATTTACCTTGTGAATAACTGAAAACTCTTGAAAAGCGTCATTTTGAAACTAGAAATGATGCTTTTTGGACTGATCTCATTACTTTTGTTAAAATGTCTTCTGTATATCTCATACACCATATGTCTTGAACAAATCTTGAAATCAGCATCACACGAAAACCATCGAAAAGTGTTGTCGTGAAGTTGAAATTGAACTTTTAGGCTTCTTTTTACAAGTTTTGGCAACATTTCTATAACATTAAGGATTGTAAATTATTGAAAACCCTTGAAAAGTGTTGTTTATTTTTAAATATAAAATGGTAGTCTTAGACCTGCTATTATAAGTTTAAGTAATATTTCTAATAATAAATATGAGGTTCATATAATTTCAAATAACTAAAAGCCATTTAAAGTGTTGTTGTAAAAGTAAAAACGACACCAATTTGTACTATGATATTTGCTTCATAAATTACTCCCCTCCCCCAAAAAAGAAAACCAACAACCCCCCTCCCCAATAAACAAAAGATGAAAAGTAAAAGTGTAGATCTGAATATAAAAC
>CM042138.1:137347387-137359887 GCA_023376005.1 Doryteuthis pealeii | reverse complement strand
TTCGATAGGATCGTATGAAAATCCTCTTAAGAAACAACTACATTAAAAAATGCAAATGAGAACGTAACTACTAGGCATAAAATAACTTATATGGTTTGCATACCGTTAAAATCAATCAATCAATCAATCAATCAATAAATCAATACATCAATCTCTCATTTCACTACCCTGTGCACTCTTCGGCAACATAACTGAGTAGGAGATGAGAAGACCAGCACAGTAATATACTGATAGATTGATTAATTTGTTTTACGGCATATCAACCATTTACAGGTCATTTAGTACCGAATCCAGTCATTTTGATAAACAAAGGACTCAGTTTGTCTTACAGTACTATACTGACAGGACCAACCCGTCTACAATAATGCATGAAATAACAGCGATTCCGTAATTTTGTATACTGAGTCTCTCTTGTTGGCACTGTTGATTTTATAGCTTTTTAACGAGGTGTTTTTTTATTTTAAAATGTGCAGCACATGCTTGCTGAAGAACACTCCATATAAAAAAGAAAGAAAAGAAAAAGAAAAGTAAAAATCCCAAGCAAACCAGAAACGAAAATTCCTGCTTTTATTCGTGCTTCATTTGTTTATGCTTCTTTGGAGAAATCAAATTACCAGGTGTCTTGTGTCAGTATGTTCAGACTCAAAGAACAGATGAATTTGCAGAGTTAAAAGAATCATATGGAAATGAACAGACATACACACATTATATATGCATACATAAATGTGTAATTCGCGCATACATACATACACACATACACATTCATGGAGGTGCGTGGTGTAATGGTTAGAGTCGTAGGAAATGGACACGTCGACCAGAGTTCAAATCCTGGACGAAGCTGTTTGAATTTCACATAGCGCTAATACTCTTCGGAAAGGCATGAATCCAACTATTCTCTCTCCAGTTATGGGTAAATAGTAGGGCATACTGAGCTCTTTAATCTTGGCTAATTGACCCGTATAGGAGAAGGAAAACTCTGAATTCAAACCGTTAAAATCCGCTTAAGAAATTGGCCTTGTGTCACATCCTGACCGTGTGGAGGGGTTGGTAAATATATACATAAATGTGTAATTCGTGCATACATACACATACATATTCATGTACACATGAAGGACTAACTTAGTTTTGTTAAGTGAATAAATCAAACGTAACTTATAACACGTCAAAGAATTACACATAAATATGACAAGCATTCGCTCCCAAACACGCAAGTATAATAATCTATCAATCTAGGCGTGGGGTGGGGCGCATTGGATCACTTGCTGAATTGTGACAACTTAGTAAGCGAGGTCGAACTTCAGTCGCGCTATTACGTTCACTTTCGAACTAATACTCTTGGGAAAGGTATAAACCCCTTCATCCCCCAACTACGGGTTAAATAGTATCACTACTGTCCATTTACAAGTATGGCTTTAGAATCAAATAACCCACGACAGTTGACATATTCTTAGGTATGGGAATTGTTTTCCCATCTAGTATATATATATATATATACACGACGGCATAAGAATTAAAAAAAAAGGAAAATGAATTTTTTAAAGAAATTGTTTCCATAAATGTAAATCCTACATTGTTTGGAATTGGTTTAAAGAAAACATATTGTGATTTCCAGAAATAAACGTTCGGAGGCTATTTAAAATGGCTGCAAATCAAACAGTGTGCTCCAGGCTTGAACAGAGGTCTGTCATCAAATTCTGGGTAGTTGAGAAGTGCAAATCATGTGAAATTTACAGAACAGTGTGTGATGTGTACGGAGAAGCATGTTTTAGTTAAAAAAATTTACACATGGGCTAAATATGAATTTTTCACAACAAGAAAAGACAGTCCATTCAGTAGAAACACACTGACTCTCCGGTAAAGAAAAAGTTACGGGCGCGGTGGTCGGTAAGACACAAAAGGTTCAACAGTGCTTCCTATTGCAATATATAGAAAAATATATGTGCCTCCTATTGCCATATAGCAAAATTCACATCTATTGAATAACCCTCGTGGTGTAATGGTTAGCAAGCTAGTCCCGCAAATCCATTACTACGTGTCCTGTGTAGGACGTTAAACCACGTCTAATTCGTCGTGAACTTTTCTTATATTTACATATTTACCAACGCCTTCACACGAATTTTCCTTCTCCTAGCATGGTTGCCAACTAAGGTTAAAGATCCGAGTCTGCATTACTATTTACCCTAGAGGGAGAATAGTTGGATTCATATTTTTCAAAGGGTATTAATACGATTTGAAAATGCAAGCAGCCTTGTCCAGGATTTGAACTCTGCTCCCGTGTCTATTTTCTACGGCGGTAATATTACACCAGGCGCTTCCAAAAATTATTCTTATATATACGATATATGTAACCAGTGACGAGCCAACGTCATAATCCGGGGGGGGGAAGTCTAGAGCTCGCCCTGCCCCCACCAGGCCAATAAATACTGATTCAGTGACAACCGTTGACAAATAATTCCATAAATTAATGCCAATGATTGATTGATGAGGCAACATAGATAATTAATTCAGTTAAAGTTCCAGTCATGGCGGTCAGTAAAGAAGGTCTTGTGGGACGTGAAAGGATCCCTCGTTATTGATTTTCTTGAAAAAGGTGTAACAGTATCCGGTGCTACCTATTTCCAATCCCTTAGGTAAAATCCACCTTATTGAATAACCCTTGTATAAGTTAGGATAGTGTACACACAGTCGACATTTGGTGACTATCATTTTCTCGTCTATGGGATCATCGAACCAATGTATATATATATTTACCAACCCCTCCACACGAATAGGATGCGACACAAGGTCAATTTATTAAGCGGAGTTTAACAGGTTTGAATTCAGAGTTTTCCTTCGCCTAGACAGGTTTCCCAACTAAGGCTGAAGAGCCCAGTCCTCTCTACTATTTACCCAAGCTGGAGGGAGAGTAGGATTCATACCTTTCCCAAGGGTATTAGCGCTATGTGAAATGTAGACAGCTAAGTCCAGGATTTGAACTCGGGGCGACGAGTCCATTTCCCATGACTTTAACCATTACACCACGCTCACCCTACACGAACCAATATATATATGTGGGTGCGTGTGTGTATGTTTTGTGTGCGTGTGCGCATGCGTGTGTATTTTTGTATGTGTAATATGGCTACATCCACTCATACGCAATGAAAATGACATTAATCAGTTACAAAATAGACATGATTGTATTTTCTCTTACCCTCTCTGTCTTTTTCTTTAAACACAAACACACACACACAACACACACACACACACACACACACACACACACACATATATATATATATTTATGTATATATATAATATCATCTAGGCAAGTACTGTTAAAAAACACGGAAAATTTATTTTTCATGATCTTTATCTTAAGCTTTTCTAGTCGTCTAGTCATTTTTCTTAATTCGTGATCCAACAGGAATAGGAATTGTACCATAATCAGACTATGTAATAAAACACACACACACACACACACACACACACACACACACACACACACACAACACACACACACACACACACACACACACACACACACACACATTCATTCAAATCTTCCAGCACGGAAAAGATATGACACAATATCAAATATTTAAATGGAGTAATCTGGTTTTATTAAGAGCTTTCTTTCTCCAAGAAGGGTTGACGTATCAAGGCTAAATAGCACTCTCTAGCCTACTATTTCCCCATAGAAGAAGGGAGAAGAGATGGGCCCATAGTGGAAAGTGAAAAGCAAACAACCTCGTCTATGATTTGAAAACGGGTAGCCAGTTTCATTTCCTATGACGATAACCATTAAGCAAGTGCACTTCCATCTCTCTCTACATCTCTCTCTCTCTCTCTTTGACTCTGTCTGTCTTTCTTCTTTCTTTCTCTCTCTCTCTCTCTCTCTCTCTATATATATATATATATATATATATATATCCTTGAGAAAGGTATGCTCCAACTATGGGTAGACTGGGCTCTTTAACTTTGGTTAGGCAACTAGTCTAGGAAAAGGAAAACTTTGAATTCAAACCTATTAAACTGTGCTTACGAAATTGACATTGTGTCACATCCAACTCGTACGGAGGTGTTGGTATATATATATATATATATATATATGTGTGTGTGTGTGTGTGTGTGTGAGAGAGAGAGAGAGAGAGAGAGAGAGAGAGAGAGAGAGAGAGAGAGAGAGAGAGAGAGAAGAGAGAAGAGAGAATAAGCAATCGTTTTTCTCGAGATTGATGCTAAATAGCTTTTTTCTTTTCTTTCTTCCAATTAATCTTCCACCCAGTCTTTTCTTTCTTTCTTTCTTTCTTTTCTTTCTTCCTTTCTTTCTTATTCTACCTTTTCTTCCTTCCTCCCCTCCCTTCCTCAATTTTAGTGCCTGTCTAATTCTTTTCTACAGTCTTAACAACTCCGACCTCAATTTGTGACTATTACAGGTTCGATAATTCATGGCATCCAAGTAATAGATACATTGACAGGAATCCCCATTATTCGGATCCTCTTTCCTCGTTCGGGTAGAATAATATTAGCACAGCTGATCCTGTCGACATTTGTGCCCCGTCCAGTATTATCTGTGGGACTGCTCGACCATTCACCATTCACTTTTATCGAGAAAGTGCTTTCGGGGGAAAAGAGAGAGAGAGAGAGAGAGAGAGAGAGAGAGAGAGAGAGAGAGAGAGAGAGAGAGAGAGAGAGAGAGAGAGAGTTAAGTAGGTATATCTACATTTCAGAAGATACACAAAAACCTCAAGACATTAAGCTTTTACTCAAAACAAATGCCTTTAAAAAGAGAAACATGCATTTACGACAATGAAAGACAGGAGGCCAAGAGGCTTTCCACTAAAAGACTGGGAAGGTTTAACAGCTTGATGAGTTAGAAAATAATGAATTAAGTGCCAATGCCAGTAAGAAATTACTCTGGTCTGTGTTAGAAAACCGATATAAAAAATATTCAATAGATTATTTAAATTACGTAAATCTCTGTCCTTACGTTATTAAAAATATTTAAACCGATCATTAAATTTTAATTAAACAATTCTGACCTTACGTTATTAAAAATCTTTAAAAAGATTATTCAATGGATCATTTTGATTAAGTATCTGCTAGGCACTGGCAAAAAACGGCTGCTACGAGTTTTAAAAGCGAATTAAAAATAATTAAATCTATTATTTAAGGTTTAACTTTGTCTAAATCGATAAGTAGTAATATAATATAATGACCGTCATTAAAAAAAAGAAAAATATCATTACATTAGCAATTTGTTTTTAATATATTTAAAACGATTTGTTTTGGTAAATTTTGTTCGCTGGCGCCATTTTGGTTCTTTTTAAGTGGTTTTATTGGCTTGTTTACAATTTTAATGTAACATTCGCGATTGCAAAAAAAAAAAAATTACCAAAAATCAGGTAATTATCCAATTTTAATGAAATTTTCAGTATTGATTTATCAATTAATGAATTTTATAATGCATCAGTTATTCTATTTCAAAACTTTAATTTAGTATTTTTGCTATGAAAAATTAATATATAAAATTCATTTAAAATATGAAAAGTCTGATATTAAGTTTAAAATGTTATATTTTTGGATTCTAGAAATAAATATCTATTTAATGCAAACCTTATTTTATTACATCAAAGTATACTTTTTGAAGAAAAACTCGATTGAAAATGTACCCCCCTTTTAAGCAGAAAAATATCGATGTATAATTTTTTCTTTTATAAGATAATAGCCAATTAAATAATTATCAAAATAAATATAAAAGAAATCTCCAAAAAATTAATTATTATTATTTTTTTACATTTTATTTTTTGATTTTCGGTACTTATTTTCTCATAGAAAAGCCACCGTAAAATTTTTTTTTTGTTTCTATTCATAACTGCGGTCTTTTATCTCATTATTTATACTGTAATTAGTACAGACAATGACCAACTCGCAAAGATGTTACGCCCTCAACATAAGGGGTGGGGTGTCAAAATTAAATGACCTGAAAAAAATGAACAAGCTTTGAAATAAAATAAATAATGCATTATAAAGATCATTCATTGATAAATGAACACTGAAAATTTCATTAAAATCCGATAATTCCCTGATTTTTGGTAAATTATTTTGGGGGGGGGGGGGGCTAAAGTCATTTTGTCTAAAACGCATTTTAGGCTCATTTTGCCAGTACCTAGTATTTAAAATCTTTAAACCGATTATTAAATGGATCATTTCAATTCAAACTCTGTGTTCTTACGTTATTAAAGATCTTTAAAAAGATTATTCAATGGATCAATACTATTTAGTAAATCTCTGTACTTAGTCAATTAAAAGTCTTTAGAATATTATCCAATGGATCATTTCTATTAAATAAATCTGTCCTTATTCTGTTAAAATCTTTAAAAAGATTATTTAATGGATCATTTCAATTAAGCAAATTTCTATCCTTGGTATATTAAAAGTCTTTAAAACGATTATTCAATAGATCATTTCAATTAAGTAAATCTTTGTCCTTACTTTATTAAAAATCTCTGAAAACAATATGACTTATCTAATGAAGTTCGGCCATATTCATAATAATAAATAATAAACTAAGTGACATCTTGAGATTTCAAAGAACGTCAGTCTGATGAATCCGATTGATATTGATGGAAATGAATTTATAACTGTTAATATAACTGGTAATTAAGTCCTTTTTGCCAAATGTATTACACTGTATATAAATCTCCAATTATAGTGCATCGAGGTCTCATTATGGACTATACCAATTTTGATATTTCGATATTAAAAAAGGTCTTGCTTAGAATCGTTGCAAACACCAACTAATCTGTCTTTATATATATATATATATATATATATATATATATATATATATATATATATATATATATATATATAAATCAGAAATAAAAGCAGAAATTACAGTTAGGCCAAACATAATGAGGAATAGAATAAAGTCTTCCACTTGACACACACACACACACACACACACACACACACACACACACACACACACATATATATATATATATATATATATATATATATATGCACAAATTATCGATATAAATTTTTACTAAAGTTCAGTATTGCATTTGTTATTGTCTTTTTCTGCACAAATAAGAATAAGCATTAATGCAGAAAGAAGCATTTAAAAAATGCAAAAAAAAAAAAAAAAAGAAAAAAAAAGGTGCGTTTTCCTCTATTCTCATTTTCCACGACATTAACCTGTTGCAAACTTTTCCACGTATCGATTACAAAACTTTCGACGTCTTTTCACCAAATGGAAGATGTCCCCCCCCCCCAAAAAAAAAAAAAAAAAAACAAACAAACAAACAAACAAATAAATAATCAAACAAACAAAAAAGCAACTCCTGTTATTTATATACTTTTCATTTTGTTCCCAACTGATACACAATTTCCCAACAGAGTTTTCTATGGCGCACCTTGAAATGTAATCATTAAACTAAATTAGAAGTTCGTAAGGGGCACAAAATGGCGAATTACCCATTACAAAGATTTGTTTCCTTGCTTTAAAGATTAAACAAAAGGTTGAGTATAAAGGCTGGGCTTAATTAAAAAAAGGAATATATATATATATATATTGAATACGACATCGCTTGCACTGTATCGATTTCAACTAAACAGTATATGTTTTTAGCCAATTTTTTTTTTTAGCGTGAAGCATTTTTCTGTTATGAGATCTAATGGCATTCGTAGTACGTAGTTCGTAGTACAAGGGCAGTCGTACAACGTGCATTGCAGACAGCCTTGTACAGATTTAAACTTGGCTCTTCGATTCCATTTTCTGCTTCCCATCCCCCTGGGGTTGAGCACTTTGAAGGGGATTTCGCTGACGACCGCCAACTAAAGCGTAAACGCAACGCTCTCCTATAAAAGGGATGGAACACTCTATGACGGCCTTTACATACATACAGATGTGTGTATTAAAACAGTTAAAAACCCCTTCGCATTCTGTGGGTGACGATAGCCAAGCGGTTGAGCCGTCCGACTGGTCCTGAAACGATCGGATTTCTATCCCGGCTGTAGGTAGCTCACAAAATGTCTAGCCCCACTGAAGAGACTTGATGTTGAAACACGTGTCTGTGGATGACTATATATATATATATATTATATATATATATATATATATATACTCGTGTTCCTTAATTGTACGATCGTTATCATCTTACAACACCCCTAGTTAAAAATGAGACCGTCCAAATCGTCCAAGAAATGCAAAAGTGTAAATACTGATTATCTGGCGTTGCTTATCCGCAGAATTCTTATTTCTTATGATTGTCGTCACCTCAGCTAAATAATGGACCATTCCGTTTTTATCATAAAGAAAGAAAGGGAAGAAAATGACATGTTACATAGAAAAAAAGAAAGACAGTAGGAGTAAGATATAGAGAGGGGGTGAGCGCGTGGAAGCGATAACGTTAATCTGTTCAAACGTTGTAATAATAAAATTAACATACTGTGGTTTATCCACTGGCCCTGCTAGTAATAACTGTCATTCTAAGCACACCTTCGGTACAATGTTGTAATCTGTATGTTCTGTTAAACATATATTACAACATTTTGTAGGCAATAATGATGTAGAAATGGGGATTTTCTAACTGGAAGTCATGCTGCCTTGGTATATATACTTCTTGGTAGCGGCACAGATACCAGCCAGTGGGGTCTTAAGAATCAAGAAAAATACTATTATGAAATTATAAACGAGTAAAATATGTTTCAGCTGTTTCATATATACATTTTGTTGTATTGTCTACATTTCTAATAATAGAGATTAGGTCTCAATTTGTCTGTAACAGAAACTACGTCACTGCATACGTCAGATTACCCAAAATCGTCAATATATAGAATAAAGAACTACATTGTATTATATACACTCAAAATTTTAATAAATACATGCCCGCTATTATATATCTATGTATAGTTTGTTTTATTTTATATATATTTAAAGTTAACTAACGTTTAGAGTTTTACGAGGCAATTATTTACAAAGAAGAAATAGTCATTTTTTTCAGTATCAAGTGGTGAACTAAAAGTTTACAATAAATAAATACCTACGATTTTGTGTAAAATTCATGTGTAAAATATTCAAAATAATTATTTGATAAATAATTAATAGATGCTCGCAACATATTATTTGAGGGGGACAAAACTAAGTTTCAATTTCAAATTGTTTTATTTTTGCTCCTTTAATAAATTTGATAATTTTACTTATGATACAAACCTTCTGGCTTTAAACTCCCACCTCCTCAGGCAAAAGCTTTCAAAAATTAATTTTTACACCACCCCAGGGCGTTTTTTGCTAGTAATTATAATGGAGATTGTGTCTGTCTGTAACCGAAACTACGTTACCACCAACTTCACAATTCCCTTGGTTAATTTCATTTTATTTATTTTACTCAATGGTTATTAAATTATCATTATTTAATCTTAATTAGCAGCTTGGTATCTCTATTAAAATCTAACTGAGATAGATTTGCCTCAAAACAGCACCTGTTATTAATATGTGTATATATCGTTAAGGAATAAATGTTTACATAACGTATGGTGGGAATAATTTGCATACCGGTTTTAACAAAAATAATTACTTGGTGTTATTTACTTCTAATATTATTGTTTACACATAGGACTATACATAGATTTCTTTTAATAAAGCAGTCCTATGTATAATTTTATATTGAAAACAATTAGAATAAAGTAAAAATAAGTGTAATCTTTTTTGTGTTCATATTTAATTTCATTAGTCTTTCCAATTCAGTATAATATTTGATTATATTAAAACTCAAATACTCGTGACCAGAGGGCGCATATTTTTGCCAGTATAAATAAGCATTATATATATATATATATATATATATATATATATATATATATATATATATGTGTGTGTGTGTGTGTGTGTAACTGATAATAAGTATTAGAAATGTTATACTGATATTTAATCCTTGTTGATTGTTTCTAATTAAATTAGATATGTAAAACCTTAGTTATTTTAATTGTTAGGCAACTGGCCTAGGAGAAGGAAAACTCTGAATTCAAACCTGTTGAACTTCGCTTAAGAAATAGACCTTGTGTCACATCCTGCTCGTGCAGAGGGATTGGTAAATATATATATACAAACTAGTCCAATTTTCCATCGCTTGTGCAGCTGACATGGTGAAAAAATATCCCCAAACATTGATTTTTGTTTACCGATTCATTTGCATGCTGTTTGCAATGATGAAGTTTGAATACCGCTGCTGTGTGCAGCGTTTTTATCTATTGATGGCATTTGGTCGTATCTGCAACCAAATATTTTCGTGATAGGCTTATGGCACAATGTAATATTATCGCCTCATCAGTGATTTTAGATAACAATATTCTGAACAGAAGATTGAATTCAGAGACACTCTTGCCAACAATGCAAATCAAATTAAACCGTCTTTTGATGCGGCACAACTGTGTAACACTGTATTTCTGTCTGAAGACAAATCCTCGAAGGCACACATCACAAAGATAGCAACATTTATCTCCCGGATAACTAGGACTTCCATCAAAGCGCCACAAGTACTTTAGTCAAACCCAACTTTCACAAAGACCAATATATCCTGTCGTGAAGGCAGGCAATAGATGTAACTTTCGACCATAGCTAATCGGATTGATTATTATACATAATACAGTTTCGTCTCGGTACTAATTCCTAACTACAGTGATCGAATTATACTAAAATATCTGATGCTTAAATCGACTAAAAGAGAGGGTTTTAAAATTAAAAACTCAGAAGATATATTTGAAAAATGTAAAACTGTGTTGAAATTAATAGAATAGTTGTATGTTTTCATTTATTTGACTTTAGAAGAGTCTGTTTACATTTGATATAGCACTAATATTGGAAACCTGGCTGAGTTACATCCAACCATGACGTTACGTGGGAAACAATAAGAACACATTATTCCGAGGTGACGTGAATGACGAGACCAAAATTGGTGGAACACATGAAAGATGGTCAGTTCAAATGTTTTTTTGTTTTTTTTTGTGTGAAAATTTTAGTGGATAACTATGTATCTGGTTTGTTTGTATTTTATTTTGTTGTTAAGAAATATAACTGAAAAAGGGAAACTATGTTGAAATTAATTTACTTGTATGATGAATATTTTCATCTATTTGGCTTTAGAAGTCTGTTTACATTTAATATAGCACTAATATGCTTGGAAATGTATGCATCCAGCTATAGGTAAATAGTAGGACATATTAACATTGTTTGGTAACCAGTTTAGGAAAAAGAAAACTCTGAATTCAAACCTGATACAAATATCTGATGTTTAAATCTACTAAACCAAATGACTCAAAAGAGATATTAGAAACATTGTTCAGTTACACTCGACGGTGATATTACATGTGTTACAATAAGAACACATTATTCCGAGGTGACCTGGATGATGAGTTTAAAATTTCTCTGAACGTTTGAGATGAGGCTTGATGATTAGTTTATCTGCGTCATTCGGACTATTGTCCTCATCTTCATTGTTATCTGTACAACGTTTCGGCCGATGTGCCCTCCGGCCTTCTTCAGGTATTTCTTGTCAGACTTGGTAACCTTCTTTTCGGACTCGGGAACCTTCTAGTCGTAATCGGGAACCTTCTTGTCATAATCGGGAGCCATCACGGAACTTTGAGCCTAACTTTTTATTCAGTCCACGAGGGTATCCTGTTCACATTCCGCTAACCATAGCTGGGATAGAGGCGTGTTAATTATTATTCTATGTCACTGTCGCCCTGACTAGGATTGAACCTGCAGTCTAGAGATAACTGTCATTTAGAACTGTCTAGGGTAAGCTGTATTTATTATTATTCTAAGTTACTTCTGCCCCTGACCAGGATTGAACCTGCAGTCTAGAGATAACTGTCACTTAGAACTGTCTTAACCTAATTCCTTTATCCACTAGGCCATGTGTCCAATTGGTTAAACACATGAAAGATGTTCAGTTCAAATGTAGTTTTTATTTTATGTGGAAATTTTAATGGATAAATATGTATCTGGTTTGTTTGTAGTCTATTTTGTTGTTAAGAGATATAACTGAAAAATGAAAGCTGTGTTGAAATTGATCATTTATTTGTCTATGTTTTTGTCTATATGACTTCATTTGGAGGCGTGTGGTGTAATGATTATCATTGTAGGAAATGGACTCTTCAACCCAAGTTTAATTACCTCATGAGGCTGTTTGAGTTTCACATAGTGCTAATACCTTTCGGAAAGGTATGAATCTAACCATTCTCCCTCCACATACATCCCCACTTACATTCTATCACTTAAACCATTAACCAGTAAGATGATCAAGAAAATTAAACTTATAGAATAAAATAAAAGTGAATTATTTATAAAGACATAAATAAAGACAGCGTTTTTTTTGCTGTAGCTTTTGGAAACCTGACTCAGTTACATCCAACCATGGCGTTACGTGGGAAACAATAAGAATACATTATTCCGATGTGACGTAGATGATGAGTTTAAAATTGGTGGAACACATCAAAGATGGTCAGTTCAA
>CM042138.1:137309887-137342387 GCA_023376005.1 Doryteuthis pealeii | reverse complement strand
TATTCTTTCTTCTTAATATCATATATTATGTATATAACATGTTAAATATATGGACGAATATAGTATGTATAAATGCATTTATCTTGTCTTTTCTTCCGTTATGTAACATATCAGGGATATACTAACGTTAATAATGATCCTTGGTGAGTGGAGAGTCGATTAACCATCTTTGCTACGTCCAAGTACCGCAACGTCCTGTCAATGGGACTTATAATAAGACTAGGTGTGGCTATCCGGCGTTGCTTGGATAAAGGGTGGGGGTAAAAAGGTAGTCTCGCAGATCCATTATTGTTGAATTGCGAGTTGGATTTTCGCAAGAAGCTCCATTAGAATCCCTACGTAAAAAAAGACCTTGCGTTGATCCAGACACTGTGAAAACGAAAATTAATGTCTCCTATTCAAAATCCTAAATGCAAAAGAATTCCTTGCTGTCATCATTTAAATTCTATTTTCTAATTATCTTCATGAATATAAATCAAATCTTCATTATTTTTGCTCAAAAACCAAGATGTAGTGATAGTGAATTTGTAGATATATTTACTTTGTCATTCATTGTTTTATTTTCTTAGTTTCCCCCGGACATAAATACATACAAACTGCCCTTTATATATGTATAGATAGATATATAACCAAAAGAGGTATCCCTTGGTAAGACAATTTGATTCTGAGGCTCCAGTTCTGGGGATTTGGGGAGTGTAAATTTTAGTGAACTTATTAAAATAAGCGATTCTGAATCCCTCTTGTGCCTCAAATTATTATCAGAACAAAACAAAAAATCGACCGAGCTCGTAACTCGTACAGCTCGCAAGTTGGGTCACTCGTAAGTCAAGATAAATGGGTTCAAACTTATTAGAAAATTCCATATTGCATTTTATGCATGGTGATAATAATATGCATTTATGAATAATATAAGTCAACGTGTTGCGATCAAAAAAGGTTCGAATCATCTTGGTATCGGCTAAAAAAGGGGTCTTAAATCAAGGATTTAAAAAGACCATTTCGTTCTGGTGGAAAGGCACAACTGCTTTTTCCTTCGCCAAAATGAATATCCATACTGTTACGATTTTTGTGGCAATTCTTAGGCTTCAAGTGAGATCACTTTACAGTGGAGATCCCTTGTGTTAAGCAGAGCGTGATCTTTAATGAAGAAACCTTTGGTTGTTCCTTGATGTCCTTTAGTGTTAGGTATGATCCTTTGGTTGTTCCTTAGTGTCCTTTAGTGTTGGGTATGATCCTTTGGTTGTTCCTTAGTGTCCTTAGTGTTGGGTATGATCCTTTGGTTGTTCCTTAGTGTTGGGTAAAATCCTTGCATTGAGCAAAGTCATTGGTTACAGGTCCGTTTGTCAATGTCGAATAACGTGCAAATGAACAGCTTTCAATATCAGCAATTAAATAGTTAACTAACCACGTATTCGAGCTGTTGGTTGGCTGAGTTTAATCCACATGACCACGCCGAGTCTATAAGTTTAAGTGGCGGTTTCCAGCACGCCTTATGTACATAAATAATCCAACATATGATAGTAGGTATTTACTCAACCTTTTCGAAACGAGTAGGTATTTACCCAGTCAGGTCACCAGGCGGAGGATGGGACACAATGTCGCAAGTATGGGTAAACCAGCGAAGGATCGAACTCGCTATTCGATAGTAATGGATATACGATACTAGCTAGCTAACTATGGCAGAACGAGGGGACGTAACAAAGATTAGGATGTTTTTTGAGGATCTTTGAAACGGATTAATGTCATTTCAGTTGATTTCAATGGGGAACATTGATTTGATATACAAGGAAATTGAATTACGAACGGAACGAATTGAACTCGTAAGTCAAGGTATCTCTGTAATTTCAAGTGAGCTCAGGATATTCTACTTTTACTCTTATCAGAAAAGAACCAATAATATCCAGGCGTGGCCAAGAACTTTATCTAGAAATATATATTTTAAATGTCGTTAAAGATGTAAAAACAAGCTGTGTACTAGCAGCCTATGATTCGCGTAGCACACTTTGAGTAGCCCTGCCCTAGGGGGAACACTGTACAACTGAAAATAGCATTTTCCACTTGGCCAGTATTTAATCACTCAACACAGCATGGCCTTACTCAACATAATCTATTCCGGCATTCAACGCTACACAAACAATACACAGTATGTATTTCGACAAATCAACTTGACTCCAACTCAGTTTTGTAAACGCAGCGATGATTAGCAAACTCAACAAATCCCAAGGATCTTTGATGATCAATGTTTCTTATAAGAGAAAGTCAGCAAATCATAAATGTAACATTTCGGGATTGATTAAAAGAAATGAAGTTGTAGGTCAATCTCTATATGCGAATTAACACTCCCTTTCGAGAAAAATCTCGACTGGGCACATCCGCGTAAGTTGGAAAAATATGACGATCTACGAAAACAATGCGTCAGAAATGGATGGATAACGGATGTATTTCCTATCGAAGTCGGATGCTGAGGATTATTACTTACCCAATCTTGGCATTTTTTTTTTTTTTACTAAACTTGGATTTTTCCACCAGACAAGAGGAAATACATCAAAAAGATCCAGGATAAATTTCTAACCGCATCAGCGTGGATATGACAATCCTACAACGTGACATAAAACCAACAAAGTCTGGTGTTATCATGAGATACTGCAGGGGCGCTCTGGGTTAGTGGTAATGATGCTTCGGCCCCGAAACCATGCCTGAACCCAGAGTCATCATCTGATGAAGTCTTTGTTGGTTGCAATGCTACTGTGTAAATTATATGAAGTTTATGTGATGTGGCATCTGATTATAGGAGTATGTAATTTTTATGGATCGGAATTGCTGGTATTCTGCATATGTCTTTGGGTTGACATTTTCTCTGTTCATATGTTGTATACCCACATCACGGGTATATAATGGGACAGAGAGACTAGAGATGGGATAAGGGGTCTTACTTGTTACTCTCTGCTTACTTCGTCGGCCATTTTCTCTTGTTCATCTCGTGGGTTGCATTCTCGGGTTGCTTTCTTATTGGGCTGATCTCTTGTTTTTAAATAATCAATAAACAAGACGTTGTTTTCTTCAAAGTCTTTTATTTAAAACAGCCCAGCCTCATAAAGATTCCGCACGGATCGATGGCGACATCTTGAGAGCCGACCACAGCGTCCGCTCTCGACCAAAATCTAGTCGCATCTGAAACTAAAACTATTTCACGCCTGTAATCGCGCGCTAACTGAGGAGGGTTCAAGTCAGAGTCATCACAAATTACTCATAACCCAACGGTTATGGAAATTACCACTTAACTCCCTCCATTTTAAAATCTAACGAACCTTATTAAAAAATATTCTTACTACAGGTACGTACATAATTCATAAGCTGCCTATGAATTATGTAACACTTGGAGTATGGAAATTAATTGAGATTTTCTTGGGTTCTTCCTGGGATATCTTGTCTTGTGCTGTTGATAGTTTTTAATAACGAACACAAGACGTTCTTGTTTCTTTTTTCTTTGAGCTCATTTACTTTTTTCATTAAATCAAGTACACGCCTGGGAGGACAAGCCTGCATCTCCCATTTGCCCTCAAACACTCAGTCCAGACTGTCTCTTCTCGCTTCCTTTCACTCCTCACCCTGTTGGCACTTTTGACCAATCAAAAGCCAACAAGTCAGCCATTCGCACATCATCCTTAATCTAGTTTATTTCCACTATTACATAACATATAAGTGAAATCTTAGGGATTTTCCACATCTCATTATTTTACATAAATCCACAAAAATCTTTTGTTACTTTGGTGTAATCTACTAATTGAAGTCGTCCTGGCGAATATAGATGTCATACTACTATCCTCATTAGAATTGTCTAAAGCTTATTCATAAGCCAATTCTATTGTCAAGTACAATATCATTACAATTCACTGAATTCTCAGTTGCTTAACATCTATTAATAATGGAAATTAGGTCTCTATTTGTCTGTAACCGAAACTACGTCACTAATTACGTTACATTACCCAAAATCATCATAACATAGAATAAATACACTCAAAATTTGAGCATACAACCTTAGACAGTCCTCATTATCTTTTAAAACAAGTTTTAATAAATACATGTTTGGTATTATATATCTATATATAGTTTGTTTTATTTTGATATATAGTTATCAGAATTAAGTTTCCATTTCAAATTGTTTTATTTTTTAACTCCTTTAATAAATTTAATGATTTTACTTAATTATGGTAGAACCCTCTGAAATTGAATTATTAACACCCTGGCAATATCTTTCAAAAGTTAATTTTTTACACCGCCCGGAGTTTGTGTGTTTTTAAAATTTATTTTGCTAGTTTTGATAATGGCTAATTTACTCTGCCCGGATAAACTTATGATAAACCCCAACGCGCCTGACGCCGAACTTGAGTGTCATCACTGAAAAATAAATTGGACCTAGTAACCAATAAGCACCCCAGCAGGGAGCTGTTTTAAAAGGAACACATTTTGCTTTTTACCGTAAACTCCCGGTTGTTTGTTTACAAACAACAGACGATTTTTTTCGCATTAGAATTTCACTGTAAAATTATTTTTTAAAAAGTTTGTTCATGGCATTTTTTTTATACTTAAATAGTTTTCGATTTTAATAAAAAAAATTAGTTATTTCATGTTGTTTACTCAACAGGAAGTTTTTAAAGTTTTAAAAACTTTAAACGGAAGACACATTTTTATATTAAAGACACATTTTTATATTAAAATAGTTTTTATTTAATCAGAAGAGAAATGCAGATATGTTTCTTTAAATGAAAAGAGTTTATATTTAAAAAAATATTTTTTATGTTTATTTAGATAAAAGGATTTTGGGGCCAAGTAACCAATAAATAACTATTTTAAAAAATTAAAATCGAAAACTATTTTAGTATAAAAGTCCATCTTTACTTTTCCAGCAGTGTCCAGCATGTTTCCCCGCCTTACTCGGATGGTTTGTGTGATAGGGGGCAGGTGGCCGTATAGCTGCTTCCTTGTGGGGTGCTGTTTCCACGATTTGTTCAAGATCGCATGCAAAAATGAGATAAAACTTTCATTTTTGAATTTGTTTTATCTTTTTTAATAATATTCATTGTTCATTTTATTGCAATTTACACATGAAATACAATTTAAAAAAAACCCACAATAAACAAACAAACAAAAAAAAACAAAAACAAAAAAAAAAAACGAAACCTACGAAAGTGAAAACGAAAAAAAAAAAAAAGAAGATTATTTACAAAAAGTAAAAATAATTAAGGAAAATTTGTCCCAATACATTTTGTACTAATTCAGATATACCATTTACTCTTAGTAAACAGTAGTAGCTATAACCCATATCCTCTAAAATGGATGATGAATGTTAAATGTTTTGATAGTGGTAGAATCTTGTTTATGAATATCACTGAACCAATTGTTTATCTGATACCCCCCAAAAAAAACAAAACAAAAAAAAAACAAAAAAAAAAAAACAAACCAAAAAAACAAAAAACAAAAACAAAACAAAACAAAATAATTTCCCTATATATGCTGGCTACTGTAAAGGTTAACAATAAGTATATTATATTATTTAATTTTTTCGTTGCCCTTATTGTCATGTATACCTTTCGGACAATATGCCCTCTGTACTTCATTAGGTGCTTCTTGTCAAACTCAGGAACCCTCTTGTCGAATTTGGGAGCCTTCTTGTCGAACTCGGGAGCCTTCATTTCGTAATCGGGTGCCTTCACGGAACTTCGAACCGAACCCTTTACTTAGTCCATTGGAGTAGACTGTTCTCATTCCGTTGACCATGACCGAGTACAAGTAGAGAGCTATGTTAAGTATTCTGTTATTTTCGCCTGTATTGAACCTGCAACCTCCAGATGATTTCATATAGAACTATTTTAACTCAAGACTTATATCCATTACGCCATGTCTCCAAATGAGGGTTAATGAAATAAGAAAAATTAAAATCAATAAAGTGTTCGGTTCGAAGTTCCATGAAGATTCCTGATTACAACATAAAGGCTCCCAAGTTTGACAAGATGTAACATTTTTGTACAGTTGCTAGTGCTTAGGTAGAAGTTATAGAAGAGGGATTTGGAGCCAGGCAAAACACTAGAAAATAAAAACGGGAAGAAAAATAAAGGTACCATTATAGTATGTGGCCTACCTTTTGAATGTGGCCTACGAAATCATGTCTCTCTTAGAGTATGTAGCCTACCATAAAAAAAACATATTATAAGGTTATAATAATAGTTGCTAACCCTAACCCTATTTCAGAATTTTAGAATATTTTAGAATTAAATAGATCTCTGATTCATTTAAATTATGGATAAATTCTTTTTTTGATTATTCTTAATTACTATATACAGCTTATGACTGAATTGCATTCTTGAAATTGAATATATGTGAAAAATAAATAATTTCAACAAATGTCTACTACTTATATCTATAAATATACTCTTACTGAGGTAGGAACATTCAAACCGGGTAGGCTACATACTATAACAGAATCAAAGAGGTAGGCCACATACTACAACGGTACCAAAATAACTATATGTATACTTTAAGCGACAAACTAGAGCATTGCACATGAGATGATCTGAACATGGTTACAAAGGGGAAATGTAAAGCGTGAAATTTAATTTCGAATTACAGTAGCACAGAAGAATGTACAAAACACAAAACAAAACAACTGATTTTATCAAAGTAGAAAAATAATACGCAGGAGAATAGTAAACATAAGCTATGTGGGGATAGAGATGAAAAAGTTAATCACACAAGAAGAGAATGCAGCAAACTGGTACAAAACAAATAGAAGAACTGATATGACTGGTTGGGAATGGTGATATACTGAGAATTGTGCAAGAAACTGAAATTTGACCATATTAACAAATGTTATATACACAAAACAGAAGCTGTACTTGAAAATGAAACGCTTAGCATTCTTTGGGACTAAAAAATAAACGGGCCACCCAATCCAGCCAAGAAGACCAGACCTTGTGTTAATCAACAAGAAAAAAGAACCTGCTATATAGAGGATTTTGCTGTGTTATTAGACCACAGGGTGAAAGTGAAATGGTGAAAAGGTTGACAATTACCTGGACCTTGCTAGAGAGCTGAGGAAACTGGAATATGAAAGTGAAAATGATACCAATCCTAGTCACGACCATTGGAATAAGCCATAAAACCTGGAAAAAAGACTCGAAGAATTGGTGATTAGAAGTAGAATTGAAATCATCCAGACCACAACACTACAAAAATTGGCTGGGATAATTATGTTACTCCTGGAAACCCGAGGAGACTTGCTGTCACTCAGACTTCAGTAAAAACCAAAAAAAAAAAAAAACCAACAAAGACAGAACTGATGTGAAATAATAATAATAATAATAATAATAATAATAATAAAAACTCATTAATTGGTAGATTTTGCAGTTCCATCTGATCACACAATGAAGATGAAAGAATGCGAAAAGAAAGACAAATACCTGGAACTTGCTAGAGAATTGAAAACAAAACAAAACAAAAAAAAACACCGTGGAATATGAGGTTGAAAACGATACTTATTGTAGTTGGTGCACTTGGAACGATCCCCCAAAGTTTAGAAAACAGATGAACTGGAAATAAAAGGAAGAGTTGAGACCATCCAGGCAACAGCATTGTCTAGAATACCCAGAAGAGTCCTGGTGACCTGAGGAGACTTGTTGTCACTTAGACTTCAGTGAAAGATCATCAGCTTACGCTGGTGTGAAAAACTCAATAATAATAATAATAATAATAATAATAATAATAATAACAGTTACTGCAGATGTTGTAATGACTAGTGTTTTTCTAAGACAATGATCTCTTCTATTTTTAACTCTTGTTTGACCAACAGTACATTCTGAATAGAAATAGTAGAAACAACAATCATATCAACAATAACAGATTCAACGAAAGAGAAACCAGAAACGAAGAGAAAAGAAAAAAAAGAAAAGAAAAAAAGTGATTTGTTTACTTTCCATCATGGGACGACCGATTCCTCAGAAAAAAAATCTTACTTTTCTTTCACCACTCTACTATCTCGCTTTTACTCTCTCTCTTACAATCTCTCTTTCTCCTCTCTCTCTGTCTCCTTACCACTCTCTTTCGTTCTCTCTCACTGTATCTCGTTCTTACTATCTCTCTTCCTCTCTCTCTCTTCCACTACCTCCATTCAACTCTCTCTTCACTCTTTCTCTTCCACTATCTTTTCCCCCTTTCTCTCTTTTAATATCTCTCTTCTATTCTCTCTCGTCTACTTTATCTTTTCATCTCTCTCTCTCTCTCTCTCTCTCTCTCTTCTCTCTCTCTCTCTCTCTCTTTCACTATCTCTTAAATTTTCTCTATTTCATTATCTCTCTTCCACTATCCTTCATCTATCTCAAGAAAAAAATCCAAACCCTCAGGATAAAGTTTCTTAGTCGTTCGACACTGTAGCAGAGCAAGGGAAAAAAAAAAAAAAAGAAAAAAAAGAAAAAAAAAGAAAAAAAACAAGCTAAAAACATAAATAAACAATTATGAAACAAAACGAATCGCGGAAAATAGGCGTAATAAAGAGAAAGCCGTAAACCAGGAGATGGAAAATTGGAAAGTTGAATACAAAAAAAAAAAAAAAAAAAAAAGAAATAGAAAATACGAAAAGAAAATAAGCTCAGTGGAATGCAAGGTCAACTCGGAAAGTAAATTTTGCGCAAAGCATAAACCCTGTAAAATAAATAGAAAAATAAAGAAAATTGGTTGATATAACAAAATACACGGTGATTAAAAAATGTCAACACCCTTATGGGAGTACCTTTATAATATACACTAGTACCTTGCGAATTCCCCAACTTAGTGGAGGGCGCATTTGAGATGACAAACAATTCAAATTGAAAATCATAGAAAACGTTTGTCGAATAAAATAGTAATTACACCTATTATTTTTTATATGTGATAAAACATCGAATTTTGCTTATGCTTTCTCTGTTTTAAAAAATCGAATTCATCAAAAGTGAAATCGGAAAAAAAAAAAAAAAAAAAAAAAAAGAAAGGAAAAAAAAAAAGAAGAATTTATCAAAAGTAAAAACATGTAGAGGGTAAAATTTTTGAGAAAATTTGTCCTCTACATTTTGTACTAATTCACATATTCCACTTTCTATTATATACTTATTCATTTTTGATGAAATAAGTAAATAAATACCAGTCTATCAGTTGTATTGCAGATGAAGGGTCAGTTTAGCTCAGTCAGTAAAGCGTCCGACTTTGGAAATTTATAATATAGTATCAGTTCAAACGAATTTTGGGTACCATTATTACTGCTAACCCTAACCCCTAACCCTTTTTGATTCTGTTATAGAATGTGTCCTATCTTAGTAAGAGTATATTTATAGTTATAAGTAGTAGGCAATTTATTGAAACTATTTTTCACATGTATTCAATTTCAAGAAATGCAATTTAGTCAAAAGCTGTATATAGTAATTAAGAATAATTAAAAAAGAATTTATCCATAATTTACATGAATCAGAGATCTATTTAATTCTAAAATATTCTAAAATTCTGAAATTGGGTTAGGGTTAGGGTTAGCAGTTATTATTATAACCTTAATATGCTTTTTATGTAGGCCACATACTATGAGAGAGACATGATTTCGTAGGCCACATTCAAAAGGTGGCCACATACTAAAATGGTACTGATATTATACACAATTATATGACATCAAGTATTCTTATCTAATACTAATAATTTTGAAACAGATCTATTTGACCCATAGATGGGACGAATAGATACTCTCCTGGTCAGAGTGGACATAGGAGCAATAAAGTGGTGCTCCACATTTCCTAGATCTCCAGAACTAGAGCATCACCACCAGTTACAGTCCGCCCTGTCGGCTGGGGCGTTAGAATACGCCGATTGCACCTCTGCAGAGGGGTAAGACTCCCTCAAATGGGGCCACCTGTTAGCCGTGGGTGGCGACCCGTGATGCTTATGGATAGAACCCAGGTGTTTGAGCAGTTCATGACTTGTAATACTCCACTTTGGCCCTATCTTGGGCTAGACGGGCGGTCGGAGAGGCCCCCTCCGATCAATCGGCTGGTCACGTCAAGACCTAGCACCTATATGATTGCCCCAACCCTATTGCCCTTATAGCAAGCCCCAACCCTTTTTATATGGGTGCTAGAAGGTGGTGACTGAGGGTCTACATGTCCTGGGAATGACGTTAAACTCTATTTGATGGTAAGGTTCCAGTTTTGGAGGTTTGGGGAATGTGGAGCACCCCTTCATCACCATTGCTCCCTGGTCCACTCTGACCCGGAGTGGTAGTACCTGTTAGGGTCCCATCTATGGGTTAAATAGAAAAATGTATTTATAAAAAAAAACTGAGTATCCATTAAGAATGACTATTTCAAAACTTTGTCGGCATTAAATGACCCACTGAAGGTTGATATGCCGTAAAACAAACCAAACCAGTTACACTTTAGTGTTATATCCAGGACAAAATATTCCCCACCGCTGTAACAAAAGTTATTGGTATTTTTTTACCTATTTTTTTACCCTTCAACAAGTTCCCTATTGCAAAAGGATCAAGTACCAGTCTCAGGGTTGGTTCACAGACAAAACAGAACAGGATGTTCCCGTAGTGATTTTTCAGTGTAAACAAGTAACTTACGGCAACATCACAGTGGTCGGAGAGCCGCCGTGAGCGTCTTAAAGTAGGCAAAGAGTTAATTCAAATCAGACTATTCTTGCCCAAGATACACCACATGAGCAGCGCCTCCACGATTAAACTAGCTTACGGGACCAGTGAGATATGACACGGTAATTGCTTTTTTGTCTATATCTAATATCATTATTTTATCTGTAGTCTCAAACACAGATACATGAAGGAATGCACATATTTATATATTGCCATATTACTGATACATACAGTATGTGAATATAAAGTTAATGAATTCTTAGCATACACGTTTATACAGACTTTTTATCAGTCCGGAGCCCTGTACTCCCACAAACTTGGAACGTCTTTTCCATCTCCTGGCTCGGATCCAGCCAACAATCTCTCTACACACCATTAACCACTTCAATTCACAGATATTTTATAATGTGACTCATAAAAGAGCCGAGCTGAATTTCGTCAGTAAGTTAGAAGGTTAAAAACGTGATTCTAGTGTTCTTGGTGGACTTCTGTCTTTCAACGTACTAATTTCGCACTCTATAAAACTGTGATAACAGATTCTTAAGTGACTGTTGAGGCAGCGCAACCATCACCCCCACCCCAACCCATGTCAGTATTTATCGCAGTTTTATTGGTTGCTCTTTACTTACGATTTCTCGTTCTTTTTTCTTTCTTTCTTTCTTTCTTTCTTTCTTTCTTTCTTTATTTCTCTCTCCGCCCAAACATGAATAGTTTATATGTTTCTTTTTATATCGTCTTTCTTTTTCTCATTCTATATTGTCGAAATTCTTATTCATTTTTAAAAAAGTTGTTTTTGTTTTGATGGCTGTATTAATTTTGATCTTATGAACACTTTAAGGAAAAAAAAAAACGGTTTTTCGTGGATTTCTCTGATCATCTATTTTATCATCATATTATCTAGTCCAATTCATTGCCGATTTTCAATGTTTTGAATAATTTCATAAACTGTTTTAGGAGTATAAAATGTATTAGATAATTGCATATTTTGAAATTGTCTGGATGATTTTATTTTTTATTTTTAACATTTTTTCGCACAATCCGTATATATATATATATATATATATATATATATATATATATATATATATATAATATATATAGTATTTGACAATTTGCTTGAAGTATTGTTAATTACATTATTATTTATCTATATTAAGAAGGCAATTACAATGCGAAATTGATTACATTATTTTATTTGTTTATAAGCATTATAATTGCCTTCTTAATATATATATATATATATATATATATAATATATATATATATATATATATATATATATATAGAGAGAGAGAGAGATAGATAGATAGATAGATAGATAAAAGGGTATGAAAAACACTTTGTTGTTAAAATGAATATATTTTTATATCCTTTTCATTGCTGATACCGTCGGATTCATTTCCTTACTCTTAACTTACACACACACACACACACACACACACACACACACACACACATGGTGTGTCAAAAAAGTATCGAGATTTTCGGTACTTTTTGACACACTTTGTATTTGAAAAATGAACGTTCCATTCATTCTTCATTCTTATCTTGGTAAACACAGCTTTAAAATCTGTACTTTTTGACACACCTTGTATTCTGAAAAAATAACGTTACATTTATTGTTCATTCCTATCTTGGTAAATACAGCTCGATACTGTCGCTCTCTCAATTTCTTTTGCGTGATATTCTAGTGCTTATCTTAGGATAACATTATGGATGTAGAGAAAAAAATTATAATCGAAAAACAATGTCACTCATTGAAACGTAAAAAAAAAGAATTTTCTACTAAAACACGAACACTTAAAAACAAAAACGAAAAAAAAACAAAAAAAAACAAAACAAGATAATATAAAACAATAATTGGAGTTGCAGTTTATATATTTTGGACTAGCAAGAATATACGGGGCGCAAATATTTAAGTTTTAATGTAATAAAATATTATATTAAATTTGAAAGACTAACGAAACTAAATACAAACGAATATAAAAATATTACAGTTATTTTAATGTTATTTAATTGATTTCTATATAAAATTGTATATAGGATTGTTTTTAATACGTTTGAAAATAACATGATACTATTAGAAATTAGTAACAGCAAATAATTATTTATTAAACCCAGTTTTGTTAAAATTATCATGCAAGTTATTTCCAACATATACTATATAAATCTTTATTTTTTGAGATATATAATATATATTTCACGATTTTAAATGCATTAATAATATGGACAGTTTTGCGGCTAATCTAACTCAGCAAGATTTTAATAGAGACATCTTTAATGAATAAGGTGTTGATTAAGATTAAATAATGACCATTTCATAATCGTTGAGAATATAACTTAAATAACTAAGGAAATCGTTACGTCAGTAGTGTCGTAGTTTCGGTTACAGACAAACAGTTATATAATCTCCATTATAATAAGATTGATATTTTAATTAATAGTTACTGTTTGAAACCGTTCAGTGTAATCACTCTGTTGGCGAGGAGTAGAATACACTGGCTGTATTTCCTGCAGAGGGGTAAGAAGCACCCCCTAAAAGATGTAATTGGTATCTCACTAAACTGAATCTGGTTGTAAGGCTCCACTTATGGAGATCTAGGAGAGTGTGAAGTACTGTTACATAGTTCATGGATAGCCTATGAATTATGTAAGTACTGTAGCTAGATAATTTAAATCAGAGTTCGTTAGAAAATTCAAAATCGGAGGGGTTGAGTGAAAAATGATTGACTAGTGGTGACATCCTCTTGACCCCCTCCCCGAAAAACGTGCCAGTAGAAGCGAGTGACAATTTTTAGTTAGTTGCAATCAGTTGCTCGTCGAGAGAAGACGTTGATTGCTTTCGAGATGTCGCCTCTCACCGCGCGGTTGAATCTTTTGGGTTGGGGTTGTTTAATAAAAATAAACCTAGACGGGTTTGAATGTCATTAAACTCAATCAATCAATCAATCAATCAAGTGTTTACTTTACTTTGCTCAGTAAAGCTGTTAACTTCATCGTCAATTTTGATAGAACTTAATCATATGACAGATAAATCAACTATTTTCTGAGTTATTAATGCCACTAAGCTACCTGATGTGACCCATACTGGTTATATTGAGACAGAGAGGTTTAGACTGAGAGGCAGAGACATAAAGACTGATAGACATAGATAGATAGATAGATAGATAGAGAGAGAGAGAGAGAGAGAGAGAGAGAGAGAGAGAGAGAGAGAGAGAGAGATTTAGACTGATATATATATATATATATATATATATAACAAATACAAAGTGCTCAATACGTAAGTAGAGCGGATTTATTTTATAGTGTGTACAGAAATAACCTACTCGAGTTTCACCATAAGGATCTTCAGTGGATTAAAATCCTGAAGATCCTTAAGGTGAAACTCGCGTAGGTTATTATATCTCGAGTATTATTAGTTATTATATACTCGAGTAGGTTATTATTATTATAATATATATATATATATATATATATATATGGGAGAAATGTGAGGAGGTTAATCCGACAGTATGTGAAGAAAGGTAGACAAACACGGGATGTTATGGAAAATGGATGTTTATTGTCGACGATGCAACGTTTCGGTCTATTAGACCTTCTTCAGGACTTGGATATAGTCCATCATTGAAGCAAGAATTATATCCAAGTCCTGAAGAAGGTCTAATAGACCGAAACGTTGCATCGTCGCCAATAAACATCCATTTTCCATAACATCCCGTGTTTGTCTACCTTTCTCATATATATATATATATATATATATATATATATATATATATATATATATATAGAGAGAGAGAGAGAGAGAGAGATTTAGTGTTCAGTGTAAGTTTTTAATTGCCAACAAAATTGTAAAATAGGCATAGTTTAGAAAATGATAAAAGTGGAAAAATGATACCAGGGATTTTTGACGTGTGTTGGTTAGTCATGTCTTCTTACCAGGCCGACACCAGTAATCTAGTTAGGTTTTTTTATTTTTATATAAATATCAACTGATATAACCCACCCTCCTCTCTCTTCCCTATCTCTCTTTCTATCACCCAATATGTACTTTTTTTTGGTGATAGTGATTTCACTCGGAGGTGATTTTTCTCATCCTTCATAATCATCCAACCATGGATTCTGAAGCAACCAAGCGAGGAAGAAACCATCGACTCTATCATTCATTAAAAAAAAAAACTTGAAAAGATTGATGCTGATATACCCACGACATATTGTCTTATATATATATATATAATATATATATATATATATATATTATAGGGTGTACAGAAATAACCTACTCGAGTTTCACCATAAGGATCTTCAGGGTTAAATCCACTGAAGATCCTTATGGTGAAATTTGAGTAGGTTATTTCTGTACACACTATAATAATAAATCCGCTCTACTTACGTATTGAGCATTTTATATTTGTTATAACGCTGACTTATCCGAGTAACACTTATACCAACCAAATATTGAGACCAACCCAATATTATTACCGGTAAGTCATTCCTTTTATGCACACACACACACACACACACACACACACACACACACACACATATATATATATATATATATATCATTTTCCCTAATTGTTTCGTTCAAGTGGTAGCTAACCATTACTCCGCGCAAGGAACTCATAGACGACACCTCAGTAGGGAATATATAAGAACCTTATAACCATTGAATATATATATATATATATATATATATATATATATATATATATATATATGTAAAAAAGGTAGAAAAACACGGGATGTTATGGAAACTGGATGTTTATTGTCGACAATGCAACGTTTCGGTCTATTCAGGAATTGAATATAGTTCTTGCTTCAATGATGGACATTCTCAAATTGAAGCAAGAACTATATTCAAGTCCTGAAGAAGGTCTAATAGACCGAAACGTTGCATCGTCGACAATAAACATCCAGTTTCCATAACATCCCGTGTTTGTCTACCTTTCTCCACATATTGTCTATTAACCTCCTCATATTTCTCCCATATATATAAATATATATATATACATATATATATATATATATATATATATATAATATATATATATATATATATATATATCATATAGATATATATATACATATATATACTGCACATAAACTTAACACCCTACAAATTAATTGCTTATTTGTGTGTATGTGTGTGTGTGTGTGTGTGTGTGTGTGTGCATTGTAAACACTATCTGTGATAAAGTGACAATTCTTCCAAGCTGTAGCCGTGTCAGTGATACTGTATAGCTGCACAACTTGGGTTTACGAAATGTTTAGACGAAAAAGCTAGATGGGAACTACACAAAAATGCTGCGTGCTGTCATGACCAAATCTTGGAAGTAGCAACCCAAAAGAAAGCAGCTGTATGACCACTTGCCCCCTATCACACAAATTATCCGAGTAAGACGACCAAGACATGCTGGGGATGCAAGGACGAACTCATAAGTGGCGTTCTCCAGTGGATATTTACACTTATGAATTCCAGAGTAGGCCGACCAGTAAAAATACATCAATCAGCTGTGCGGACTCTGGATGCTGTGCGAAGGATCTGTTTGGGACGATAACTGATAGGGTCGGTTAGAGAGAGAGAGAGAGAGAGAGAGAGAGAGAGAGAGAGAGAGAGGGAAAGGGGGAGAGGGGAGGGAGTCATGGGTATTCGTGCTGTCAGCACGACCTGATGATGATAATGTATTTACCCCTCTGCCACCAACAGGATGTGATACCCAGTCTGCCCTTCTATTTATTCTTAGTTGGTGGAAGAAGAGTTAGATTTCAGCTTTTACCAAGGACATTAGTGCGAAAGCGAAAACGCATATAGGCTCGTACAGGATTTGAACTCGGGTCACCATGTTCATTTTATAAAACGATAACTCTTAGGTCACGCGCCTCTTTGAGTTTGAAAGAGTGTCAAGCTTGTTAGTAATATTAATGGAAATTTTGTTTTTATCATAAAAGAATATGAATGTGTCTATGTGTGTGTGTGTGTGTGTGTGTGTGCATACGCTTGTCTGTATATTTGCTATTTTTAATTAGCCTAGATACATTGGGTACAAGAAACGCCCAATTAATTCCTAATTTGTAACGAATCTGTTCTTTTTCCCGCCGTTTTATTTATTTATTTATTTTTTTGATTTATTTATTTATTTTTTACTATGCCTCATTTTATTCTATTTCGTCTCACTATCTTGCTGATCATCTCAGACAGAACGACATTGAAAAAAACAAAAAGTACAACAAACAAAAAACAAAAAACAAAAAACAAAACCAAAAAAAACAAACTAGGGTTTTAGTGCTGTTTAGCTTTTTATAAATGAGTTGGAATCGACAACTTTACACGCAATTAATAATACATTATAATTCACGGACTGGATGCACAAAAATACTTAAGTGCGCTGCGTTCTTATTTCCGTTCACTTGTTCATATAGAAATTTAGTGCGGCTTTACGATGCTACTAGATATCAATGTGTGTGTGTGTGTGTGTGTGTGTGTGTGTTTGTGTGTGTGTGTGTGTGTTTGTGTGTGTGTGGTGATTTATTGGGCTCCCCACGAGGTCAAAATGTGACACAAGGTCGTTTTAGTGTGGGAGGGTATACGCTGCAGGAATCGAAACTCCTGCTGGGATAAAAATTGCTTACTTGTGTCTGCCTTCCCCTTCGGTGGTGCGTCAGGCGCCGGGCAATAAACCCAGCTCTTACCACTTTTAGACAAGAAGGTAGGTGCTTCCTGGGGTAGATTACCTGGAACTAACCGGATAATCTTATCTCATTCACCCGGTGCGAACGCCAGGTAAATACTGAGATGAAATGTATATTTCAAACACACACTATAGAAAACTTAGATTACAACGACAGTGTTTTTATGAAAATACAGTGGTACCTTGACTTACGAGTTTAATTCGTTCTGCTCAGTTTCCTCGTATATCAAATAGGTTTTCCCTACTGAAATACCATTAATCCGTTCCAGCCTCCCTAAAACACACAGATTTTTGTTTTTTTTAAAATAAAAAAATAGCACTGTATTGTATAAAAACATAATAGAATAGTATTTCTCTGAATGTTTGAGATGAGGCTTGATTATTACTATTATCTGCGTTATTCGGACTATTGTCCCCATCTTCATTGTTATAGCCGAAACGTTTACAGATAACAATGAAGATGAGGACAATAGTCCGAATAAAGCAGATAATAGTAATAATAGAATAGAATAACCTGAATTATGTGCTGTAAAAAATGTAAAGTCAGTGGAGTGGCCTATAGTCGGTCAGCGAGGGAATCTAACCCCTTTTCACTAATGCTACACCAGGGAGATTGTACTTGTATTTGAGGTGGAGCGCTATGCCTATTATCAGCTCCATCACTTTACCGCATATATCCAAGTTGTGTTACGCATGCGCTGAGTTGACGAAGGTCGGTATCGAACCCAGAACTTTATGGTTTCTAGGCGGATGCTAACCGATTTCGCTAAAACCGTTTTCTTTTTATAAACAGTATTTTTCTTTAGTGTAATAAATTTGGAAACTTAAATATTTTTCGTGAACTTATTAACATAAGCGTATCCGAAGCTCACTCGTACCTCAAATTTTAGCTCTCAACACAAAGCAAAAATTGACAGTGACAGCTCGTAACTCGGAAATTTCGTAATTTGGGGCACTCGTAAGTCAAGGAACCACTGTATATAGATAATAAATTTCCTTTTCAAATTATCCTAGTTTGGGTTTTAACACAGACGTAAGTAAGTAAATAAGGTGGAGTGGCCTATTGTCGGTATCAGCCAAACTGCGAAGGAGTCCATCCCTTTTTTACTAGCGCGAGATTGTTTTCGCGTCTGAGGTGGAGCGCCACACCTACCACCAGCTCCCCATTTTATCACACAAATACATGCTTTGCTACTCATGCGCTGAGTTAGCTAGGGCCGGTATCGAACCCGGAAACTTGTGCTCCGAGGCGGTTGCTCTACTGACTGAGCTACGTATGTAGATTATAGACGCGTAAAAGTAAAAGTCGTCGGAGTGGCCTTAAAGTATCAGTCAGATAGCGAGGGAGCCTATCTTCTTTTCACTAGCGCTAGACCAAGGAGATTATTTTGGCGTCTGAGGCAGAGCGCCACACCTACCATCAGCTCCAATTACTTGTAACTTTTTCGTTTTTGGCATTTCATTTGTATAAAGTCCGTCTTGCTTATTTTTTTTTTATCATTACTTTCAAGTTTTTGTTCCACCCGACTTTAATTTAATTGTTAGGATCACTTTTTCATTTTGAGATGCAAATATTTTTCAACCAAAAATCATGGATTCCATTGAATTCTGTTAATTTCCTGTTTAGAATATTCTTCGCAAAATATAACAATTTATTTGTTCGTTATTTCAATGCAGATAATTTTAGATTCTTCGACTATTATGTTGTTCTATTGTGTTCTTTCTTGCATTTCGATAATTTGCTACTAAAAAGGTTTAACATAAGACCACGGTAAAAGGAACATCACTAAATATCGTTATGGACTGATTATAATGGGGAAGGGCAGTACGCCGGTCTGTAAAAGCCAGGAAATAACGAGGGTGGTGGCTGGATGGCAAGTCAAAATCAAGACAACGATTTTCTAAAACACAGAACATCTCGTTATTTATTACCTTAGTGATTCTGTAGAGTAGGAGTCTCAAGCTCAGAGACCCAAAAAGACCCTTACGTTCTGGTGAAGAGTAGGGGTCTCAAACTCAGAGACTCGAAAAGACCCTTACGTACTGGTGAAGAGGTACAACCGGTCAGAAATGAAATGAGGGGAGGCGTGATTTCCATAATTATTATGTTAATCAGCTGATAGGCTGCTAATTTTTTTTACGCTTATAGATCTGGTTTCCATACCCCCCACCCATAAAATTTTCCCAGGGGTCAAAAAGAGGAGTTTTCAAATTTCAAAATAAGATACCCTAGGCTTTCAAAAAATACCAAATTTAGCTTGGTAACAATTTTTCCCGGTCCACCTTATCTACCAGATTATTAGTTGTGGCACAAGCCAGAAGTATGGGGCATCCAGTGGAAAGTAAACTCACTACCAATGGTCAGTTAATCTAGCTTGATAACCATGACAGTACGGATATGATAGTCAGTGGGATGTGAGAATTAGTATAAAATGTAGAATTATTAATTTTCCGTAATTCTGTTTTTACTTTTGGTAAATTCACATTTTTCCGTTTTTACTTTTGATAAATTCCATTTGGGGAAGCTATTCTATTGTAGTTCATGGGTAAATTACAATAAATTGTACAAAAAATATCATAAAATAGAAAAAGACAAAAGCAAAAGTCAAAAATTCATCACATTTAAAGAAATAGTGGACCATATGACCTTTCTTGGGGACATTTTTCCATGTACACCGTCAAAACCCGGTTAATTGTTAAAAGAAGATTTTTAGTTTTTATTTTTAAAATATTAAAACTAACCCCTAACCCCATAACCCTAACCAAACAACCGGATTTTGACGGTGTAAATGAGAAAAATGTCACAAAGTCGAGATCGCGGAAGGGGTGCCTAAAGGTCATATGGTCCGAAATAGTAGATATAATTTCTGTTTATTTAACAATCCGTTCTCAAATATTTTCTATGATTTTCTATTTTCATGCGTTGTATTTCATCTCAGGTAAACTTTCTTGAAACCAATATGAATTGACAAAGATATTTTTTTTTATTTTTAAATTTTCTCATGTTCTGTTGTGTGAGTTATTTTTTCTATAACCCTACCACGCCACTATAATCGATCTTTGAAACAAGTCGATGTAGATTTCACTAACGATCGTATATAAAATTGGATTATTTCTACTTTGGATTATGTCAACTTTGAACTCGAAATGAAATTGACTGAAATATGAAAGTAAATTCTACCTTCTCTGGGGAGAAACATGGTCAGGGTGAAGGAGAAATTACCAAGTTTTAGGAATATATTAGTCACGAAAATTGTTCTGCCACTTGCTATAGGTGTGGCGCATATTTGTTTTTTTCCATTTTATTGAATTTCATGAGTAAATTGCAATAAATTGGACTTTAAATATTATTAAAACAGAGAAAACATAAACAAAAAATCAATGTTTTGTCACATATAAAAAATAACAGGGTAATTACTATTTTAATCGACAAACCGCTCTCAAACGTTTTCTCTGATTTTTAATTTGAATTGTTTGTCATCTCAATATGAATTGACAAATCTGTTTCTTCTTACGTTATGAAAAAAAAAAATCCTCATGTTCTATTGGGTGAATTCATTTTCTATAATCTCCCATCCACCACAATAAGTCTTTGAAATAAACCGATCACTAATGTATTTATTATATTTTTATTCTTAAATGTCTATAAAATTGGATTATATCTACTTTTCAGCTTTTGATCTTGAAGTGAAATCGACTAAAATATTAAAGTACATTTTACTCTTCTCTGGGGAAAAAACATGGTCAGGGGGAGTGAAAAATTACCAAGTTTTTAGGAAAATATGAGTCACGAAAATTGTTCTGCCGCATACCATAGTAAAGTAGTTTGGTTTGGCACATTTTGAGAACCTGCTGTAGAGGTTGTTGGAAATGAGCAATCCTGAATCACTTTAGATCAGTGGTTCTCATTTTTTGTTAACCCATAACTTCTAAGTAACTTTAAATTTACGGCTCTGTCAAATGTAAAGTTTTTTCTTCCACTTGATTGCCATTAAAATTTATAGCTACATGAATATTTCTCCTTTTTAGTATTTTAATATGACGTAGATTACTGTAGAAATTTAATTCTAAGTAATAACAATTACTGTGAAGTAGATTTGCTCTATGAACCACTAAAATATCACTGTGGATCCCCCAGTAATGTCACATGGACCCTCATGGTCCATTTGGACCCTGATTGCGAACCACAACTTTAGATAAAGCTATGAAGGTTTTATGTGCTGAAAGTCTTGGGAGTGTTGACCATCCAGTCTTTGCAATTACTTCCAGGTCCACTCTGACCCGGAGTGGTAGTACTTGTTCTGGTCCCATCTATGGATAAAATAAATCCATTTTAAAAGTATTCGCATTCGTGTGTAATCCTTTAAAACCCCTCTTAAACAACTACACAAAAGATATGCATTATTCTCCCTCCAGCTATGGGTAAATAGTTGGGCGGACTGAGCTCTTTAACTTTGACTAGGCAACTAGTCTAGGAGAAGGAAATCACGTAATTCAAACCTGTTAAACATCGCTTAAGAAATTGACCTTGTGTCGCATCCTGCTCAGACGGAGAGGTTGGTAAATATATAAATAGCAACACAAAAATGCAAATATGAACGTACATAGAATGCGATTCACTGGCTTCTTGGTATAAAATAACCCTTGACGGGTTGACATGCCGTTAAAATCAATCAATCAAACCATCTAATGGTAAATGAAAATATTTGACTAATAAATATTGATGTAATGAATATGTAAATCCCTTGGTGCCCCCCTCACTATAATCTGATTGGACAGTGTCATGTATAAATATTCGACACTGGTGGTACAAGCGCCTAAGCCTACCAGCCTAAACTTACTCGCCAGACTACACCACGACTGCTCGGAAGACGTTCTGCTATTCGACGCACTAACTACTACTGCGATAATATACCAAATACCAACTTCATAATATATCCCTTAACCCGGGTATATAAAATATTTTTATGTAATTGTAATGAAAACTCAAAGATGTTGTTCAGTTTAATGAATATTTATTGAACGTTGTTTGCCAATGTTTTACTAACGGTGTAGCGTATTAATACAGAAAACCAACCAGGGGAGGTAATCAGGTTGTCTTATCATAGTAATAAAAAAAGATCGAGATTTCCAAGAACTAAATGTGGGCAGTCGCTGAGGGGATGAGAACAGCCAGAACCCTTACCCCACAAAAAAGAAAAAAAAAAAAAAAAAAAAAAAAAAGAAAAAAAAAAAAAGAAAAAAAAGAAAAAAAAAAAAGAAGAAAAAGAACGACAGAAGTATAAAAATATCAACGAAAAAAGTTTACTAGCTTTGCATTTTGTTGAGAAATGTATTTGCGAACTCGTTTTCGAACACAGCGAAACTAAAGTTAAAAAGGAGTATGGTGAAGGTGACATCAGTATTGACTCATCCCAACCAGAGTGTTTATTTACACTGATGTTTACCCAACCCATCCATCAACAACAGCTTCAAAACTCTTCTTTATTTCTCGCTTTCTTTCTGAAAAATAAAATTATTAATGCTTCTATAATCCCACTGATTTTCTTTTCACCATTTCTTTTTCCTTCACTTTATTTCTCTCTCTCTATTTTTTCTCCTCCTTTTTCTCATAGCATTTTAAAGAGCCGTACTATTTTTTGTATTTCCACCCATTTTTTCTAGTTGGCTTACTTTCGCAGTCTCAGCGGAGGAATATCAACAGGAAGTCAATCTGGATTCCTCATCCGAAAACGGTTAAGTAGCGCCTCGTTTCCGTCCTTTGCTTTTGCTACCATCCGTGGTCCATGTTGGCTCTTTATGCATATGTTGCAACAACGCATTTATACATTTATACTCATTCAAATAAATAAATAAAAATACAGACATAGATTAATATTCATATGAGACTGCATATGGCACACACACAGAAATAATCATGTGTTTAACAGTTTTTTTTATGAATGTAAGTTAGCGTGGATTTGTGCTGTTATCTCTAAAACAGCTCGTCAAAATGAATGAACACACACACACACACACACACACACACACACACACACCACACATATAATATATATATATATATATATAAGTATATTTTGGCAGCATTTTTTCTTTTAAACATGTTTTGTTAAACTCTACTGATGATTCTTGTCGGACGAGTTTTTGTTCGATCCTTTCTAACTGTCTGGCCATTTTTTAATAGTCAGGGTGGAATTGGTGTAGCAACCACCAAAGGTTTCTTCACGAGCGCTTTAGCATGTCTTTGTGCCATCTTCAGGTGTGAAACTGATGGAATGTTTCCGTTGTCTCGCTTTTAAAACGAGCAGTAGCAGTAGGAATAGTAGTAGGAGGGGTTCACAAGTTCCGCCTAAAAGAACTGTGGTAATAGAGATTTGTAGGAGGGGGATTCACAATATATTTATATATGATGAAAGGATAAATAAATAAAGGAAAGAAAATGTTGAATGGATAAAATAGATTTAATATGAGTTGCTAACACATCTTTCGACCAGGAGTTTATTCATGTACACATTTATATTTTAAATAATAATAAATAGAATACATGTGTACATGAACAAACTAACGCGTGTTAGTAACTGATATTAAATCTATCATATTCATTCAACATTTTCTTTCCTTTATTTATTTTTCCTTTCAACATATCGTCAGATTCATTTCCATTTCAACTTACATATATATGTATGAAATGTATTCATTCACTATTAATTCATTTCATATATATATATATATATATATATATATATATATATATATATATAAGAAGATAACAATAAGGAGAAAAATTAATACACCGGTGCCACTGAAATGAGCTGTAAAAAGTTATAGTATAACCATAAACTCAGCTTTAACAATAGAAAATATACCCACAGTATAACATTGTCGAAACATGTATGGCTAATAAAAGATGAAACGACCAAATCCACTATAATAAAAGGGGATATTGTGAAAAACTGCAAAATTTACAAAGGATGTAACAATAGTTGCATATTGTGTCTAGAGGGAAAATCCCGCTCACAAGAATATACTGAAAACAAATTGCTAAAAAAAAAGCGAATTGATATCAAAGTGTGCCCACCTATTTATCCATAGATGGTGGGAGAATAGTTGGATGAATACTTTTCCCAAGGGTATCAACACTATGTGAAATGCAAACGGCCAGGATTTGAACTTAGATCACCGAGCCTATTTCCAACGACGATAACCAGTACAATACGGGCGCCTCCGCATCAAATCCATCTCCATAGAAGATCAGTAATGATATTATTTAACTCATAGCTGGGTGATGAGGGGTCTCATATTTTTCTCAAGGGTATTAGTCCAAAAGTGAATGTAACGCATGCCAATTTTTAACACACACACACACACAGAGAGAGAGAGAGAGAGAGAGAGAGAGAGAGAGAGAGAGAGAGAGAGAGAGAGAGAGAGAGAGAGAGAGAGAGGAAATGCTGAACATTGTTGGAGAAGCAAGGACGAACTCGTAAGGTACATCCACCAATGGACACATACACATAGACACACCAGTGTAGGCCAACCAGCAGAAAGCTACACCAATCAGCTCTGTGCAGATTCTGAATGCCACGTGGAGTACCTCCCAGGGCCGATAAGATAGATAGATAGATAGATAGATAGAGAGAGAGAGAGAGAGAGAGAGAGAGAGAGAGAGAGAGAGAGAGAGAGAGAGATGTTGGACAATGTTGGAGAAGCAAGGACAAACCCATAAGGTACGTCCTCCAGTGGACACATACACACCAGTGTAGGCCAACCAGCAGAAAACTACACCAATTAGCTCTGTGCAGATTCTGGATGCCACGTGGAGTACCTTCCACGGCCGATAAGAGAGAGAGAGAGAGAGAGAGAGAGAGAGAGAGAGAGAGAGAGAGAGAGAGAGAGAGAGTATGTGTGTGTCATGGACACTTGATAGTGTGACATGATGATGATGATGATGATGATTCATTGGCAGACCAACTCTGATCATCATCACAATGGTCGCTGTGAACCTACAATGTCCAGTTCAAATCTTGCAGAGGCCCTCCAAAAACCTATGCAAACACCCGTTATTCATTCAATCCTATTACAAACAGGTAAGTTACCTGTGCGCGGACGCTGTGTGAAATCTTTCCTTAGAAAAGGTACCTACCAAAATGCGTACACTTGAAAAGCAGAGATGTTAGGAGGGTTAAATTTAGTGTTTATAGATCGCTTCCTCCCTACCCCCATTTGTGTATTTATGTACGTCCCTGTAAGCCACGATTATTGGAGAGTGAGAGATTTTGTGCTCGAATGTTGGCAAACACTTACATACTTGACCCCAACGTTTAAATCTTGAAAACCCTTAACCTTTCATCAAAGAGGTATAAAAATTGCTCGTTCTGTCAGTCAATATATATATATATATATATATATATATATATATATATAGCTTCTGTACAACAAACCGCTGGTTGGGATCATGGTGTTCTGCTAAAGGGAGATCTTATGTCAACAAAGACTCACGGATGCTAATGTCACCATGTACTGGTATGACTGCGTCTCTTAGTAAAGAACAAAAAAAAAAAAGAATGTTTGAGTGCTGGTATTTGAGATTTGTTTGTTTAAAGCGATTTGTCACTTAATTCATGCTTCTCTTTTCATCTTCTTCACGCAGGTAAGGTGTAGGTGTAAGCGGGTCAGCTGTGTAGGCGAGTCAGATGGAAGGACTTTCCAAAGATCAGGGTACGTGCGTAGGGGTTTCGTGATATTGCGTTGTGACGGTGGATCGACGCTCGTGTCCGTGAATCTAAATTAGCCAAGAGCCTTTTTTTAGATGTCTTCCGATATTTGTAGGTAGATCTCAAGTTAAATTTGATTTCACTTTCAACCTTAGAGTTCAGTTCGAAATATCTCTGGGACACACACACACACACACATACATATATATATATATATATATATATATATATATATGTGTGTGTGTGTGTGTGTGTGTGTTTTGTCCATTATCTATTCATTTACCTATCTTCTTCTTTCTATCTATTTTAGTCTCTTTCTTTCTTGTCAACCTATCTATATCTGTCTCTCTGTCTGTCTCAGCCTGTTCATATCTGTCTATCTATTCATCCATCTATCTATCTGTACTTCTGCATACCTTAGTCTGTTTCTATCTATCACAGTGTCTTTCTTACTTTTTCTTATATATTTTATTATAATGGAGATTGTGTGTTTTTCTGTCTGTAACCGAAACTATATTACTACTCAAGTCACAATTCCCTTAGTTATTGACATCACATTCTCCATGATTCTATTTTAACCTTTTTAATAATTAATAAAATTGTTTTACATTATTAATACTGTTAACCATATCTACATAAGAATAACATGCAATTATATTTATATATACAACAAAATAGCGGTTTACAATGTGAACGGGAAGGCTAATTTGCATATTGATATTAAAAAATCGAATTTAATAAATATGTGCTCAGTGTTATTGATTTCTAACTGTTTGGTTTTATTTTAATGAATATAAGCAAAAATCTCTTCAATGAATCTTAAATGAAACCCATTAACAACAAAAAATAACTGTAAGTTTATTCTTACTTCTTATTTTAACTAAATACTTACATTAGAAAAAATAGCAATGAAAGACGAGAGTGATGGAAGAGTAAGTTTCAGTTGTTCTATGTTTCAAATCTTTTGATCTGCATTCTTATTTAGTTTCATTAGCCTTTCTAATTTTATATATCTTATTACATTCAAACTTAAATACTTGCACCCGGAGGGTGCATATATTTGCTAGTATATATATATATATATATATATATATATATATATATATGTTTTTTTCAAATTTTCTTTATATTGTCGGATTTAATTTCCATATTTACTCCCATATATATATATATATATATATATATATATATATATATATATATATATATATATATATGTCCATTCATTATTTATTCCTTTATCTATCATGCTCTTTCGATGTATTGTACTTTCTTTTTTTCTCTTTCTCTCAACCTGTCCATATATATTTGTATATCTGTCCTGTCTGTCTCAGCCTGTTCTATTCTATGTATTTAGCCAACCTATCTTCCACGAGATTGGTTGATTGGTCAGTTGTTTTAATTTTACGGCATGTCAACCCTTGTTCGGTCATTTTATGCCGAGGACATTTTGTTTTATTCGTTCTTGTTGGGTATTTCAATTTTTTTTTCAAACTCAATTTTTAAACACATTTTAAACTCATTTTTAAATCTATTTAACCTATAGAGAACCCTAACAGGTATTACCACTCCGGATCTGAGTGGATATGGGAGTAATGGCGATGACGGAGTACTCCACACAGAATTGCAACTTCTTCACTAGATACTGTTTAACGTCATTCCCAGAACACTAAGACCCTCAGCCAATGTCTTCTAGAACATATATGATAAAGAGGGTCGGAGGCTTACTATAAGAGTAATAGGGTCGGGAGAATCGTATAGGTGCTAGGGCTTGACGTGACCAGCTGATTGATCGAAGTGGACCTTTTCGACCACCCGTCTAGCCTAAGTCAGGTCCAAAGTGGCCTGTTGCATATCATGGATTACTCAGCCACCACATTCTTGTCTTCATTACGGATCGCCCCCCACGGCTAACAGGTGGCCCCAGTGGGGAAATTTTGAGCAATGTCTAAATCTGAAAACTTATGAAATAGCAAAGGTGGTCACTACTAGAATAGGCTCAGTTTTAATTAGTGATCAATCCTCCACACATTAATCATTTTTTGTGTTTAAAAAAAAAATGTAATGTGTGAAAATAAACACTTTTTTCTTTTTTTTTTTCTGTCTTTCCTCCTTGAAATTCTTTTTTTATTTTTTTAATATCAAATATCCCCAAAAGAAGAATTTTAGTCATTAGTCAATATTTATAATAATAATAATAATAATAATATTAATAATAACAATAATGTCTTTTTATTTACCGAAGTAAATCAGGTATTGGTGCCCGGACACGGAACGTGCCCAACTGTGGTTTGGGGTCATACCCAATTCGTTCAATCATTTCCAGTGTCAACTGGGCCTGAGTTTTAAGATCGTCAGTTCCACTTGCTCCAGGAAGGGCTGGTCCTGTCATGGTCGTAGCGCCTTTAGAAGAAGGACACTTCAGTCCGGTCGGTTTTAACTTTTCAGTTTTCATTGTTTCGTATTCCTTAATTTTACTCCTCCTAATGGTGCAGTTGGAGTATTCCACTATTCACGAGAAGGTTGTGACACAAGGTCAATCTTTAGTCAGAGAACAACTGATCTGAATTCAGACTCAGAACTATAACACTCTATGGCACACTACGTCTGTCTAGGATTTAACACTACGCATCTCTTCCACTCTCAAGACCACAACACTCTACGTCCTTAACACTACACTACACACTATGTATATCAAGACCATAACACTACGGTACTCAACATCTCTTAAGGCCTTAACACTCCACTCCACTCTGTATCTCTTAAGACCATAACACTGTACGCCCTTAACACTACACTACACACTGTCGATCAAGACCTTAACACTCTACAGCACTCTACGTCTCTTAAGGCCTTAACACTACACTCCACTCTGCATATCTTAAGACCATAACACTGTACGCCCTTAACACTACACTGCCCACTGTCGATCAAGACCTTAACACTCTACAGCACTCTACGTCTCTTAAGGCCTTAACACTACACTCCAATCTGCATCTCTTAAGACTAACACGCTCGACATATAACATAAGTTAAAGAAAACAAATTATGTAGACGTTCAGATAGTTTACATAGAATTAAAATGATAAAAACAGGGAACATTAGTTGAAAGAAAAAATAATATTTTTAGAAACACTACCATTTCTAAGATTAATTTTAATAATTCAATCAAGTATCGTCGCTATATCATAGAAAGATGGCGGCAGAAAACCTCCAAGAAATTGAGATATTTAGACTGTTTGACGAGTTAATTGTTCCAAGTACGTGCATAGTATAAAATAAAATGATATATGTAATGAGAAACTGGTTTCTGGAAACGATGTAAATCTATCTCTCAGAACAATAATCTCTGTAAAATGTCTGAAAGTTTCACGTTACATTAACAGTCATTAGTTCTTCAAGATGTCTTGAACCCGACCTCATCCAATCAATTCACGTAGACGATTTAAGAGACGAGAACTAAGAATACAATGTCGTCGCACAGAAACTGACAAGATTGAGTCAGTTTCAAGAAATTTGTGATACATCGCGAAAACTTAAAGAAACTAGAAAGATTACTTCATACAGGATATTCTACCTTCTCACTTGTGCGAAGGAATTGTGCAGTAGCTTAACTAAACGCCGACGAAAGAATATAAAACAATGAAATCGAAATAATACAAAGAAAACTCGAGACGGTATGTTTAATGTAAAGTAATAAAAGTAAAGTTAGCGGAGTGGCAAATTGTCGGTATCAGCCGGACATTGAGGGAGTCTCTCCTTTTCATTAGTGATAGGCCAGGGAGATTGTTTTTGCATTTGAGGTGAAGCGCTATACCTTCCATCAGCACCCCACTGATACAAGCTGTGATACTCATGCACTGAGTTGTCAAGGACCGGTATCGAACCGGATCCTTGCGGTTCTTAAGTGGTGTGAGGTGTTATTAAATAAATACACATATTTAAGGAAGAAAAGTAAAAAGTAAAGAGGAGTTGAATATTCTCCGATAGCATCAGGGTAAAGAAAATATTTTGAGAATGTCTCTTTCAAGAGTCGCGTTACACGACTGGTTTGTGCAATGAAATCGAGGTAATTGGAAAAGTCTTGAATAAACGGCCAAAAGCCGAGGACGTGGTGCCAGGTTATTTAAGAATTGTTCCTCTGTTGCTAGGCCCCTATTGGACACATAGCCTAGTGAATAAATGAGTTAGGTTAAGATAGCGCACCAACTACAATTGGTATCAATGTTACTTTCATGTTTCACAGCTTTCTAAGCTCTCTGGCAAGGTCCAGGTATTTGTTTTCTTTTACTTTTACTCTATGTTTCTCTGGAACAGCAAAATCTACAAGAAGTTGTTTTTTATTAGTATTATCTGCGTTATTCGGACCATTGTCCTCATCTTCATTGTTATCTGTACAATGTTTTGGCCGGTGTACCCTCCGGCCTTCTTCGGATATTTCTTGTCAGACTCGGGAACCTTCTTGGACACATGGCCTAGTGGATAAAGGAGTTAGGTTAAGACAGTTCTAAGTGACAGTTATCTGCCGGTTCAATCCTGGTCAGGGGCAGCAGTAACATAGAATAATAATTAACGCAGCTTAACACCTGTATCCTAGCTATGGTTAGCGGAATGAAAACAGGATATCCCCGGGGACTGAATAAAGGGTTAGGTTCAAAGTTCCGTGATGGCTCCCGATTACGACAAGAATGTTCTCCAAGTCCGAGAAGGTTCCTGAGTCCGACAAGAAATACCTGAAAAAGGCCGGTGGGCACATCGCCCGAAACGTTGTACAGATAATAATGAAGATGAGGAAAATAGTCTGAATAATACAAATAATACTAATTATCACGCCTCATCTAAAAAATTCAGAGAAATAGGCGATTAGTCAGTAAAAAGGGAAAACAGCTACCAACAGAAATAATTCAAAGCAGAACAAAGTATTCAATGATAATTTAAGTCAGAAGATCATGCGTAACTTTATTTAACAAGAAGTAAAGGACCTGTCAGATTGCGGATTTTGTTGTGTGAGCAGATCACAAAGTGAAAGTGAAAGAAGGCAAAAAGATGGACAAATACCCAAACGTTGCCAGACCTGAAAATGCCGTGGAACATGAAAGTGACAGTGATATTAATCGATTTGGAGTCATTGAAACAATCCCCAAGAACATGCTAAAGAAACTTGATAAACTAGAGGAAGAAATGAAACCATTCAGACCACAGCAGCACTAATATCGGCTAGGATACTTAGAAGAGTCCTGGTAACCCAAGGAAAGTTGCTTCACTCAGACTTCAATCTTCTTTCCATGCCTTCATTTTTCTTCTTAATTAACACAAGGTTTGGTCGTCTGGACAGGATTCAGTGATCAGTTTGTATCTCAACGTTCCAGATAATTTTATGCGTCTCGTTTTCTTGGGACAGATTCTGTTTTGTGCATATATCATTTGTCAGAATGGTCTAACTTTAGTCTCTTGCATAATTCCCAGTGGTTCACCAATTATTATTATTATTATTATTATTATTATTATTATTATCTGACATAAAAAGTGTGATTTAAAAGAAAACAATTGCAATGAAACGTTGAAAATGTAAATAGTTAGGATGGTTATTTCCTATAACTCCAACATAAAAAGGGGAACCACTCTGATTGACTGATAAATTATTTATTTATTTATTGATCTACTAAGAAAAAAGAAGATAGGCTTAGGGTTAGGGTTTAGGGTTAGTTTAATGGGAAAATAAATGAATAATTTATCAGTCAATCAGAGTGTTTCCCCTTTTTATGTTGGAGTTATAGGAAATAACCGTTAGGATTGTAATCAAATTTTTACAAATTAATGAAATTTCGCCGTTAAAAACCCATAAGAGGTTGATATGCCGTTAAAATGGACCAAACTAAAATACTACTACTACTAACTACTACTCAATAATAATAATACTATGAAAAGAACGGTTAATATTACTAGAAGACTGTCACTGTATAAAATAAACCAAACAAACAACTACTGCTGCTACTACTACTACTACTACTACTACTATAAAAGAATTGCTAATATTATTAGAAGACTGTCACTTTATAAACTAAACCAAACCAACTACTACTACTACTACTACTACTACTACTACTACTACTACTACTATAAAAAAGAATTGCTAATATTATTAAAAGACTGTCACTGTATAAACCAAACCAAACCAAACCAAACTACTACTACTACTACTACTACTATCAAAAGAATTGCTAATATTTTAGAAGACTGTCACTGTATAAACCAAACCAAACCAACCAAACCAAACCAAACTACTACTACTGCTACTACTGCTACTACTACTACTACTATGAAAAGAACGGCTAATATTACAAGAAGACTGTCACTGTTAAAATAAAACAAACCAACTACTACTACTACTACTACTACTACTACTACTACTACTACTATCAAATGAATTGTTAATA
>CM042138.1:137279887-137304887 GCA_023376005.1 Doryteuthis pealeii | reverse complement strand
AAGCTAGTCTCACCTATCTATTATTGAATAGTGAGTTCAATCCTTGTTGGCTGCCCCATACTTGCGACCTTATGTTACATCCTACCCATAGCGAACGTGTTGGGTATAAAAGGGCATTCCATCGTGGTGTGTTGGTTAGCAAGTGAGGCTTGCAGATCCATTTCTACTGAATAGCGAGTTCTATCCTCACTGGATGCCCCTTACTTGTGACTTTTTATCACATCCTACCCGCGGTGAACGGGTTGGGTAAATATCCACCTTTCATAAGGATATTAGCGCTACAAAGATAACCATACACAACAAACACCTCCTTGGTTTTTGATGTATGTAAGTTAACTAAACACTTCCAATAAATCCTCGTGTCTTTAACCTATCAATGTACTCCAGTCAGACAGGGAAATCATTTCCTTGGCAACACATTTAAAGCAAATGCACTCAGTGAACCCGCCAAACGACACGAATTTATCTGTGACGAATAAACATATTGTGTCCGGTGACCTTGTAAAAAAGCGGAAAGGTAACGTTGGCACGAACAACTTTGAGATAATAAAAAAACAAAATTTCATTCTACTTAAATGATAAATAAAGCACTTAATTTGAGAGGAGGACAAAAACCGCCTCCCCCAAAAACAAAAACACCCCAAAAAAAAAAAACAAAACAAACAAAAAACAACAAATAAAACACACACACAACACACATACAAAAAAAGAATCAAAACTAAAACAAAACCAAAACCAAAAAAAAAAACTAAAACTAAATATTTGCTTAATTTTTTAGATAAGGCTTGATGATTTGTATTATTTGGACTGTTGTCCACATCTTTATTGTTATATACACAACGTTTCGGTCGATGTGCCCTCCGGTGTTCTTCAGATGTTTCTTATCTTGTCTTGTTGAACACATGGCGCAATGGATTTAAGGGTTAAGTTAATACAGTTCTAAGTGACAATCATCTCTAGGTTTCAGGTTCAATTCTGGCCAAGGGCGACAATAACATAGAATACTTAACATAGCTTAAGATAGTTAACGGAATGAGAACAGTCTACCCAAGTGGATTGAATAAAGGGTTCGGCTCCAAGTTCCGCGAGGGCTCCCGATTATGACATGAAGGCTCCCGAATTCGAGAAGGTCCCCGAGTTCGACAAGAAATGAAAATAGCCAGAAGGCACATCGACCGAAACATTGTGCATATAACAATAAATATGAGGGCAACAGTCCGGAAAATCTAAATAATATAAAACTAATTAAATTGAAGCATCAATATCATCATAGATCATCGTTATTTCGCTAAAATTGATACTAATTTTAATGCCAGGAAAATATTGCAGACTCTTCTTTAACAATTAAGTTGGTTAGTTGGTTGTATTTTACGGCATGTCAACCTTGTTGGGTTATTTTATGCCAAAGACGTTTTATTCATTCTTGATGGGTATTCACATTTCTTTTAAAACTCAGTTTTTTAAAACACATTTTTACACTCATTTTTTCTGTTTAACTCATAAATGGGACCTTAACAGGCACTAATACTCCATGTCAGAGTGGACCTGGGAGTAATGGCGATAAAAGGGTACCATAAACTCCCCAGAGCTTCAAAATTAGAACTTCACCATTAGATGTTAAAAATTGAGCAGTGGATATAAATGTTACATAATGAATAGGCATAGCCTATAATTTTGTAAGGTAGTATAGTTTAGAATTTAAAATTAACCGTAAACTCGATGGAAAATCATCAAAACCTTAGTCACCGAAACGAGCCTCTCTGATTGACTTATAGAGTCACGTAATCGGATGATTTCTGGGAAAGCAGAAGATAGTTCTGGGTCGAGGCCGGGGCCGTTAAGACCAAACGTCTTTCGTCTGTGCTGCAATTGATGCTCCTCGCGTGTGGCTTAAGATGTATCGGGGAAATAAAATCACGAGTACACGAAATTAAGTCTCCGTGTTTCCTAATTAATATAAACAAAGATGGAATCCAGAACCAGGGTGCGAGAGACGACCTCGACGAAGAGATATAACCCCTGACGAATGAGAACCTGACAAGAAGAGACAGCCATATACGACCCAGTGGAAGAAAATTAGAAGACTTTACAAACGTCTATTATTGTACTCCTAAGGTGACAGTATAATTTTGGGCGCTATTCACGTAACGTGTCTAGGGCACAGCCAGACAATTCGTGCCCTAGACATGTTACGTGAATAGCGCCCTTCACGACCAAACCATGCTACAAGATATGTATGTCCGACGTGAAAAGCAAAAAAAAAAAAAAACAAAAAAAACAAAAAAACAGAAAGAATACAGCATTCTAAGAAAAAAAAAAGAAGTGTTAAATCGGAACATTTGTCCTTGTCTTCGATTAAGCGTTGAAAAACAAAAATAAAAAAAAGAAGGAAAAAGAGAAAATGCATTTAAGGGAGCCAACCCGAAACATGCCAAAATCAAGGTTGTGTTGTTTTAACCACGGGAAGTATCGGCTGAAGGTGACAGATAAAAAGAAAACCTGCTTGTTTACCAGCCAGTTACACCTGTCCCTTTCGTGTCGGACCGAGATTGTAAGGGTGCGTATTGGGGGGTTGTTACCGGGTAAAATAAACTAGCTTTTAATAGGAAACTTGGTGAATTAGATATTTATACATTAAGACTCTTTTGTATGTTACCAAATAACATTGAAATGATTGCGAAAGAGAGAGAGAGAGAGAGAGAGAGAGAGAGAGAGAGAGAGAGAGAGAGAGAGAGAGAGAAGTTGAGCAGTGGAAAGATTTAGAGTAAAAAAAAAAAAAAAGAAATAAAGAAATAAAAAGAAGAAAAAGAAAAGAAAAAAGCCCCCGACCCCCCCAACAACAAAAAGAACAACAAAAAACAAAACAACAATATAAAGCCATCACATACGTTTAATTATCCTTACCTCTTTTAACCATCATGTCGGCGAGACTTAGAATATGACTTTATCCCCTGCATGAGTAAAAAAGGAGTGACCTGTATGTAACACAAAACTGCATCTGATGGTGAGGCTCCTGTTCTAGGGGAGTGTGGAGTCTTTCATTTCCGGTTTAACTCAGTCACAATTCCTTTAATACTTATTCATAAATAATATTTTTTGTTTGCGTAATGAATTTGGAAACTTAGATGTTTTTAGTGAACTTATTAACATAAGCGTATCTGAAGCTTTTTTTTGTACAATAACGTCAGAAGAAATAGATTTTTCAACTAATATTGGTAAGGGGTAGTAGAACCGCACAAACAGCACATTTATTACCTCATATTTTATTGTGTGTTTATACAATACAGTACTAATTTTCTTATAGTTCTGGAGATTTGGGGAGTGTAGAATACCCCTTCATTGCCATTACTCCAAGGCCCAAAGTATCTATCAGGGTCCCATTTAAAACAGTAACATTATGGGTAAAATTGTTCAATTTTAAAATTCATTCGTATTTAATAAAACCGTGTGAAAAAAACTGTTAAGACACAACTGCACAAAAATGTAAATATGAACATAAAATGAAGCATCCTTAACCTATAGGCATAAAATAGCCCTACCTGGGTTGACGTGTCGTTAAAATCAAACAATCAATCAATCATATTACACGTGACGATTGAAATTTAACTTTCTCTATGTTCAAAAACAAATTAAATAATATTTACCACCCATCACACAAACCATCCATTTAGTGAACTTATTAACATAAGCGTATCTGAAGCTAGCCTTTTTAAAATACAATAACGTCAGAAGAAATAGATTTGTCAAACTAATATTGGTAAGGGGTAGTCGTAAGAACCGCACAAACAGCACATTTATTACCTCATATTTTATTGTGTGTTTATACAATACAGTACTATTTTCTTATTGAAAAAACCAAAAAAAACATAACAAAATATTAGGATTTTTTTGGTATGTGTATGTGTGTGTGTGGAACGGATTAATGAAATTTCAATTTATTTCAACAAGGAAAATTGATTTGATATACGGGGAAATTGAGCTACGAGCGGAACGAATTAAACTCTTAAGTCAAGGCACCTCTATACTTATCTATGGCACGCGGTAGAACATTTTTCGTGAATAATACTTTCCTAAAACTTTGTAATTTCTCCTTCACCCCTGACCATATTTCTCCCCAGAAAAAGGTAAAATGCACTTCAGTCGCTTTCACTTCAAGATAAAAAAAAAAACTGACATGTAATCCAATTTCATTTACATTGTGAAAAAAAAAAATTTAAAAAAGAATGTAGTGAAATCTACATCGGTTTATTTTAAAGATCTATTATGGTGGCGTGGTAAGATTATAGAAAATTCACTCATACAACAGAACACGAGAAAATTTGTTTTGTATAATGACGTAAGAAGAAATAGATTCGCAGGGGATACAGTCAGCGTATTCTAAGCGAAATCTAAATTAGCTTGTTTCAAAGACTTTATTGTGGTGGAGGGGGGAGACTAGGATTATAGAAAATTAACTCACACAACATGATAATTCTTTTTGTTTCATAACGTGAGAAAGGATACATTTCTCAGAAATCTGAACATTAGCTACATAAATGAGAGTAACCTCCCCTTGTTACTTTCACTTTGAGAAGCCGTCTGTTTTGGTCGGTTATTTTAATTTCACCGTAATCAATACAACTACATGTTTTAACACGAAAATATCATAAAATGTGTTCTTAAAAAGAATTAAGTTCATTTCAAATAATGCACAAGCACAATTAAGAACACATTTTATGATATTTTCGTGTTAAAACATTCAGTTGTATTGATTCGAACCAATTCGTATTTTCAGTGCAGATTTACGGTGAAATGAAAATGGCCGACCAAACAGATGGCTTCCTCAAAGTGAAAGAAACAAGGGAGGTTACTCTCATTTATGTAGCTAATGTTCAGATTACCAATTTCTCAACTCATGTTGTCGTATAATGTGTACAGACAACATACTTAAATAGAAAATCAAAGAAAAAGTTTGAGAATTGATTGTTAACTAAACACAAATCATATGAGCCGTTTCTTTCAATAAGATAAAACTGATATTTTGATTTTTTCTTCTCTGCATTAATAACATAAAAAGATATAGACATTTTATTATCATAAATTATCATACAATTTGTCATAGATTGTTATAAATATCTATACAAGTTATCATAAATAATAACATAAATATTATGTTTACACAATTTATTGCAATTTACCGAGGAAATATAAGATCAGAAAAAAAAAGGAATTAAAAGTGAAAACGAAAAAAAAAAAAAATTCACCAAAATTAAATCGAAATTAAAAAAATTGTCTCCAATATTTTGTGCAATTTCATATATCCCACTTACTCTCATATGTATATTCCTTTTGATATAAAACTATATCAGTTAAATGATTATTGCAGTTTAGCATTAAAACTAGAGGAAATCGCATCCCTCCTCTCACTGTTTGACCGCTATACCTCTTCCCCAGGACGTAATGGCCTTTTTGAATCATTGAGTTTATAATCTCGATTCTAGAGATTAGGAATTAGGAATAAGTTACTTCAAAGGATCTTGCAAAACAGATAATCATATATATATATATATATATATATATATATATATATATATATATATATATATATATATGCAAGAAATTCAATTTTTACCATAAACTAAATGGTATATGCACAAGCCTGAACTTGTCCTGGAGAATGACACGCATAAAATTCTCTGGGACTTCGAGTTACAGACAGATCACCAAATCCCGACTAGGAGACAAGATGTAGTATTGATCGACAAGAAGAAGAGAACCTGTCATTTCGTGGGTTTTGCCGTCCCGTCAGACCACCGAGTGAAAATGAAATAAAGCGAAAAGATAGACAAATATTTGGACCTTGCCAGAGAACTGAGAAAACCATAGAACATGAAGGTGAAGGGCGTACCAATTGTAATAGTTTAAATCTATTTTTTCTCAGTTTTATTCTTATAAATCATACGTAGAAGATATGCACTGAACTGTAATAGTATATGTTAATTAATAATTTATCTAATTATATAAGACATGTTTGGTATTTTTCTAAAGTTTAGGAAGTCTGTATGAAACTGAGTAGTCAATTAGATTGTGAGAAGTATTTAATCTGTATTGGTGTATAACGTTGACGGTTTGGTTTGTTTTCTTTGTTTAATGTTATATCAACCTTCATGGGTTATTTAATGCCCAAACCATCCTTGTATACGAACAGTAGGGGCACTATTTAACCCATGGCTTTGAGGGGCGGGTGAGGGAATTCATACCTTTCCCAAAGATATTAGCCCAAAAGTGAACGTATTGGCGAGACTGGAGTCCGAACTCGCTTACTACTTTGAAGTAGAAGAAAGTATTCAAATATTTGATTTGTTATATGAAAAAATATAATTTGTTTAAATTCGTCGCATTTTTTAAGTTGTCCACGGTTTCACAGCATTCTCCTTGGTTACTTGCCAAAAAGAATACTTAATACTTTTTGATAGAAATAATAGAAATACACACGCGCAGATATAAACAATGATTGAAAATCGGAAAAATTTGTAAAAAGGAAGCGACATTTGAAAATACAGGTTTGAAAGATTCTTTGTTGAAAAATATTTCAGAAGAAGAAGAAGAAGAAGAAGAAGAAGAAGAAAAGAAAAGAAAGAAGAAGAAAAAGAAGAAGAAAAAGATGACAAAGAAAAAAAAAAAAAAAGAAAAAACGCGTATTATCAGGAGTTCATTTTAAAAGAGAAAAAATCTCAGACAATGATGAAAAATGTAATGCCATCACACACGCACACACACACACACACACACACACACACACCCTTGCAACACACACATACACACACACACCCTTACAACACACACATACATACACACATACATACACACACGTACAGGCATACATACACACGCACACACATACATACATATAAACACACAAATACACACAGTGGCACACATGTACACGTACACATGTACATACACACAGAAGCACAGCACACATAAATACACACACACACACACACACGCACGCACGCACGCACATAAACACACTTGCACAGACACATACATAGACAGACACATACATAGACACACACATATATAGACACACACTTGCACACACAATACATAGACACACACATACATACATACAGACACACTTACAGACATACATACACGCGTACACACATAAGCACACAATACAGACACAGGCACACATGCACACGCACATATGAACATACATACACAAGCCCGACACACATAAATACACATACACGCACACACATACGCACACATACACACGTACACACATACAAGCACTTTCGCGCGCATACACACACATACAGGTTTCTTGTACTTAAAAAAGATTAAAGAAAAAATTCCCGCTTTTTTTCTTTCTAGTTGTTTTCCTTTTCGTGGTTGTACTGAATGTGACAGGTTGTTTTGTTCAAAAAGCCATTGTCACATAAGAAGACGTCGGAAATTATCTTTACATGAACTGTTCGTCTTTAATTGTTACTCTAGTTGAAAATCGGGGGATTTTTCATCAGGATCTCATGACATCTTCTGTTGGCGTGTTGCATCATATATACGGGTTTGCTCTAAACACATCAAAGGATCAACCCATGTAAGTTTTCTTTTTTTTTTTCAAAAACTCTGTACATTAGAAAGAGGATTATATATATATATATATATATATATATATATATATAGAGAGAGAGAGAGAGAGAGAGAGAGAGAGTTTATGTTATTTTTTGTTCTCTTTTTTTTTCATTCTATATATTGTCAAATTTCTTTAAGATTTATTTAGGTTTCTTAAATGATGTTGCTAACTTCACAGTCTTGTGTTCATTCACATTCAACCACAGTAATCTTATCATCATTAAAAAAACTTTTTCCTTGTTTTTTTTTTTTTTTCAATGAATTGAAAACTTTCTTTAAGAAGAGACATTCAAGTCACTGAATCTTCTCTCCCTGAAAAGGGAACGTCTTCAACCTTGATCTCATGCAGGTATAAAAAAAAACATCAATTATATCGATAAGTTTTATGAATAGGAGTTTTAGGAAAACTTTTTAAAGGCTATCGTGGATATTTACCTGGCAACATCCCACAGAAACTTATACTGATGCAGACTACGCAGATGATCTAGCACTTCTCGCTAATACACATGCACAAGCGAAATCATTGCTGCATGGCATAGAAAGGCAGCAAGAGGCATTGGCTTCTATGTGAACTCAGATAAAACAGAGTTTATGTGTTATAAATGAGATGGAGATTTATCCATACTGGATGTCAAGACTCTGAAATTAGTAGACCAGTTCATATACCTAGTTAGTAATATCTCATCCACAGAAAGCGATGTCAATTTACACATACAAAAAGCATAGACTGCTATAGACAGATTAACGATCATATGGAAATTTGATTTCTCTTATAAGATAAAATGAGAATTTTTCCAAGCTATACCACTAGGATTTTAACGAAACGATTGAATAAAAAGCTAGATGGGAATTAGACAAGGATGCTGTAATGCTGTCCTGAAATCCTGGAAGCATCCCCCCTCCGCGAAAAAAATGCCGTGATACGACCACAGTAAGGACGAAGTGATGTTATGCAGTGGACATTTACACATGGTCATACCAGAGTAATCCGACCAGCAAATAATTACATTGATCAGCTCTGTGTGCATACTGGATGTCGGGGGAATTGCCAGGAGTGATGATCGGGGTTGTTGACGAGAGAGAGAGAGAGAGAGAGAGAGAGAGAGAGAGAGAGAGAGAGAGAGAGAGAGAGAGAGATGACAATCCGGGCTATTAGTGCGACATGATACTGTCACTGCCTTGTCGTTAAACATATTTAATAGTGAGTTGAAAATAATGTTTGTAAATCAAAAATAAAAGAATAAAATGTATTTTGTGGTGAGTGGTATTTTTCTTGGACCACCTGTCTGCTCTTTTCCCTTTCAAGAATCAATCAGAAAAAAAAACCCAACAAAAAAACAAAAAACCCCAAAAACAAAACTCTAATCATCATGAAATTTGGCCCAGCCGTGTGGGGAATTTGTTTGGCAAAGAGTTAATCTATAACTGGTGGATGAGGGGGCCCATACCTTTTCCAACGGTATTAGTCCGAAAATGAACGCAATAGCACGACTGGAGTTCGAACTCGTTTACCACGGGGACCCCTATCTATATATCTACTGTATGTATATATGTGACTATATATATATATATATATATATATATATATATATATATATATGTGTGTGTGTGTGTGTAATAAGAATTAGTGTAGATAGACTTGAGCTAGCAAATTCGACTATGTTTACATAAGAGAATTATGTGCACTTGGAAGCTACAGATGTTGTGATTAGTAGGTCAGAAAATTGAACTGAACGTTTAAGCATGGCCAATCGACATCAAACTGATGATTTATCAAAAGTTAAAGGATTTGTAGTTTATAAATATCACAGTGAATTTCAATCATCTGCGTTTGTTTTTGGTTCTTTTTTCTCTATAGGAGTTGCAAAAGTGATTGGTTTTATAAATAAGCACAACTATCTTCTATAGATATATAAAGGGCAGTTGAGTGTATATGTATGTCCGCAGGAAACTTCGAAAATAAAACAATAAAAGATAAAGTAAATATATATACACATTAAATATCACCAGGGCTTGGTTTTTGAGCAAAAATGATAAAGACTTTTATTTATATTCGTGAAAATAATTAAAAAATGGAATTTAAAGGATAACGGCATGGAATTTTTCTTTTCAGATTGTCTTTTTTTACATATGGATTTTAATGGGGCATCCTGTGAGGATCCATCTCGCAATTCAACAATAATGGATCTGTGAGACTACATTTTTTACCCCTCCCCCCTACCCAGGCGACGCCGGATAGCCGCTTCTAGTTAAATATAAAGTAGCTGATATTGGTGATTTTTGTGACACACACACACACACACACACACACACACACACACACACATATATATATATATATATATATATATATATATATATTCACACACACATACATATATGTGTGTGTATATATAAATATACTAGCTGTATGTTTCAGGCCTTGTTCAGGTCAAATAGTATCCGGCTATATTTAAGTATACACTTTTTAAATCTCATATTGCCCACCATTGATAGCAGTATAGATTGCTTGATGTGCTTATTGTGAAAATGCTACAAAGGAAATGTGAGAATGTTAAACCCCCATTTAATTATGACGCAATAATATTACTTTTTGAAAGGAGTGTTGTTTGTTTGGTTGTTTGTTTTGTTTTACGGCATATAAACCCTTTTCTGGTTATTTAATACCGAATCAAGTCATTTTGATAAACGAAGGACTCAGGTTGCTTATAGTACCTGCTGTTACTCAAGTAGTCACCCATCTAAGTATTGAACAGGCTCATCGCTGCTTAACTTTAGTGATCTAGCGGGAACCAATACTTTCAGCGTGACTTAACCGTAATTTTGAAAGGGAGAGAGACGTAATATCAACAGTGTTATTAATGCAAGTGTTACATAATTTATGAGTAGCCATAAATTATGAACGTACCTGTAGTTAGAATTTTGAATAGGGTCCGTAGACTGAAAATAACGGGGTCCTATGGAAAGTTACTCACCGGTTAGGGACGTTAGTGACCTTTTACTTGACCCCTTAAAGGCGCGCGATTGGACACGTGGTAATAGGTTTTAGTTTAGTTAGTCAAATGCGAGCCGACACCCTATCAGAGAGGATGTTTCTAGGGTTCGCAACTCCCCCGCGGCGGAATCAAATGGGCACGGTTGGAAATAAAACTTAACCAAGAAACAAAAAATCTTGTTGTGTTAATTAAATGTTAAAACAAGCAATGACCAGCCCAGCACAAAGAAGAATCAACGCGGAAGAACCAACCCTTAAAAGAAGCCCAACAGACCAACCAGAGAACATGACGAGTAGACAAAGTAAGCAGAATGCAAGGTAAGAATCAACTATCATCTCTACCCTATCTATTTTCTATCTGTCTCTTTCTCTCTCCCTGTGTATATACCCGATGTTGAACGAGTATATAACACTAGTGGTCTTTTTCCTATTTCACAACTACAGCCTAAATAAACCCCCAAATAAACCCAAGAAAAGTTTTGTTTGATCTTGCTACATGACTTTGTTTTCAATTGCATCCCTGGGCAGACAGACAGACAAACAGACAGCCATACGACACATACCCGGCTAGAGGTAGCAGTTAAAAAAAGTCGAGACGCACTGATGTGAAGTAAACTTCGAAACACGTGTCTGTGGATGATTGGTATCATTATAACATACATATTGTATCATATTATATATATATATATATATATATATATATATATATATATATACAAGGTGTGTCAAATAAGTATATACATACATATATATACACAAGGTGTGTCAAATAAGTATAGAGATTTTTTGTACTTTTTGACACACCTTGTATTCTGAAAAAAATAATGTTCCATATATATAATATCATATATCAGTTATATTATTATCATATCATTATGTTATATATTATATCATTATGTTATATTATATATCATAGAATCATTTATATCATATATATTATCATATATATTATATATATAATATACATGGAGGCACGTGGTGTTTTGGTTATTGTCGTAGGAAACGGATACGGCGAAACGAGTTCAAATCCTAGACGAGTCGGTTTGCATTTCACATATTGTTAATACTATTGGGAAAGGTATGCATCCAACTATTATCCCTCTAGCTATGGGTAAATAGTCAGATAAATTGGTCTCTTTAACCTTCGTATGGCGACCAATCAAGGAGAAGGAAAACTCTTAATTCGAACCTGGTAAACTCTGATTAAGAAATTGACCTTGTGTCTCATATGACACGTACTGAGAAGTTGGACTGTGGAAGAGTGCCACATCTGCCGTCAGCTCTCAGATGCTTTACCGCACAGATCAGATTAACCAAGTTGTGCTACTCATGCGCTGTGTCGGCGGGGACCTGTATCGAATCCGGAACCTTACTATCATCATGAAGACGTTTCTTTGGTTTCTTTATCTAAAGGCGTATCTCCCTTCGTGGGTTATTCCATTATTCAACCCATAGCTGGAGGGAGGATAAGTTTCATACCTTTCTCAATGGTAATAATCCGAAAGTGAATGTAATAGTGCAACTGGTGTTCGAACTTACTACACAGTCCAACACGTTAGCCATTACGCCACGGTGACTCCCCCAATCATTAAGACGTTCCCACAGCACAAATTCCTTTTAGCCCAGTTCATATACCTCGGTAGCAATATCTCATCAACTGAAGGCGATGTTAACATAAGAATTTGAACTTGTTTCGCCTTGTCTATAATTTGAAATTGTCTCGCCTCGTCCATTTTCCTCGCCGATAAACGTTACACGCCATCCGCATCTCCACCAATGCATATATAATTTATAACTGGGTGCATACACCTATATCATCTACATTGCCGGAAAAACGCTATAAAATATGAACAGATATCCGTACTATATTGCTTAAGTAATATAAACTTTAGCTGAAAAATAAATTAGCACACACACACACACACACACACACACACACTAGTGCATACTTTTATTAATACGCGTATTCGTACCTATCTACCTACCCGTGTTCATATCATTCATCTGAGAAATATAATTCCAGAAAACATACTGCCACTAGTGACACGAGTTATCTTATTCCCCATGGATCCATTCGTGATTCGAAACGGTGTACGTAACGATTTCAGTGTTGCAGCAAGAGTACTTCACATAAATTATGAAAATAGCATAGTTCTAAATTTTGGTGAAAAAAATTCCCGATAATATATTGCCTTTAGAGTCACATAAACTCTTTTATAAAGTGATAGGTCTGGTTTAGCTCAGTCGGTAGAGCGTTTGGCTAGAAGCCACAAGGTTCCCAGTTCGGAACCGGCCCTCGCAAACTCCGGGCGCAACTATCTAATTTTCAATGTAATAAAATATATTAGAAAGACCAACGAAATTAAATAAGAACCCATATAAAAAGATTACTCTTGTTTTAATTATATTTTAATTGGTTTCTATATAAATTCATTCATAGGATTGATTTTATTACGTTGGAGAATAAAACAATAATATTAGAGATCAATAACACCAATTAATTGTTTATTAAACCCGGTTTTGTTAAAACTATTAAGCAAATTAACCACACCATATATCATTTAACCTTTATTTCTTAGTGATATATAAGACACATTGCACGATTTTATACGCACTAATAACATGGGAAGCTTTGGGGGTAAATCTAACTCAGATTTTCATAGAACATCGTTAATAAATAAGATTTATTCTATGTATTAATGATTTTGACTTTAAATTAAATACTCATTAATAGACTTATGCAATTCCTGAGAGTATTGTGATGTAAGCAGTAACGTAGTTTCGGTTACAGACAGACACCAAATCTCCATTATGATAAGATTTGAGACAATTTTATCAACATTTTTTTTGCAGTGAACGTCCCCAAAGCTAAGAGTTAAATAGAATTTTTAAAAATAAAATGGAGTGGTCGAAAATAATACTTTCATTGTTCATAAAGAATGTCTCAAGAATTAATGATTCATCCTCATCACTGGTCCCGTAACCTGGTTGCTCTGTCAGCCAGGCCTGTAGAATAGACCGACTGCATCACCGCAGAGGGGGTTAGACACCCTGCACACAATGGGGTCACCTGTTGACCGTGTTTGGCGGCCCGTAATGCCTGAGGATAGGTTTGTGGTAATTGAACTTGGATACTAAGTGGTCATGTGACATGCAACACTCCACCTGGGCCATTACTTAGGCTAGACAGTCGTTGATCGGAGAGGACCCACTAATCGACTGGTCATGTCAAGCCCTAGCAACTATATGATTGTCCCAACCGTATTCTGCAAATTGCTCTTTTGGAAAACACCCACCTTTTTTATCATATTGGGGCTAGAGGGCGGTAGCTGAGGGTCAGCCACCAGTGTTTATGAATACAGATGAAATTAAAGAAAATTAGCTCAGTCGGTAGAGCGTTCGACTAGAAACCACAAGGTTCCTGGTTCGATACCGGTCCTCGCCAACTCAGCGTATGAGTAGCACAGGGATCTGTGCGGTAAAGTAAGGAGCTGATGGTAGGTGTGGCACCCCCCTCAAAGACAAAAAAATATCTATTTGGTCAAGTGCTCGTGAAAAGGGGATAGACTCCCTCGCTGATTGGCTGATACCAACTTTAGGCCACCCTGACAACTTTACTTTACTTACTTTATTTCTTTAAAAAATTATATATATAAAAAACAAGATTTGATATTATATAACCCACAAGGGTTGATATGCCATTAAACCACCAACCAACCAACCAACCAACCAAACCGCTGTTTTGGTCATTGGGCAGAAATAGTCGGTCATAGAGCACCCCTCTTAAGGTTTACAAATGGTCTAGAATTCAGATTTGTCCTTCTCCTAGACCGGTTGCCATGTAAAAGCTGAATAGCCTAGTCTATCCTACTATTTAGCTGAAGGAAGAATAGTTGGATTCATTCATTTCCATAAGGTATTAGCACTATGTGAAAATACAAACAGCCTCGTACAGGATTTGAATTCGGGTAGCGAAATCCACTTTCTACGACGATAGCCGTTACGCAACGAGCGTATCCAAAGCACAAACAAGATTATAAATTCTTAATTAGATAAGTTGTTATTTGAAACTGTAAATAGTACAGTCTTTCTTTCTTTTTTTTCAGTATTAATTATATAGTATAACATGTGCTTATTTATTGAGGCACCAAGGGGGTTGGTGAGTCAAGAACGCAGGAGCATCAATCAACTGAAATCCTTTCAAATCACTAAGTAAACAGAAAGAAGAAATAATAATAGTAGTATAGAAAGTTGTAGTGAGAGAATAAGTAAGAAGAAATAGTGAAAGTGTCATATATATATATATATATATATATATATATATATATATATAATAGATAGAGAGAGAGAGAGAGAGAGAGAGAGAGAGAGAGAGAGAGAGAGAGAGAGAGAGAGAGAGAGGGGGGGTAAGTAGTGGGACTTACCTCGTTACGCGGACTTTTTTTTTGCTACGAGCGTCGTCGAATAATTCCTCATGTTACTATAACAACGGAAATTCTCATTACTCTTGAGTGAAACTAGGTTGTGTGACCGACACACAAACACACACGTACATACACACACACTCTCACACACATACTCATACACACATGTACACACACACACACACACACACAATATATATATATATATTCACACACATATATATGTAGTCACATTGTATTTTATATATGTTATATTTTAGAATTACATCATGCCTCATTTCTAAACTGTAAAACGACAGCAACAACTTCTGTTCTGCTACTTGTATTATAAGACACACACACACACACACACACACACACACACACACACACACACACACACACTCCTCCATATACTTCCTAGTTTCTATATGTATATTACTACATATGCATTTTGATGCTCACCACACACATACGTATAGACACACACACACACACACATTCACACATACACACACACACACACACCGTCCTCCATATACTTCGTAGTTTTTATATGTATATTACTACATATGCATTTTGATGCTCACACACACATACGTAACACACACACACACACACACACACACATTCACACATACACACACCACACACACTGTCCTCCATTACTTCGTAGTTTTTATATGTACATTACTACATATGCATTTTGATGCTCACACACACATACGCACACACACACACACACACACACACACACACACACACACGCACACACACACTGACAGACACCCCCTCAAAATACTTCCTAGTTTTTATATGTATATTACTACATATGCATTTTGATGCTCACACACACATACATACACACACACCACACACACACACACACACACACACACACACACACACACGTGCAGCACACTCGCACGCATGAATAAGGAACTTATTTTAATACACATTAAGCCTAGGCGCCTAAAGATGCATATACTCACACGGCTATAATTGCAGCGTATACATACTAATATATCCGTACGTTCTATCAGAGCACATATACAATTGCGAGCGTATAAAAATACACAGGCATAAAAGGGCGGCACGGAATTTATAGCTAGCTACTCATTGCCGCGGACTTACCAAGCGTTGTGTGTGTGTGTAGATTGAACAGGGCCAATCAGGTCACGGCAGACCCACAGTCAATTGTTTCGTCTACAAAGTTATCTCTGCGCCTCGGTCGATCCTTTTGTGGACTTGCCTTTCATGGCGACCTCCAGCAGAGTGCTAGGTGTGATGGCAGGATAACATTATGACAGGGGGAGATGTCCACCAAGTGATAAGAAGAAATCGGACAATCGTAGACCTGTTCAGTGAGCTATTTGCAATTCAGATCAACTCAGGCCCGCCGATCGCCGCGTTTGAAGGCAGGACGTTTAAAGTGACTTTATCGTTGGGCGTTGAATCTTGTGGGCGATGATAAATTTGACATGCACATGAAAGAGAGGAAAGGAAATAGAGAAAGAGAAAGAAGGAGGGAATGAGTAATGAAAAAGAAAAAGAAGAAAAAGAGAAAAAAGAAATAAATAAAAAAAAAGAAAAAGAAAAAGAAAAGAAAGAGATGTAAAGATAAAAAGAATATAGTCGGAAGTAGGAATAGAAAGATGTAAAGGAAATGAGAGAGAGAGAGAGAGAGAGAGAGAGAGAGAGAGAGAGAGAGAGAGAGAGAGAGAGAGAGAGAGAGAGAGAGGGGATGGAATGAGCATTAAAAGAATAAGAAAAGAGAAAAAGAAAAGAAGAAAAGAAAGAAGAAAAGAAAAAGAAAAGAAAAGAAAAGAAGTGGGAAGTAAAGAAATTAAGAATGAAGGAGGGGAAAGGAAAAAAAAATTAACTGAAGGAGAATTAATAAAAAAAAGAAAGCAAAAGGAAAAAAGAAAAAAGTGAAAGGGTGACAAAATAGCAATGAATGAATAAATGATAGAAAAAGAAAAGAAAAGAAAAGAAAGATGTACAGATAAAAGAAATATAATCGGAAAGAGGAAAGAAAGATGTAAAGGAAATGAGAGAGAGAGAGAGAGAGAGAGAGAGAGAGAGAGAGAGAGAGAGAGAGAGAGAGAGAAGGCTGGAATGAGATTGAAAAAAATAAGAAAAAGAAATGAAAAAATGGGAAGTAAAGAAATTAAGAATGAAGAAGGAAAAAGAGAAAAGGTAAACCGAAGGAGAATTAGACAAAAAAAAAAAAGAAAAAAGAAAAAAAAAGAAAGAAGTAAAGCGAAAGGAAGAAAAAATATCAATAACAAATAATAAAGAAAAAAGAAAAGAAAAAGAAAATAAAGATGTAAAGATAAAAGGAATATAGTCGGAAGATCTAAAGGAAATCAGAGAGAGAGAGAGAGAGAGAGAGAGAGTAGAATAAAAACTGAAAGAAGGATGGAATGAGCTGAAAAAAAAAGAAAGAAAAAAGGGAGGTGGGAAGTAAAGAAATTAAGAATGAATGGGGAAAAGATAGAAAAGTAAAATGAAGGAGAAATAGACAAAAATAAAGAAGAAAGAAAGAAAATGAAAGGGAGAAAAAAATTACAAAATAAATAAATAAATAAAAGGAAAAACGAAATGAAAGAGATGTAAAGATAAAGGAAATATAGACGGAAGCAGGAAAAGAAAGATGTAAAGAAAGATATAAAGGAAATGAGAGAGAGAGAGAGAGAGAGAGAGAGAGAGAGAGAGAGAGAGAGAGAGAGAGAGAGAGAGAGAGAAGACTATTTACCTAACCCGTTCATCACGGGTAGGATCTGACACAAGGTCGCAAATATAGGGCATCCAGCGAGGTTCGAATTCATTTTTCAGTATTAATGGATCTGCGAGACTACATTGCTAACATTACACCACGACGGTACACCAAAGAGTATTGAGAAAATGAATGCAGGATGTGACTCAAGGTCAATTTTTAAGCGGAGTCAAGCTGGTTTGAATTTAGTTTTTCTTTTCTTAGATAGGTTGCCTAAGGCTAAAGAGCCCAGTCTAGCCTACTATTCGTACATAACTGGAGGTAGAACTGATATATTTCTGCCTTTCCTAAGGGTATTAACACGAAGAGAAAATCGAGCAGCTTCGTCCAGGAATTGAACTCGGTTCGCCATTTTCTAAGAGTAAAAGCATTATACCACAACGCCTCCAGCCACCAAGTGTTACATAATTTATGTGGTAGCATAAGATTGTTGTCAAGACCATGTAGTTAGTTTGAAATAGGTTCGTTGGAGTTAAAAGCGTAGACGGGTAGATTTCCGTTGGATGACCCCAACTGACCCCTAGAGAGGCGCGAATCTCGCGCGCTATGAGAAAAACTAGTTAGATTCAGTTTCAACCTGACGTTGAGCAGAGAGGATGCTTATCTCTTTGCTGAGGTTGTTAACTTCCCGCGCGGAAGAACACGGGCAAGAAAAATAAATCTTGATCAAGAAAATAAAAGTCTTGTGAGTTGATTAATTGTATGACTAAAAACTAGCCCTTAAAAGAAGCCCTTAGAAGAGACTAGACAACATGACGGTTAAAAGAAAGAGGAAACATAGCAACTAGTATACGACGGCATGGCGACTAGACGTAGCAAGAAATGTGAGTCTCAACGCTGTATCAGTCTCTCTCTCTCTCTTCTCTCTCTCTCTCTCTGTCACCCGAGTCTCCTCGCTCGATTATATACCCGATGTGTGATGTACGACGATGTTTAATGTTAGCTATACAACAGAAGTAGACAACTGAAAAGTTAGATATAAAGTGTTATGCATATGAACATTCATACATATATAACATTTATTGTCTGGTCATTCATACGATAAATACAAAACTAAATTTTCCTTCCATAGCATTATTTTATATGCATTTACCTAACCCCTCCTCCACGGACAGGATGTGACACATGGTCAATTTTTGAGCAGAGTAAATTCAGATTTTCCTTCTCCTAGCCTAACTTAGGCTAAAAGTCCAGTCTGTTCCACTATTTACCAATACTTTGTTGTTATCTTTCTTTCTTTCTTTCTTGGTTTTTATCTTCTTTCTTTCTATCTTTCTTTTCTTTTCTTTCTTTCTTAGTTTTTATCTTTTTCTTTTTTTCTTTCTTTCTTTCTTTCTTTCATTGTTGTTATCTTAATTTTGTTTCTTTTTGAGGATTGTCTTCTTTCTTTCTTTCTTGGTTTTTATCGTCTTTCTTTCTTTTCTTTTCTTTCTTTCTTAGTTTGTATCTTTTTCTTTTTTTCTTTCTTTCTTTCATTGTTGTTATCTTCATTTTGTTTCTTTCATTTTGAGAGTTGTCTTCTTTCTTTCTTTCTTTGTTTTTATCGTCTTTCTTTCTTTCTTTCTTTCTTAAACCCAAGTCAACACAAACACGAATGGAGAAATGGCCTCGAACGAGCGCGAAGTGAAAAGCAAAAAGATTCATACAAGATTTGAACTCATCTCGCCATTTCCTATCGACTATAACCATTACACAACAAAGCCTCCACCCACCAAGTAGAAACTTGATATAAAGTGTTAAGCATATGAACATTCATGAATATATAACATTTAATGTCTGGTCATTGATACGATAAATACAAAACTAAATTTTCCTTCCATAGCATTATTTTTTATGCATTTGCCCAACCCCTCCACCACGGACAAGATGTGACGCACGGCCAATTTTTAAACAGAGTAAAGCTGGTTTGAATTTCGAGTTTTTCTTTTCTCAGGTTGACTAGTGAAAGCTAAAGAACCCAGTCTGTCCTACTATTTACACATAGCTGCAGATAGAGCTGATAGATTTGTCCAGGATTTGAACATGGCTAACCGAGTCCAATTCTTAAGACTATAACAATGATACCACTACACCTCCAAACACAACATTCTTACATATATAACACCTATTGTCTAGTTATTGATAGAATAAATACAAAAAATAAATTTTCGTTCATTAACATTACTAGCAAGAATTTACACCCTCCGGGTGTAAGTATTTAAGTTTTAATGCAATGAAATATATTGAATTAGAAAGACTAATTAAATTAAATAAGAACGCATACAAAAAGTTAGCATTTATTTCAATTATATCTTAATTGGTTTCTATATAAAATAATTCATAGGGTTGATTTTAATACTTTAGGGAATAAAACAATAATATTAGAGATCGATAATACCAAGTAATTATGTATTAAACCCGGTTCGGTTAAAACCAGTATGTAAATTATCCTCACCAATATTATGTAAACGTTTATTTCTTAGTGATACATGAGACCCATTGCAGGATTTTAAACGCACCAATAGCATGGGCTGTTTTGAGGCAAATCTAACTCAGATTTTCATAGAGACATCGTTAATAAATGAGATTAATCTATAGAATTAAATAATTGATTGATAAGCTTACGAAATTCCTGGGGGTATTATGAAGTTATTTCGGTTACAGACAGACGCCGAATCTTCAGTATAATAAGATTTTATGCATCTGTCTACCTTTCTGGCATGGGTAGGATGTGATTCAAGGTCAATTTTTAAGTGGAGTAAAGCTGGTTTGAATTCAATTTTTCTTTCTGTAGACAGTTGCCTAACCAAGGTTAAATAATTCAATCTGCTCTGACACCGTATATTCCAATAGCTGGGAACAAGGGGGGTAGTTTCATGCCTATCCAAAGAAATTAACAAGAAATGAAGCGCAAAGAACTACTTCCAGGATTTGAACTCGGGTCGCCGATTCCATTTCCTACGACGATAACCGTGACTCAAGGACGCTTCCAAAATAGATAAAATAAGGAAAGAAAATGAAAAAAGGGGGGGGTTAAAAGTAGCGATAACATGTAAATAGGAAAGAAAATAATTGATTTTGACGGCATATCAACCCGTCCAGGGTTATTTTATGTCTAGAGGTTAGTGAATCGCATTCATTGTACGTTCATATTTACATATTTTGTGTAGTTGTTTCTAAAGACTTTTTTGCACACTTTCTTATCGAAAACGAATCATTTTTATATAGGTAACATTTTGGGCCAGAGTGGACCTGGGAGTGATGGCAAATAAGGGGTACTCCAAATTCTCCAGACCTCCAAAACCGGAGCCTCATCATCCAATTCAGTTTGATTTCATGCCCAGTCATCTTTTTGGGGGGATGATGGATATGTCTTACTCCTCCGCAGACAAATCAGTTAGGGCGGAAGAAAGAATAAAAAACATTAAAACTGGTCAGAATGTATGACACAAAAACGTGAACGGAAAGAAAGCGAGAAAGTGAAATATGAAATCTAAGAATGAAAGATTTAACAGAAAAGATATAAAGAAAAATAAATGGAAAAAATAATTTCTATTGACTAAGTGAAGCTTTGCACTGCAGAAAGGGAATATTGAATTATCAGTCAGTAGTTGTTTGTGTTGGGGTTTTAGTATATAGTTATTTACTAAGCTTAGCTTAGATATGGCACAAAGCCAGAAGTATGGGGCTCCCAATGAGAATCGAACTCACTAACAATGGTTTGCGAAGCGAGATTGCTAACCATTACACCACGTGAGGTGCCCAGGGGTTTTAGTATATAGTTATTTACTAAGCTTAGCTTAGATATGGCACAAGGCCAGAAGTATGGGGCACCCAGTGAGAATCGAACTCACTAACAATGGTCTGCAAATCTACCTTGCTAACCATTACACCACATGAGATGCCCTAAGTTATTTAACTAAGCTTAGATTAGATGTGGCACACGGCCAGAAGTATGGGACACCCAGTGAGAATCGAGCTCATTAACAATGGTCTGCAAATCTAGCTTGCTAACCATTACACCACATAAGATGCCCTAAGTTATTTACTAAGCTTAGCTTAGATGTGGGGTTTTAGTATATAAGGCGTGCGTCAATGGGTCACTTCTATTTATAGACTCGCCGAGTGTCACGTGACCAACCTATTGTCCAATCACTGGCAGTGCTGCTGCTGCTGTTGTTGTATTTATACTAGCCTGATTCTAACCTTAGATCATTACTAACTGGGATCTTCGTGGACGACGGAACGTAGTACTATACCACAGGACTTATTGACTTACCAAAGGATACTCGACCACCGGATACTTATTGACTTACTTACTTGTTTACTTTAAGTCCTTTTACATCTGGCCAAGGATGGCGGCCAGATACTCAATAGTTTGGCTCGCTGATGTTAGGTACATGAATATAATAACTCAGGATACTCAAACTCAAGGACTCAAAAGAGTCATTAATCTTATGGGAGAGGCACAGTTAACCAAAGATTATATGAAGAGGTGATTTCCACAAGTTATAATGCTAATCTGTAATAGAGTTCATCATCAAGTCACACGATTTGCACGGATATCCATGAGAATCTCTCGCCAACCTTCCCTATCATTCATTGTCCCAGAGAGTTCCTCTGTGCAGCAAGCCAGCATCCTCGCATAGTTGGTCAATGTAGTCTTTAGTGGGCGGCCCACACTAGCATGTCCATGTGTTGGCTTTCACAGAACATCGCTTAAAATCTAAACAGCTGTTTCTTTGTGGGGTGCCGTTTCCATGATTTGTTCAAGACCGCACGCATCATTCTTGTGCAGGTCCCATCTAGCTTATTCTCAAGGTGCCTCGTAGGGTCCAAGTGGTACAGCCATACATCAAAATGTGTTATATACCCTTTAACATCGGGTATATAACTGAGAGAGAGAGAGAGGGAGAGAGAGAGAGAGATGATGATGAGGGGTTCTTAGTTGTTTTCTCTTTTGCTTGCTAACACATTGGCCGCCATCTTCTTCAGGGCTGTTTCTGTGGGTTGTTTTCTTCGTGATGATTTCTTTGGGCTGGTCATCTCTTGTTTTAATGAATTAACAAGACTTTGTTGTTTTTCTTTTAGCTTTTATTGAACAATCCCAGCCCACAAAACCGCGTGATGAGAAGCGACATCTCGGTGAGACGGATTTCCGCGTCCGCTCACTCTTAATTTCTGACCGCAACTAAACTAAACTAAACTAAAACTTTTGTCTCACGCCTCTATTGGCGCGTTTCAGGAAGGGTGAAATTCACCCTTTTTCCATTTTATTGAGGTGAAACCTTGACTTACGAGTTTAAATCGTTCCCCTAGTTGCTCAATTTCCGCGTATATCAAATAAGATTTCCACGTTGAAATAAACTAAAATGCCATCAATCCGTTCCAGACCCCACCCCAATACACCTTTGTCTTTGTTAGTTAAAAGAAAATGCACTGTAAAAACACTGTAAAAACATAATAAAATAGAATTTTTTGAATTATGTGTTGTAATATGTTTGAATGTTTATTTATTTATAAATAATATTTTTCTTTGGCGCTATAAATTTGGAAACTTAAATGTTTTTAGTGAACTTATCAATATAAGTATCTGAAGATCACTCGTACCTCAAATATTAGCTTTTAACAGGAAGCAACCCCCCCCCAAAAAAAAACCAGTCGTCTGACTGCTCTTAACTAGGAAAACTCGTAAATTGGGGTACTTGTAAGTCAAGGTACCACTGTATTTCATGGGGAAATTGCAATAAATTGCACCATACATATTAAAACAGAGAAAAGAACGCAAAATCCAAAGTTTTATCGCAATTAAAGACCCAGGTATGGGTTAAATGACACCACAAACCCTCTCGTACAAAAATGGTTTTGGCATCAAATAACCCACTAAGATTGGTATGTCATTAAACAAATAAATCAAACCAAATCAAAAAATTAAAGAAATAGCAGATATAATTTCTATCTATCTAACAATCTGCGCTCAAATACTTTCTATGATTTTCTGTTTGTGTGTGTTATCTGCCATCTCAGGCACACCTTCCCCATGCCAAAATGAATTGACAAATTTATTTCAACTTTTGTAATGAAACAAAACAAATTTCCCCATGTTTTGCTGTGTGTTAGTTGTCTTTAATCTGAAGTACACTGTCTACGTAAATATGAATTGGCAAATTTACTATTTCTCACGTCATGGAAAAATCATCATGTGTGAATTTGTTTCGGTAAACTACATTCCATAGCACCCATCTGTATCGTGAGACCCTATGGATTGGCATGTTGATTTTTGTACAGGATTGGACTGGCGGTTGCCTATGCAGCAGATATCCCCTCTTCACTAACATCAATGTTGTTCAAGGAAGGTCAACTTGGTATTAGCATCGCCACCGGATTGTTTGCCAGAATGAGATTGCCTTAGGACTCCAGTTCCTAGTTTTGTTATTGCCCCACAGCAAGTTACTTTTCGAGGTGTGCTTACCGTAACGGTTAGCGTCGTAGGAAGTGGAATCGGCGATCAAGTTCAAATCCTGGACAAGGCTGTTTCCATTTTGAACTAGCGCTAATGTCAGGGCAGAGATCCATCTGTTCACTTCCTTCTATGGGTAAATAGTAGAACAGACTGTTTGTTTCAGCATTGGTTTGGCGGCCATTTTAAGAGAAGGATAAACTCTAGATTAAAACCAGCTTTACTCCGCTTTAGATTGACCTTGCGCAACATCTGGTTGCTTTCTTTGAAAACTTTAAGTGATACTAAACGTTGAAGGTTTAAACATTTCGAAACTAAGAATTCAGAATGTTAGATAAATATGAACTCATTAAAAATTCCTCGCCTGTATATCTAATTATTAGATAATATTACTACTTTATATATATATATATATATATATATATATATATATATATATATATAAGGTATCAAAACTGGTAGTAAGGGATGATTCTACTTTGGATCTTCAAAATCTCACTGTATAACCATGTTGCATGCTCTTGTAGGTGCAAACATATATTCATACAAGGATTTTTATGAATCCTAGAGAGAGCTCAATGTATAATAATCAATAATTAAATACAGAGCAATATTTACCTTTCAAAGAAAGGAAAACCTCAAAACCGTCATTCTGTAATAATTTATTTCGACCAAAACTCAAAAGGCTTTTAAAAATTTAAGAAATTTCTAAACTCCTTTTATAAATAAAGTCTAAACAATTTTTTTTCTATTTTTACTTA
>CM042138.1:137239887-137274887 GCA_023376005.1 Doryteuthis pealeii | reverse complement strand
TCTATCATATGACAGACAGACAGACAGAAAGACAGACAGAAACAAAGAGAGAAAGAAAGAGGAAGACTCTTTCTTTCTCTCTTTGTTTCTGTCTGTCTTTCTGTCTGTCTGTCTGTCTCTCCCTGTCTCTCTCTGTATCTCTGTCACTGTCTTGAAATCACTCTCTTGGACTCTCTTGTACGTTTGCATTCTTGATTTCTTTATTTAATGCCATTTTAATAATTCTTTTACCCTCCTCCTCATTTTTCTTCTTTTCTCGTCTGTTCCTATTCTTCTCTCTCTCTCCCTCCTTCTTTCTATCCCTATCACTGTCTCTGTCTCTCTCTTTTGGAATCACTCTCTTGGACTCTCTTGTACGTTTGCATTCTTCATTCTTTATTTAATGCCATTTTAATAATTCTTTTTACCCTCCTCCTCATTTTTCTCTTTTCTCGTCTGTTCCTATTCTTCTCTCTCTCTCTCCTTCCTTCTTTCTATCCCTATCTATGTCTCTGTCTCTCTCTCTCTATCTCCCTCTCGGAATCACTCTCTTGGACTCTCTTGTTCGTTTGCATTCTTCATTTCTTCATTCATTCATTCCATCCCATTGATCATTTTTTTACGCGCCAAAAAACTTGGCCCGCGATAAAGATCAACTATATGATTTCATGAGTCGCCATATGTCCTCTTTTGACGCTCGTCTCCTTCTTCACTTGTCAGATGCAAACAAGTCTGCAAAAGCGAAGATAATTATTCTTTGTTTGTTCTCTATTTTTGAATTTCCTTCCTTTTTCGTTTCTCAACTCTTCAACTATTAAAAAAAAAGGAAGAAAAAACCCAAACCTTAAATAAACCTCCTTTTCATCAACCACTACCATGACTAACACTAACATTGTTGACATTCACAAGTTGGTAGTGTCTTTCTATCTTTCTGTTTGTCAATCCGTTCGACAAGCCACTCTATATAGAAACGAATGACTCTTTAATTTTAATGGTTTTTCAAATCCTTAACTTATTTTATTCTTTATTTTATCTTATTTTATTTTAGATTTTAAACCCTCTTATGTTTTAACGTCTCTTTGTTAAAATCTTCTTTTTGTGGGGATGTTTGCATATTCATTATTGTATTCTATTTTTCTTCTTTTGTTTTTTTTTCGAAAAACATTAAAATCTTTGCTCATCAAAATTCTAAAAGAAGTGCGACACGAAGAAAACATGAAGTCAAGATTTAGGTGCTGATTTGAAAATGTAATTTCATATATTACACACACACACCCCACACACAGAGAGAGAGAGAGAGAGAGAGAGAGAGAGAGAGAGAGAGAGAGAGAGAGAGAGAGAGAGAGAGAGAGGACCAATAGAAAAATATCCATAAATAATCAAACATAGATATATACACACATACTGTCTTGAATAGATTTTCTTTTCTTCTTCTCGGTGTTTCTTCCCACCACACACAAATTTAGTCGTGTCCTGGGTATCTAGTGCTGAGATTTCAGTTCTGGAGCGCTGAAGAGTGTGGAGTACCCCTTCATACGCTATTACTTCTATGTCCACTGAAGTGGTAGTATTAGTTAGGGTCCTTTATATGGGTTAAATAGATAAAAATGTGATTAAAAATGAGTTTAAAACAATTGAATCCCAAACAAGAATGACTAAAACAAAAACGTGTTTGGCTTGAAATAACCTCAGACGAATTGACATGCCGTTAAAATCCAACCAACAATAACAACAACCACAACAGTAATAAATTTGTTGGTTTACGCATGCGCCTGAATGAATTAAAATCTCTTATACGTTAAATTTGTGACATTCAATCATGGTTGCTTATGTGGCAATATCAGGATTGAAAATTTGATTAGATCATATTTATCTCCCCTGTCGACATAGCTTAGAATACACTAACTGTATCCCCAATACTCAACCCGGATAACAGCGAATGTAATAAGACTGTATACCCAATGCATGGAGGCGCGTGGTCTAATGGTTATAGTCGTAGGAAGTGGACTCGTCAACCCGAATTCAATTCCTGGACGAAACTGTTGGCATTTCATATAGCCCTAATAACCTTGGGAAAGGTATGAATCCAATTCTACCCCCAGCTATGGGTCAATAGCAGGGTAGACTGGGCTCTTTAACCATGACTAGGTAACCAGTCTAGGAGATGGAAAACCCTGAATTCAAACCTGTTAAACTCCTCTTAAGAAATTGACCTTCCGTCGCATCCTTCTCGTGTGGAGGAGTTGGTAAATATATGTATCCCATATGCAGAAGTGTAAGACCCCCTAGATATCATACTGGACTATATCTGATGGTGAGCCTCCATTTCTGCAAATCTGCCAGTTACTTAATGAATGGTGTAGCCCATTCATTTTGTAATGGAGTGTAATATTTGAATTTAAAAGTTAACTGTTAATGCCTAGGAAGTGTCATGGAAAATAACCATATATTCTATTGACAACTTATGATCCCTCGTTAACCTATAGCGTTGCGTTCTCATTGGTTGAGAGTGCCACGTGGGAGCAAGATTTGTGGGAAAAGTTTAGTAGATAGAATTGAATTTAAGCGATCGAAGGAGTCAGTCGCTTATAAGACATCTTTCTAAGTTCCCCTCTGTGCACAGGAAATGTTGGGTCTTCGGGAAATAAAAATAAAGCCGTCCTCAAGTTCATTATTAAAAACTAACAGAAGATAGACACAAAGAAGAGACTCAAGACAACCCCAGACAACCCAAGACGGAGAAGAGGACGAAAAGACCAAAGAGCTCAACCCGGATAGCAGCGAATGTAATAAGACGCAATATTTAATACTGAAGAGCGTGGAATACCCGTTTATTGCCATGTTTCCTAGGTTCGCTCTGATTCGGAGTGGTAGTACCTGTTAAGCTTGCATCTATGGGTCGAATATATGTTTCAAAATTAGTCATATTCGATGGGAATACTTGATGCCATATAACTGTAAATTATTTGTATAAAAAATAATTACTTGAAGCTGTAATTATTTACCAAGGATTATTATTAGTTACTTGAAATTAGTTCCATCTATGGGTAAAATAGATCTATCTAGTCATATTCCATAGAAATACTTGATGCTATATAACTGTAAATTATTTGTATTAAAATAGTCACATGAAACTGTAATTGTTTATTAAAGATTATTATTAGGTACTTGAAACTATAAAAGTGTGTTAAAAATGACTATTATTAAATTGCAACAACTACTTACTTGAAATCATATAATTATTAGTATTAAATAGCCATACTTGATATCATGTAACTGTGTTCAAAAACCTCTTAAGAAACAACTACGCAAAACGTCTAAATATAAATGTAAAATGAACGCGATTTCCCAACCCTTCAAATAAATTGATATTCCGTTAAAATCAATCAATTAATAAATCAGATTTATATATACTCGCAAGAATATGCACCCTCCGGGCGTAAGTATTTAACTTTTAATGTAATGAAATGTATTAGATTAGAAAAACTAACAAAATCAAATAAGAATTCATATAAAAGGATTACATTTATTTAATTACATTGTAAGTGGTTTCTATATAAAATCATTGATAGGATTGATTTTAATACTTTGGAGAATAAAATGATAATATTAGAGATGAAGGACATCAAGTAATTATCTATTAAACCGTTTTTTTTAAACCAGTATGCAAATTAAGCACACCCTCTATTGTGCAGTCCGTTATTTCTTTCTATACTTTGTAGGATTTTAAATGCACTAATAACATGGGCTATTTTGAGGCAAATCTAACGCAGATTTCCATATACATCACTAATGTATTAATGATTTTACACTATAAGTTAAATACTCATTGATAAACTTCCTGAGACGTAAGAAATGACGTATTTTCGGTTACAGAAAAACAGACACCGAATCTCCAATATAATAAGATTTACCCAACCCATCCACACTAATAGGACACATGTTCAATTTTTTAAACGGAGTTCAACATGTTTGAATTCAGGGTTTTCTCTCTCGTAGATTGGTTGCCTAACCAAGGTTAAAGTGACCAGACTAGCCTACTATTTATCAATAGCTAGAAGGAGAATAGTCGGATGCATACCTTTCCAAAGGTTATTAGCGCTATATGAAATGCATACAAACTCGTGCAGGATCTGAATTCGTGTCGCCGAGTCTATTTCCTATAACCATCACACCACGCGCCTCCCCAATAAATCAGATTTATACCTAAATAATGAGTAACGTTGTCAAAAATAATCTATTTCTTTTACTCCCCTTTTCTGATTTAGCAAGGTTTTAAAGCAAGGGCAATTGCGACACATGTGGTTACAAATATTCACATAAAAAGTCAGAAATGGCAACATTTGTATAAACAAACCACATCCCAAATATAAAAACTAACTTAGATGAACCCACAAACCACAAACCGGCACTCAGATATTTGGTTGGAAAGAAAGTTGTGTCACTTGTTTTGCTATGATAACATACATACATCTATACATTTATAAGGCGCAGCTGTGTGTATGTATGAATGTGTTTATGTATGTCTGGATGAAACTACAAAAATAAAACAATTAATGACAAAGTAAATATATATACACATTCACTATCGTCAGATATTGCCTTTTTGAACAAAAATAATGAAGATTTGGTTGATATTCACGAAGAAATTTAAAAAAATAAAATTTAATGGGGTATTCTGTAAGAATCTAACTCACAATTCAGTAATAATGGATCTACAAGATTAACTTTTTGCCCCCCTCTTCTACCCAGGCGACGCCGGGTAACCGCTTCTAGTACATATATAAAGGGCAGATGTATATATGTATGTATGTATGTCGAGTGAAACTACGAAAATAAACCAATTAACAACAAAGTAAGTATATACACATGCACTATCACCAGATCTTGCTTTTTTGAGTAAAGATTATGACGATTTCATTTATATTCGAAGATATTTAGAATTTTAAATGTACATATAAATAGCATTGAAATTCTATTTAAAAATGTCTAGAATTTGAAAATCTTAAAAGTAAACAAATAAATACAACAGGGTTCCCCCTACCCAGGCGATTCTGGGTAGCCGCTTCTAGTTAAATACAAGGTAAAGTTATGAATATAATATCGTGTTCTGAAATTTCATTTCAGGATTATTTAACGTACACTACACAACTGATGTGGCCCATAAATATGAGTTTAGATGAGATTTATTTGAAACTAGTAGAGGGGGATTTTTTAAAAAGTTAGTCACACTGATCTATTATTACTGAATCGTGAGTTGAATCCTCGTGGGATGCCCCATTTAAATCCCTATGTAAAAAAAGACCTTGCATTGATCCAGCTACTCTGAAAAGAAATGTTAATGTATGTGGCAGGGCTTGCCTGTCGAGGGCTGGACTTCTTAGTTACGAACGGTCCCATACGAGAAAAAGATGAGGATGTCAAGACGCATTCATGCAGCAGGTCGTGTAAAAGCTGGACTCTGAGCAATCTGCGTGTTCACAACCGAACTTGTAGAAATGGCCTTTTTCTGTGAAGAAGTGACAATTATCATATATATATATATATATATATATATATATATATATATATATATATATATATATATATATATATACGAGGGTAACGCACACACACACACACACACACACACACACACACACACACACATATATATATATATATATATATATATATATATATGAGAATAATCCGAAAGGTAAGGTCCCTAAAATATTTTGACATCACAGATACGTTTATTGTTTATTGTCAATGAAGTTTATCCATGTCATCCCAGCATACGTTGATACTGTAAACTTCCAAACACCACTTGCGGACGTTTTTGACATCCATGCACGACTCACTACACACTTATCTTTGGTAAGGAAATCGTTCTAAGAGAAGCAAAAATAGTGTTGTTTGGAATAGAACCAGTTTAGCTCAGTCGGTAGAGAATTCGCTTTGGAATCGCAAGGTTCCGTATTCGATACCGGCGCCCGCCAACTCAGCGTATGAGTGGCACAGCTTGAGTAATCTGATCTGTGCAGTAAAGCATCTGGCAGCTGATGGTAGATGTAGCGCACCATTACAGCAAACAATCTCCCAGGTCTAGCGCTCGCAAAAAGGGGATAGACTTCCTCGCTGACCGGCTGATAGGCCACTCCGCAGAATTTACTATTACAGTGGTACACCATTTTTCAGTTATCAAGTCATCTAAAATGTGTGGCGATTTCTACACAAGCCTTAACAATAATAAACAAATGACCTGTGAGAGTAGTTCAGCAATTGACATCTTTAACTAAACTGGGTTATTTCCTATAAGTCTAACATAAACAAAGGGGAACCACTCTTGACTGATAAATTATTTATTTATTTATTGATCTACTAGGAAAAAAAGAAGACGAGGTTAGGGTTAGGGTTTAGGATTTGGGTTAGGGTTAGGATTTAGGGTTAGTTTAATGGGAAAAAAAATTTATCAGTCAAAAGTGGTTCCCCTTTGTTTATGTTAGACTTATAGGAAATAACCCTAAACGGTTTGGTTTTCATATATCGCCACGGTTAGGATGTGACATAAGGTCGCAAATATGGGGCATCCAACGAGGATCGAACTCGCTATTCAATAGTAATGTATATGCGAGACTAGCTTGCTCACCATTACACCATTGAAAACCAGACTCGAATGTCTATCTATAGGAATAGCGTCATGAGAAACAATCTATATATCAATACTCGTGTTCCTTAATTGTACGACCGTAATCATCTTGCAACACTCACTGGTTAAAAATGAGATCGTCCAAATCGTCCAGAATGAAATGCAAAAATGTAAATCCTGATAAGCAACTTATCCGCCGAATTCTTATTTCTTATGTCGTCACCTCAGCTAAATAATGGACCATTCCGTTTTTATTATAAAGAAAGAAAGGAGAAAAGAGACATGGCACAGAAAGAAAGAAAGAGTAGGGGAAAGGCTGAGGGATGAGTTAAGCGCGCGGAAGAATAGAATATAAGAAGAGAGAGAGAGAGAGAGAGAGAGAGAGAGAGAGAGAGAGAGAGAGAGAGAGAGAGAGAGAGAGGGGGTTAAATCAAGATTATTATACTTTTTACATTGAATTATTTTACAATAGATCTTAAGTAAACATATCAAACGTTTTAATAACTAAATCATCATACAGTGGTGTATCCACAGGTCCTGCGAGTTTATCATATTTTCCTTAATTCCGTTGTGGCTTTTTATAAATTCCTTTTTTTACTTTTGATGAATTCTGTTTTTTTTTCATTTTATTGTATTTCATGGGTATATTGCAATAAATTGTACTATAGATATTATACAATCTGAGAAAAGAAAAGCAAAATTCAAAGTTTAATTCAAATAAATAACAGATACAATTTCTGTTTATTTAACAATCTGCTCTCAAATATTTTCTATTATTTTTTATTTGTGTGTTGTTTTTCATCTTAGGTATATTTTTTCCGTAATAATATAAGTTGACAAATCTATTTCTTCTGACGTTATGATACAACCAATTTCCTAATGTTTTGTTGTACGTGTTAGTTGTCTGTCATTTTACGCTAATATGAGTTGACAAATAAACCCCTTCTCACGTTATGAACGTAGGCGTTAATTTTCTATAATATCAGTCACCCATCCACCACAATTAGTGTTTGAAACAAACCGATATGCATATTTCCCTAACGTTCTTATAAAAAATATTTAAAAAAATGTATATTGGAGAGTCCCCGTGGCGCAGTGGTTAACGTGCTGGACTTCGACATCGTAGTAAGCGAGTTCGAATCCCAGTCCGCTATTACGTTCACTTCCGGGCTGAGAAAAGTATAACCACCTTATCCCCGCAGCTATGGGTTAAATAGTACTACTGCTGTTCTTTTACAAGTATGGATTTGGTATTAAATAACCCCCGAAGACTGATATGCCATTAAACAAAGAAACAAAATTGAACCAAATCATAATTTGGTTATTTAAAAAAAAAGAAAAAAAAAAAGGACTGAACCTATTCTAGTAGTGACCACTCCAAGCGGGGTTTAACAGGTTTGAATTCAGACTTTTCGTTCTCCTAGACTGGTTCCCTAACCAACGTTAAAGAGCCCAGTCTGCGCTACTATTTACCCATAGCTGGAGGCAGAGTAGTTGGATTCATAACCTTCCCAAATGTATTAGCGCTATGTGAACTGTAGTTTCGGGTCGACGGGTTCATTTCCCACGACTCTAACCATTACACCATGCACCTCCAACTTTCTCCTTTTCAGCTTTTGATCTTGAAGAGAATGAAACATTAAAGTACTTTCAACTCTTCTTTGGAGGGGAGAAACATCATCAGGAGCAAAGGACAAATTACAAAGTTTTAGGAAAATATCACCCATGAGAATTGTTCTGGCTCGTGCCAGTTGTGGTCTACGTGTTTATACTAATCCCTTAATCTAGTAATAGTTTATTCCGTTTATTTTATTTGTATTATATCCTCGAGATATCAATAATTATCACAGAATCTCATCTACGGAAAGGAATGTCAATGCGCCCATAGGACAGGCATGGACTGCTATTACCAATCATTCGGAAATCCTATTTCACTGATAAGATAAAGTGAGAATTCTTACAAGCCGTAGCTATATCAATGTTTTGTGGCCTAGCCAAGCTTACCTTAAATGAGCTGGTCCAAGACTATGTGTACACTGCTGTTTTAGAACATCGGGGTGATTGCTTGAGCCTGCTTCAGAGCGATTCGGCCTCTGGGGCGGCTAGGTAAAATTAACAGCGTTGATCCCAGGGGGCCATCCCCCAGGCAATACCCACCCCCTCGACTTAAAGGAGCAGGGCTGGGTTTATTGCCGGTGTCTGAAGCGCCCTCTTGAGGGAGAATGCCGATGGGATCAACGCATTTTTTGCACCCGCCACCCATGAGTCTCGGCTTGTGGGTGGTCCCACATTAATAGGGCCTTGTGCCCAACCCGTACAAGTGGGGTACGTGGTAAATACCCTGAGACCGCGAAGATTACGGAACCATTACGCGAACCGTCAACCTCGATATTTTAGCACTCTTTTGCGAGTTACTCTATGTCTGGCGCAAACTGTATTTGGATGTACTAGTATACTGAATATTGTATGATCCTATATACAACACAGTGTTACCCTAAGGAAGTGCTTAGAGAAAAAGCTAAATGGGAACTACATAAGGATGTTTCACGATGTCCTGATCAAGTCTTGAAAGCAGCACCCCATAAACAGCTGTACGGTCACCTACTTTCTATTTCACAGACCATCCAAGTGAGACATGATGGACACCGTTGGTAAGCAATGAGGAACTCATAAGTGTCGTTCTCCTATGGTCATCTGCACATGGACACACCAGTATAGGCTGACCAGCAAAAACCTAAATCAATCATCTTTGTGCGGATTCTGGATGCCGTGCGGAAGACCTGTCGGGAGCGGTGACCGATAGGGACGATTGGTGACAACGAGCCATAGGCATCAGTGCTGACAGCGCGACCTATCATGGGATATGGTTATATTTTTTTTTTACTCTTCATTTTCCAAAAGAGAAGGTAAATAAAAACTGAATAAGGCTGAACATCTGTTGTGAGGTTTTAAGGGGTCAAATAAGAACAGAACAACGGGTAACGAAAAGTAGAAAATGTATTAACAGAAAGTAGACAATACAATAGAGAGATGTGGCAATTACGTCCGACGAACAGAGTTATTGGCACTCGCATTGGCTTGCTCCTAAGCCACGATTATCCCTGTTTATTTATAGTAGCCGTCGGCGCATTTCATTGGTCTTATAGGGTGTGTCACCTATAACAACATCAATGATTTATTAAAAAAATAATTTAAAAATGATTAAAAAATAAAACTTATTAATAAAAGATAAAAGATAATAAAAAGCAAATAAAAGAATAATAAGAGAAAAAAGTACAAACAAGAATAATAATAAAAATCTGCCGACTTTACTGCTGCTGGCTTGAATTCAAAATTTTCCTTCTCCAATATTTGTTGCCTTACCAAGAGCTAAAGTACACAGTCTACCGGCTATTCACCTATAGCTAGAGGGAGAACAGATCGATTCATGCCTATCCCTAGGCTATCAGTGTGAAATGAAAAGCAAACATCTTTATCCAGGATATGAATTCAGGTCTCCCATTCTATTGTCTATAACGATTTCCGTTAGGCTAAGCGTGCCACACACACACGCGACCTGAACTCTGCAGCAACCAACTGTTGGAGAAAAGGACCAGATTAGAATCATCCTACTACCAAGAAACTTGGTACCCCACCAAAGAGTATATATATATATATATATATATATATATATATATATAAAGTTAAAGGTGACTTACCGGTGAATGTGGTCATGGTGGTTAGTAAGTGCGGAATTCAGGGGGGTAAGTCAGCGATATAACAAATACAAAGTGCTCAATACTAAGTAGAGCAAATTCATTATAAAATGGGTAAAAGAGATAACCTACTCGAGTTTCACCATAAGGATCTTCAGGGTCAAATCCACGGAATTAATCGAGACAACGATTAATAGCAGTCGATTTCACGTGTGTGTTCATTGCATACACGTGAAATCGACTGCTTTTACCCATTTTATATATATATATATATATATATATATATATATATATATATATATATATATATATACGCATTCATGCACTTAGATATCTGAATACATTTATAGATATGCACGCAATAGAACTCTCCTGTGTTCAGGCGCGAACACGTAGTGACTAGTGAATAAATTCATTAACATTGGCCAATGCCTTTTCAATTTATCTTGCCTGCCTTTAAATACGCATCAATTGGGGGCTTTTCTCGCTAATCCGTTATAACTTTCACCGGATATAAGTCATACATAGGTATGTTGAAATAAATATGCATCCATTTTGTCCTATCCCATCCCATTTCAATTTACTTCCCTTGCCTTAAATACAACCAGTTCTTGCCTTACTTCTATCAAAATTCAGAACATAAATCAGCAACCTATCCTTTCTTCTTCTTCTTCTTCTTCTTCTTCTTCTTCTTCTTCTTCTTCTTCTTCTTCTTCTTCTTCTTCTTCTTCTTCCTTCTCTTGCTATCTCCTACCTCTCTTTTTTTTCTTTCTTTCTTTCTTACTTTCTTTCTACATATATCCTTCTCTCTCGTTCTCTTTCTCTACTTATCTATCTATCTGTCTATCTATCTCCTTTTCTCTCTTTGCCCTCTCTCTTTTTCTCAATCTATCTATCTCATTCTTCTCCCTCATTCTCCACCTTCCCTCTTATTTTCAATAATAGATAGATAAGGTCCTCTGATTTTTTTTGTAATGTATATCACTACTTATCTCTCTTCTTTGTTCCGAGATATTTCCCTTTTTATTGACTTCAACTCTCAATCTTTCTTATTTTCAAACCTTAAGAACAATCGTTTCATTCTTTTTTTCTTCTCCTCTTTCCACACCTCTCTCACACACGCACTCTGTCCCACTTTCTCTCTCTCTCTCTCTCTCTCTCTCTCTCTCTCTCTCTCTCTCTCTCTCCGAAGCCGGAGTCCCTCTAAGACGTCGCTTCTACTGAAACATCTTTCTTATTTTCAAAGCTTAAGAACAGCCATTTTATTCTTTTCCTTTCTCGTCTTTTACCCCCTCTCTCTCTTACACACACACATTCTTCTCTCTCTCTCTCTCTCTCTCTCTCTCTCTCTCTCTCTCTCTCTCTCTCTCTCTCTCTCTCTCTCTCTCTCTCTCTCTCTTTCCGAAGCTGGACTCCCTCTAAGCTTCTGCTGAAAAATCTATCTTATTTTCAAACCTTAAGAACAGTAATTTCATTCTTTTCCTTTCTCCTCTTTTACCCTTCTCTCTCTCTCTCTCTCTCTCTCTCTCTCTCACACACACACTCTTTTTTCTCTCTCTCTCCTATGCATTCTCTCTCTCCCCTCCTCTCTCTCTCTCTCTCTCTCTTTCCGAAGCTGGAATCCTTCTAAGACGTCGCTTCTGTTGAGAAAGCTAAACGGGTGAGTTGCGTGGGAAACAGACGTTTCAAATTCCCTGTTGGACTAAAGAATTAAGATGGCCGACGGATTGTACGGTCATCTCGGCTGGTGAGCGTGTCCGCGTGCCGACAAACAGGAGACAGATTGCTGAATCATTCTGCGGACAAGGCCGATATCGTCTGAATCTTGACCATTAACTGGAGATTTTAGCCCTGACTTGGGAAGGACGAGATTCGAGTGGACTCGACTGGACTGGAACGGTCTGCACTGAGTCGAAATGACTTAAGGTGAGTGGACAAGGTTAGATTGCTTGCTCATGGCCTGCCTGTCTGGACAGGCGGTCGGCCAGGCTGGACAAACAGCGAAATGATCAGAGAAAGGAGGCAAGGGTGGTGTCGGGTAGTTTGAAGATAGGATAGAAAGAAGGGACGGAAAGAAAAGAAAAGTATACAGGAATGAAAGAAAGAAAAGGGATGGAAAAGTAGAAGGTAAGATTGAAGAAAATTTAGATTTAGAGAGAGAGAGAAGAAGGATTAATGGAAGAATATGAGTTAAATCATTGATGAAGAAGATGAATGATTTTAGAGAAAATGAAAAGAAAAAGGAAGTTAAATGATAGTGAAAAAGAGAAAGAAATTTGTGAGGATAATTATAAGGATTGCATTGTGAGAGAAATTGAACGTAAAAGAGAAAGGTGGAAGGAATTGTAAGAGAATAGAATAGGAATATAAATATAATAGATATAAATATAATAAATATAATGAATATGAATATGAATATAATAAAGAATGAAACAAGAAGAGAAATGCGAAGTTAAAGAGAAAACATTATCTAAATTAGAAATGAATAACAATAAGTGGAAAAAGAACAAGACTAATATTAAGAGTAGATTAAAAAAAGATATTGATTGATCAATTGATTTTAATGGCAGGCCAATTCGTATAGGATTATGTTTCGATACTGACCCTCGCCAACTCAGCGTATGAGTAGCACAGGGATCTGTGCGGTAAAGTGAGGAGCTGATGGTAGGTGTGGCGCCCCACCTCTGACGCTCCTTGGTCTAGCGCTATTGAGAAGGGGATAGACTCCCTCGCTGATTGGCTGATAGCGACATTAGGCCGCCCTGACGACTTTACGTTTTTACTTATAGGTTGAAAATCGCGTTCATTGTCCGTTCATACTTACATTTTATGTGTAGTTATTTCTTGAGAGATTTTTTTAATATATAACTTTATGCGGAGAAAGGTAGACAAACACGGGATGTTGTAGCAAATGGAGGTTTATTGTGCTGATGTCGACGTTGTAACGTTTCGGTCTATTAGACCTTCTTCAGGACGTTGGATTGAGTTCTTGCTTGATATATAGTGTTAATTTTCTAACTGCAGTTTCATGCATATTATGCCTATGGTCATCTACACATGGACACTTTGAACAAGCCACAGTTTTAATATTTCAATATTTAACCGTCTGAACATTGCATAATATGCATGAAATTGCAATTACGGAATATTAACAGCATAATATTTCATCTCTTATTTTAATCTGCTCTGCTATTTTAGTATCGAGCACTTTTATATGCTAAAACTTTTCACATTCATTCTCCATTATATTATATAACTTTATATATATATATATATATATATATATATATATATATATATATATATATATAAGATTTTTGTTTTGGATGTTTGTTTATTCTTTTAGAAGCATTGCTAAAGTATATATATCAAATATTTTATATTTTTGCTTGAAGGCAATTACAATGCGAATATCGCATAAATTCGATAATTATAGAAGATAACAATGACAAGTGAATTTCGCAAAGTCTGTACGATATTCTACACACCGAGTAATTCTTTGCGAAATTCACTTGTCATTGTTATCTTCTATAATTATCGAATTTATGCGATATTCGCATTGTAATTGCCTTCAAGCAAAAATATAAAATATTTGATATATATATATATATATATTTAATTAGGGTGTTTTTTTGGTGGGTTTGGAGCGGTTAATGGCATTTCAGTTTATTTCAATACCGAAAATTGATTTGATATACGAGGAAATCGAGTTACGAGCGGAACTAATTAAACTCGTAAGTAAAGTTATCACTGTATGACGAAACACTTTGAGGAAAAGCTAGACGGGAATTATCCAAGGATTCTGCATGCTGTCTTGAACAAATCTTGGAAGCAGCAACAAACAACAAAAAAAGCAGCTGTACGGCCACTTACCTCCTATCACACAAACCATTAAAGTATTAATTTTCCTCTATTTGGACAGCTCTACTCCAATAATTATGTGCATATACATTTGTGTATTTTCCCCTGAGTGTGAGTATCACTTGTATTCCTATTAAACAAGCGACTTTACACTTTTCTCACTTTTCCGTCTGATGATTGTGCACACAACACACAACTTTGAATAACGGACTTGTAGTGTTCATAATTTAGTATTTTATGGGTTGTATACCTGCTCCGCTGTAGTAGTGTCGAGCACTTTTTCTAGTAAACTTTTCTCATTTGCATTTATCATTTATATTAAGGCCGCAAATTAATCTCTTTAAAAATATTCGTATTCGATGGGACCGTGTGACAAAACCCAACATTGGGTCGGTTAGCTCAGTCGGTCGGGAATAACAAAGATCCTGGTTCGATACTGGTCGAATGAGTAGCACAACCTGGGTAATCTGATCTGTGCAGTAAAACATCTGGAAGCTGACAGTATGTGTGGCGGTCCACCTCAGCAAAAAAAAAAAAAAAAAAAAAATCTCCCGAAAAGAGGATAGAATCCCTCGCTGTTCGGCTGATACCGATAATAGGACATTTTTATACAAAAAATATAGATATGAACGTACAATGAACGTGATTTCCTAAACTCTTGGCATAAAATATCACTAGACGGTTTGACATGCCGTTAAGACCAATTAACCAATCAGTCTCATTGCAAAATGGCATCATCATCATCATCATCATCATCATGTCGCGCAATTCGCATGGATTAGATATCCATGGCAATCTCTCGCCAACCTTCTTCATCATTCATTGTCTCCGAGAGGTCCTCTGCTAAGCATCCAGTATCCGCACAGAGCTGGTCAATGTAGGTCCTTGCTGAGCGGGCGGTTTATATAAGCATGTCCATGTGCTGGTTTCCACAGTAGAATGTGGCTTATGATTTCATCCTTGTTTCTCCATCAGTGTCCAACATGTCTTGTTCGTCTCACTCGGATGGTTTGTGAGATGGTGTTCTTTCCACGCCTTTTTCAAGATCTCACACAGCATTCTTGTGCAGCTCCCATCTAGCTTATTCTCCAGGTGTCTCGTTAGGGTCCAAGTGGTGAAGCCATACAGCAGCACTGACACAACCACAGCTTGAAAGAATTGTTGTTTTAACTTGTCAGTGAAATCGGATTTCCATATGACTGATAATCTGTTTATAGCCGAAAATGCCTTGCCTATTCGTGCATTAAAATCGCTTTCTGTGGATGAGATATTGCTATCTAACTATGTGAATTGTTCTACTGGCTTTAGAGTCTTAGCATCGAATTTGGAGATATCTCTTTTAAAGGAGATTATCTGGCTTTAATATTCTGTTCTACTACCAGTTTGAAAGCCGAAAACAAATTTATGAAAAATACCTGGTTACAAAAATTTCAGAAAGAGATCATGTGTGCGTGTGAGTTCGTATGTGTTCGCGCGCCTGTGTGCTCATGTGTGTGTGTGTGTTCCCACATACATAATTATAGCGTATGAATATATAGAAAGCTGGAAGAAAGAAGAAAAGAAAGACTCAACTGGAGAAAAATAAATAAATGTGGTTTAATAACGTAAAGTAACGTAAAAAAAGTACTCCGACGGCTGATTTTTCGATTGTAAGGTTGTGTAGCGTGGCCGACTCGGAAAAGATCACACGCCCAACTTGCCCCGACGAACGCGCTCAATTACTTGTGTAAACACCTCCCTCGGCTCTCCACGTGGGGCGAAACCCATAGAGAAACACGATACACGTGTTCTTGATATTATAATGCTTTGGTATGGAGATAGATACATGTAGAAACGAGTGGGAAAAGGGATGAAGAGAAATATTAGAATGATGACTAGAATGGAAGAGCAAAACATGCATCAGCAACGATATTGCGTGCGTGTGATGTTTTAAATAGTTTTAGTGACTACCATAGAAAAGAGAGAAGAACGAAATACGTAGATAGATAGATAGATAGATAGAGAGAGAGAGAGAGAGAGAGAGAGAGAGAGAGAGAGAGAGAGAGAGAGGGGGGGAAGTAGTAATAGATAATATAGCTAGTTTTAAATATTTTTTTTCATTATTTAGGTATATTCTAATGCTATGTCAGAAAAGTCGGCGGAGTGGCCTATTGTCGGTATCAGTCCGACAGCGAGGGAGTCTATCCAATTTTCGCTAGTGCTGGACCATGTAGATTGTTTTTTTTTCAGAAGTGGAGCGCTACATCTACTATCAGCTCCTAGATGTTTTACCGCACAGACCAGATTTCCCAAGCTGTGTTACTCACGCACTGAATTGGCGGGGACCGGTATAGAATCAGAACTTTGCGATTCCTAGGCGGATGCTCTAATGACTGAGCTAAAACAGCCTTTCAATTCTAATCAGCATTTAATTCTAATCCATTATTTACATTTTAGGTGGCACATCACTGTGTAATGGTTAACATGCCTGTATCGCAGATCCATTACTACTGTATAGAGCAGGTATCACCAAACTTTTTTAACGGTGGGCCAGATAATTGAAAAAAATAACGAGCGCGGGCCACATTATTGTGCTCAATACTTGCTAACCAGAACGAAAACTCTGAGAAAAAGATACCCACACACATTATATATAATATGACCAGATAAGTAACTGGTTGGGAATGATTCCATTCAGGAGCTTTTCAACATACCTATACTAAAAATTGGTAGTTTACGTGGAGAGATCAAGGTATAATAATTTTATTATTATATGCAGAGCAAGTTTCTTTTACCAGGATGGAAATATCAGCAAGCAAAAAAAAAAAAAATGTATCTTTCCAAAAATTTATCCATTCATGGATAAGTGGCGTAAGATGCACAAGAACAAATTTAAACAATATATTTATTTTCAAAACATTATCAAAGAACGCAACATTAGCAGAAAGGTTTAGTGAGATTTGTGAAACTGAAGTTTGCCTTTTAAGATATCGTTAATGTTTGGTTTGGAATTGTTACATCCAATCAAGAGAATTGCTTTCATATGTTTATCAGTCAATTTTGTTCGATGGGTTTATTCCGTAATCAAGACCATGAGGATTTAGTAAGCTTAACATGATATTTAAATATAAATGGTATCTTCAGAACGTCTCGCGTTCCGTACGTTTTAATAAACAAATTCAAATATCGTCGGCAGGCCTGATAAAACCGGATCCGGCCCGTGGGGCGTAGTTTGGTGACCCCTGGTGTAGCGGTTTCGTTCTTTGCTGGATATCCCATACTTCCGACCTTATGTCACATCCTACCCGTGACAAACAGGTTGGGTAAATACCTACTCTTACAAGGTACGCTAGGCTAGTCCACAACACCAACAGAACTATGAAGTCAGTAGAATACTTAGAAGAGTGCTGAAGGGACTTGCTGTCACTTAGACTCCAGGGAATGTCCACCAGTTAAAATTGGTATAAACATTTCATAACATTTCTCGCTTAAGACAAGCAACAAAAAACATTTTGAAGTATATTAGGTAATATATAATATATTATAATGATAATATTATAATATTATAAATATAGATAGATGTAGTAATTCATAAATTATATATAGTTTGATTATAATGATGATAATATATATTAAAATGATTATAATTTATATATTTTATATTATATATAGTAATTTATAAATTATATATAGATAATATAATATTATAATAATATTTAACGTATTATGGTAATATATAAAAGCATATTTTGAAGCATATAATCATAGAAGTATTTTAAAAAGAGATTCATGCATTTTAGGGGAGTTTTCTAAGTTAGGATACGCATGAGACAAAACGTCTAATTTTTTCTTTTATGTTATGGTTTCTTCCTTTAATGGCATATCACCATTCGTGGATTATTTAATGCCAAAGCCATCCTCATTGAATAACAGCAGTGGTCAGAGTGAATTGGTAGTTGTTTACCTCGCATCCCACGTATGGGTAAGACACAAGGTCTTTTTAATATGGGACCACCACGAACCGAAGCTCATGGATGGTGGGTGAAAAAATGTGTAGATCCCGTCAGCATTCGCCCTTAAGGGGGGCGCATCAGGCACTGAGCAATAAACCCAGCCCTGCCCCTTTAAAGGGGTCAGGTGTTGCCTAGGGGATAGGCCCCTGGGAACAAGCCGTTAATTACTTTACCGGTTCAGGGCCGAAGCCACTGGATATATTTGCCTCTCATCCCACTTATAAGCGCTGGACACAAGGCCTCGTTTTTATGTGAGCTCACCCCGAAAGTGAACCTGGTAGTTATGGTAATGAAGGAGTACTTCACACTCCCCAGATACAGTTTAGTATCATACCCAGAACATCCCATTTTTATGGGGTGGGTCTTACCCCCCTACAGAGACAGCGTATTCTAAGCTCCGCTAACAGAGCGCTTAGAATACAGCATTGGAAATCGGATGAAGAATTGAAACCATACAAATGATAACATTACTAAAAGGAGCAAGAATACTAAAGACGGCACTTGAAGAAAGTTGCTACCAATCAATATCTCATCTACTAAAAGCGATGTCATCGTACGCATAGGAAAGCACGGGCTGCTATCGACAGGTTATCGACCATATGGAAATCTGATCTCCCAGATAAAATAAAACGGGAATCCTTCCAAGCTATAACCGTGTCAATACTTTGAACGGCTGCACCACCTGGGCTTTAATGAAGCGCTTGGACAAAAGGCTAGGTGGGAACTAAACAAGGATGCCGCGAGCTATTTTGAACAAACCCTGGAAGCAGCACCACTGAAGAAGCAGATATACGACCACTTACTGCCCATCTCACAAACCATTCATATAAGACGAACAAGAGATACCGGAGAAGCAAAGATGAGCCCATAAGTGCTATTTTTCTTATTTGAAATAGCGTAACAAAAGCAATTAGGATGTTTTTTGGTGTGGGTGGGTGGGGGTAATGGAATGGATTAATGGCATTTCTGTTTATTTCAGTGTAGAAATTTGATTTGATATACGAGGAAATAAAGTTACGAGCCCAACCTTTTTTCAGTTTGGTTTTCGGTTATGATTATCTTTCGTTGGCTGTTTTGTTAACTCATCAATCGACACCACACTTATAAATAAGTAGCAGTTTCCTTACTGAACTGTTTGATACTGGCCATTGACATTGTGAAGCGCGTCGCTGTCCCACTTTTGGGTTAACTCACCTTGCTTTACATCCACCATGCTGCTAACCATGGTTTCGGATGCTATACGCTCGTGTGGCACGTATAATACTCTCCTCTGCCTGATTCTGATATCCAGTGACGAGCCGGAGCATGATTGTTTTAGTACGGATTTAGAGCTATCAGTTTTTACTGCCTAGAAAAAAAGGGACGGTTGGCGACAGAGAGTCCTGAGCATCCATGCAGTCAGAGCGAACTAATGATGATGGTGATGATGATGATTTATAGCTTTTCCAAGCCTTCTGATACTTTTGTTATTCGCTCGTTCTATTTCTTCTGTTGTTTATCTTTTCCTTTATACGTTATAAGCATTGTTTATTTCTCAGTTTTAAATTCTATTATTATATCTTAGCTGAAGTTTCCACCTTTTTGTGTTAGGGTTTCCTTTTTTATTCTCGTCAAAGATCTTGATATCATTCATCGACTTCAGGTGGCTTATCTTTTCCCTGCGACGTTGTAAATCCGGAGACTCATTCATTTTCTTAGTATATAATCTTACCAGTATCATCGCTATAATGAATCGTTGTGATGAAAATGAGTCTCTCTGGAAGATGCCTCTTTGTATTATAACTTCTGATTAGCTTTGTCCTCCAACTGTTAGTTACACACTCTAGTTACCCATTGATTTTCTGGTGAAGCTGATTACATGTTCAGATTTTAAAAAAAATATTTTTAGTATTCTAATATTCATGGGTGCGGGATCATGTCATACGCCTTCTTGTAGTCTATTCATGCCATGGCTAAAAATTTCCTTCTTGTTTGTATATGATTGATACATAGATTGATTGATTTTAACAGCATGTTAACACGTCTAGGGTTATTTTATGCCTAGAGGTTATGAATCACGTTCATTCTATGTTTATTGATTGCTGGATTAATTTTAACCCATTTATGTTTTTACTAACCCTTCCGCACGAGGATGTGACACTAGGTTTATTTTAAAGCCGAGTTTAACAGGTTTGAATTCAGTGTTTTTTTTCTTCTAGACAAGTTGCCATAGCAAGGTTAAAGAGCCCTGTCTAAAAGGCACATTAATGGAGGTTTTTGGGGTTTAATTGTTACAATTTTAGTAGTCATCTTTTTGGCTTTAAGCAAGAGCGCGACCCTTTGTGGTGTAGCGTTTGTTTGTATTCGCCTGGTGGAGTTGTCTGCCCCTTTTAGTTTGATGATGCCCGCTAGGGCACCAGTATAAAAGCGCCGGTTTCAAAGCCTTTCGCTCTCTCTTTATAGTTTTCACCAACTACGAGCCACATGGGGTAGATTCTATCTAAACCCTCTCGTGGGGCTCCGCCCCCCTTACATTACTGTAAGTTCTTTACAGCATGGACTATCGCTAGTCTCATGTCTGTACTCTTTTAGTGGTAAGCAGAGCGCGATCCTTGGTAAAGAATCCTTTGGTTGTTACCTGGTACTCCTCAGTCTTGCAAGTCCTTCGTCAATGATTGCAAATGGACGTCTCTCGGTATCAGTGATTGAGTAGTCAACCAGCCACGCATTTGGGCTGTTGATTGGCTGAGGTTTAAACCACCTAACATCGCTTAGTCTATGAATTTAAGTGGTGTATTGTAGCACGGCTTATATGCCACACTTAATCCAACAGTAATGCATAAATTCATAAATTCAATAGCTCAGTTCAGTGATGTTCTGTGTTGGAATATTCTTTAGTAATTCATTCACCTTTTCTATTTCTAATCTAACGTTTCTTTTTCAATCTTGATTTCTTACTGACTCTAGTGGTGGTGGTTGGTATATCAATTTTCTCGTATATCAAAATAATTTTTCCGATTGAATTTAACCGAAATGCCATTAATCCGTCCCCCCACCCCCCCAAAAAAAAACCCCAACAAAACACACAAATCTTTTTGTTACGTTCTTTTTGTATTAGAAAAATAGCACTGTATTGTATAAAAACATAATAGAATGAATGAATAATATGCTTATGGGCTTATATGTTTTAATGTTTATTTCTTTACAGATAATATTTTTCTTTGGCGTAATAAATTTGGAAACTTAATTGTTTTTAGTGTCCTTATAAACATAAACATATCTGAAGCTCGTTCGTACCTCAAATTTTAGCTCGCAACACAAAGCAGAAACATTAACCAAGTGACTGCCCATAACTCGGAAAATTCATAAGTTGGGGCACTCGCAAGTCAAGGTACCACTGTATATAAGTGTATTTTATGAGCCTAAGAACATAGCCACGCAGCATGTAGCTTACCCGCCCATCTCTTCCCAGTACATAGATATTATGCCTCCAGTTATAAACAACTAATTTTACTGATAGCTTAACAGCAGAAATAGATTCAATGAATCTGATGTTAGACGATATTATAATATGAATTATTATTATATAATCGATACAGCATGAATAGAATTCTGATGTTATTCCTTGTAATCTCATCCGATATATCGAATAACATAAGTACAACTTAATTATACTTTTAAAATGCTAATAAAATGGAGGTCAACATGTAATAGATTATGCAATATTATCTATTCAAAGATGATAAATTGTTACGAGCCAGTAATATTACCAGTAAAGCAAATCTTACAGAACATAAAGCAAATCTTAGTAAATATTGAATAAATAACTGGGAACTTAATCGGTTTAGCTCAGTTGGTAAAGCAGTCGCCTTGGAACCACATGGTTCCTGGTTCGATATTGGCCCTCGCCAACTAAGTGCATGAGTAGCACTGCTTGGATATGTACGGTAACGTGTGGCGCTCCACATCAGACGCAAAAACAGTCTCCCTGGTCTAGCGCTAGTGAAAAGGAGATAAACTCCCTCACCTTTCATCCGGTACCGACAATAGGCCACTCCGCCTACTATACTTACTGCTTTACTTATTTACATTAGTTGGAGCTGGTTTAGCTCAGTGGTAGAGAATTTACCCTGGAATCGCAAGGTTCTGAGTTCAATACCAGCCCCCACCTACTACATTAGTTGGCAAACTATCTTTGAAACTTAATTACTAAGGAGAAGTGAGTTCGTTCCTCATTAACTGCCGAATAATGGTAGCTTTATATTGTTTTTAAGGTCCATAATTGGCCAGTTGATTCTAGGTAGAGAGCCCTCCGATTTGGTAATCCTCTCGGGTAGAGATTCCTAAGTTCCTTCGTCGATGCCTGCTTGTAAACTGAGAAAGAATAAGCGCTTAAGTAATATATCAGCCACGCAGTATGGCCAGCGATTGGCTAAGGAATAGACCACATGATCTCGCCTAGTCTATAAATATAGGCCGGGAACTAGCATACACCTTATATCCCAAAAAAATCCAACATATGCTAAACTAGAAGCGGCTACCCGGCGTTGCCTCGGTAGTGGGGAGGTAAAAAAATAGTCTCACAAATCCATTATTATTGAATCGCGAATTGGATCCTAGTAGTATGCCCATTAAAATCCCTATGTAAAAACAAAAGACATTGCGTTGATCCAGCCACCCTGGAAACAAAAATTAATGTCTACTATTTAAAATATTAGATTTAAAAAAATCTATGCTATTATCATTTAAATTAAAAAAAAGTATCTTCACCAATATTAATCAAATCTTCATTGTTTTGGCTCAAAAAGCAAAATCTAGTGATAGTGAATGTGTATATATATATTTACTGTGTCGTTAATTGTTTTATTTTCATAGTTTCCTCCGGATATACATACACACAAACTGCCCTTTATATATGTATATATAACCCGGTACAGTCGGCATATTCTACAGCCTAAACCGACAGGGATAAAGAATGATAGACTACACCGATTCATTATGTAAGGTAGACTACCCGGATGATTCCTTTGATGAAGGTCTTGCTGTAGGGTTTCAATGTCCATAAGGAATAATTCTTTTAGACGCTTTCCTTCTATTCGGTTTACCTGAATGTTTATGTAGTTAGGAAACTACCCCGCATCATGTAGCATCTGTAGTCATCTCTCTGTTCGCCTGACATCTCTGCCTAAAGGTTTAAAAGGCTGTTGCTGCTTCTGGGCTGAAAAGTCATCTGAGAGGATACAATCGAAGAGAAAGCGTCAATCATGACGATGTTGGAGAATCAAGAGACCACAATCATCTGTAAAAATAAAAAAGGGAAGTTGTCGGGGTGGCCTAATGTCGGTACCAGCCAGACAGCGAGGGAGTCTATCCCCTTTTTACTAGTGACAGACCAAGGAGATTGTTTTGGCGTCAAATTTAATTTTTTCCTGTTTCGTGCTTTTCTCTCTGATTTCAAAACTGTAAGTAAAAAAAGTAAAATCGGCGGAGTGGCCTATTGTCGGTATCAGTCGGACGGCGAGGGAGTCTATACCCTTTTCACGTTCTAGACCAGAGAGGCAGTTTTTTGCGTCCGAGGTGGAGCGCTACACCTACTATCTCACTTTACCGTGCAGATCCCCGTGCTACTTATACGTTGAGTTGGTGAGGGCTGATATCGAACCCGGAAACTTGTGGCTCCTAGTCGGACACTCTACCAACTGAGCTAAACCAACTCTTTGCAATCTAAGTCTTTCTATATATTTCTCCCTCTTCCTCCCCCTCTCTCTCTCTATCTATCCATCTATCTTATTCGTCTGTACAAGACCTTTCATTACGATCTCTCTCTCTCTCTCTCTCTCTCTCTCTCTCTCTCTCTCTATATATATATATATATATATATATATATATATATATTAGTCTCTGTGTATCTATCTACCTATCCTTCTATATGGTTATGCTTTTTTGTCTATACATTTTCTTTACTTTTATCTTTTATACAAATGGCATTAGCACACATATTTCTAAATAATGGTCATATATATGTATATGTATATATATGCATTTGCCCACAAACTAGATCGCTCTGTGATCGTAAAATAGATAAACAAATCTATAGTACACTGAAGAGGCGTGAAACGCTGAAACACATGTCTGTGGATGACTTATCAATATATATATATATATATATATATATATATATATATATATATATATATATATATGACCATTATTATTCAATAATAATTAAAAAAAACTCTCTAAAGACAATTTCTCCTGACGATGACCTAAGGTCAAAACTAGTTGAGAATAATAAACATAAAACAATATTCCTGTTTGTCTTATCACTTTTTGTTCATATATATATATATTATATATATATATATATATATATATATATATATATAAAGTCTATATATCTATCTATCTCTATATATAAAGTCTATCTATCTATCTATCTTTCTCACTCGTCTGTACCAAACTTTTCATTACTATCTATCTCAGTCTGTTTATATTTATCTATCTATCGATCGATCTATCCGTGTCTATTCCTATCTATCGATGAAGGAGACTGAAAAGTCAAGATCATATTGATATTTGGAAGAGTTAACTTCCCCGCCTTAAGTAACATCTACAGTCATCACTCTGTTTGCCTGACATCACTGCCTCCACGTTGGCAAGACTGCTGCTGCTGATGGACTGAAAAGTGATATGAGAGGAGACAGTCAAAGAGAAAGTGCCAATCATGACGATGCTGGAGAATCAAGAGATGGCAATCATCTGTGAAAATGGAGTAATCTATCTATCTATCTATCTATCTATCTATTTATCATCCTATCTCATTTCTCCATATCTATTCTCGTATGTTTGTTTTGTTTTGTTTTGTTTTACGGCATATCAACCTCAGCGGGCTATTTAATGCCGACAAAGTTTTGAAATAAATTAATTCTTAATGGATACACAATTTTTTATATAAACAAATTTTTCTATTAAACCCATAGATGGGACCCTAACAGGTACTACCACTCTGGTTCAGAGTGGGCCTGGGAGCAATGGCGATGAAGGGGTGCTCCATGTTCTCCAAACCTCCAGAACTGGAACCTTACCATCAGATAGATAATGTAATTCCCAGGACACGAAGATACTCAGCCACTGCATTCTAGCACATATATCATAAAAAGGCTCGAGGCTTGCCATAAGGGCAATAGGGTTGGGACAATCATATAGGTCCTATAGCTTGATGTGACCAGCAGATTGATCGGAGGGGCCTCTCCGACCGCCAGTCTAGCCTAAGTGGAGTGTTACATGTCATGAACTGCTCATCCACCAGGATTCCGTCCTTAAGCATCACGGGTCGCCACCCACGCCAGCTGATGTCTTCATGAGTGGGTCTTACCCCTCTGCAGAAGTGCAGTCGGTGTATTCTAAAACCCCATCCTCGTCTGTTCATATTTATCCATGATGTGTGTGTGTGTGTGTGCGTATATATATATATATATATATATATATATATATATATATATATATAATATGCCTAGACTATGCACTTCGAACATCATTAGATACCATAAAAGAAAAAGGCTTTACACTAAGAAAGGCAAGAAGCAGGTGATATCCTGCACAAACAGTCACAGATGCAGTCTACGATGATGACCTTGGGCTTCTTGCAGATACACCGGCAAAGGCTGAGTCACTACTACATAGCTTGGAGGAGGCAGCAAAGAATATCGGCCTCTATGTAAACTCTGATAAAACCGAGTTGATGTGCTTCAAAAAGAAAGGAGACATCTCCACACTAGACGGTAATCATCTTAAGCCAGTGGAACAGTTCATATACCTAGGTAGTAATATCTCATCCACAGAAAGCGATGTTAATACATGTATAGGAAAGGCATGGGCGGCCACAAACAGATTATCAGTAATATGGAAATCCGATTTAACTGACAAGCTAAAGCGACAATTCTTCAAGGCTGTGGTTATATCAGTACTACTGTATGGCTGCACCACCTGGACCCTAACAAAGCGCCTTGAGAATAAGCTAGATGGGACCTGCACAAGAATGTTGCGAGCAGTCCTGAACAAGTCGTGGAAGCAGCACCCCACAAGGAAGCAACTATATGGTCACCTACCCCCCCATCTCACAAACCCTCCGGGTGAGACGGACTAGGCATGCAGGACACTACTGGAGAAGCAGGGACGAGCTCATAAGCGACGTTCTCCTGTGGAAGCCAACACATGGACATGCTAACGTAGGATGCCCACTAAGGACCTACATTGACCAACTATGCGAGAATTCTGGATGCTGCGCAGAGGACCTCCCAGGGGCAATGAGTGATAGGGAGGGTTGGCGAGAGATTGTCATGGATATCCGTGCTGCTTGCGCGACATGATGATGATAATGACATACACACACACACACACACACACATATATATATATATATATATATATATATATATATAACGCACACACACACATAGATACAGACATATAGATATATATATAGGAATAATTTTGAACTTCTAAAATCAGGAAATTTCATTTTAATGAAAAGTTATTGGTAGCAGCATGGTCATGTTTACTTGTCTTACAAAAATAAAATTAGGGATATATTAAAAACAAACCGGAAAACATACAAACTCGCATGTGCACAGCCACACAGGCACAAAACACAGACACAGACACACAGACACACACCACAAATAGAGACAAACAAATAATAACTAAGAGACGCGCAGGTGAAAATCACCGAGTGTTTAGCAAACCAACTATTGAGTTTACCCAAAGGCAATTTTGGTAAGCAAAATCTTTTTATAAATCTTTGAAAACGCAGCAACTGAATTTTCGTTGCTCTGAATGGCTTTTGGCCTTTTAACATGTCTTAAAAAATGTCTTCCTCTTTGCTGTGTACCAAACTTCCGGAGAAGAAGAAAAAAATAAATAGAGAAAGCCTTTTCATAATATTCTTTAACTTTCACTTAACAAAACCAAGAACATACATTCAAATTACGTGACATCAAAAATCTACTTCGGTACTATTTACCAGCAATGGATCTAAAATATGAAATTTTAAAATTTACGCTTTGACATATATAAAATACAGAAGCAATTATATATATATATATATATATATATATATATATATATATATATGAAGTAGTCAAACAGTGTATTTGAAAATAGCGAAGGCCGACAATTTGTGGGAGATTAGGTGCTTAATTAAAGTCATACCTAAATTGTTAATTAATTAATTAATTATAACTAAATGAATTAGGGGTGCATATCGGTTTAAATGTAAAGCGTAAACAAACCGAGAAAAAGTCATCTCTGTATGCACATTTCAGCCCATTAGGCCTCATCAGCAGAGCCATAGACAGGGCAGTGCTTTGTGAGTGATTCGAACCCTATATATATATTATATATATATATATATATATATATATATATATATATATATATATAGTCATCCACTGACATTGTGCTTTGTGTGTGATTCGAACCCTATATATATATATATATATATATATATATATATATATATAGTCATCCACAGACACTGTGTTTCGACGTATCACGTGTCTTCATTGTGGCTCGACATTTGTAAGCTACTTACAGCCGGGATAGAAACCCGATCGATTCATCATCAGTTGGACAACTGAACCGCTCATCCATCGTCACCTACCCAATGGGAAGGGGATTTTATCTGTTAAATACACACATCTCTATGTATGTAAAAACCGCCATAGAGTGCTCCACCCTTTTTATAGGAGAGCGTTGCGTTTACGCTTTAGTTGGCGAGTGTAAAGATATATATATATATATATATATATATATATATATATATATAAGATAACCTACTTAAGTTTAACCAAAAAAGAATCATCAGGGTTAATTGTAATAAATTAATCAAGAAATTGATTAATTAAAGAATCGGTTACCGTGTACACGACGATAACCATTACACAACAAAAACTTCCACTCACATGAAATCGTATGAAAGCAATCCAACTGCAATTGTTGTCTCTCCCATGCCACACTCTGACTCCCAAAATGAAAAAAATTATTCTTGCTCCTACTGTACAAAAGTGTGCCAAACATCTGGTGGTCTCAGGCTTCACATGAGAGTTCACAGTGATGCGTACACCATTCCTGTTGTCTCAATCAACACCGATCGTCATGAGTGCCAAATATGCTCTCAGATATGCAAGTTGCTGGCAGGAATAAAAAAGTCATCAACGAACTCACGAACGGGCAATGGGTGAAGGTGTGGCATTCACTTGACAAGACATTGCAATCAACATGTATATGCCTAGATTACGTACTTCGAACGTCATTATGTATTTACCAACACCTTCGCTCGAGCAGGATGTGACATAAGATTAATTTGAAATACAAACAGCCTCGTCCAGGAATTAAACTCTGTTCACTGTGTCCATTTCCCATGTCGAGAACCATTAAACAACAAATACTTCCACTTCGAATATTATTAGATCCTGTAAAGGAAAAAGGTTTCACTCTAAAAAACGTAAGAAATCGGTGATATCCCGCAGAGACTATTACATATGCAAATTTACACGTAAAATAGGCACATTTCGTCACTGTTTGATGGCTCCACGGGCTGGCGCAATGCATGTGACTTGGAACATCAACTCGTTTTTACAACTGAAATAACGTTAACGGCCCAGCGTCATGATATGGTCATTTGGTCTGTTAATCAAAAGAAAGCTTTTATCGTTGAATTAACAGTTCCATTTGAGGAAAATCTCGACTGCGTACATCAGCGTAAGTTTTGAAAAATATGAAGATCTACGAGAACAATGCGTCAGAAATGGATGGATAACGGATGTATTTCCTATCGAAGTCGAATGCCGGGGATTTATTACCAACTCAACCTTGGCATTTTTGTCGAAACTTGGACAAGAGGAAATACATAGAAAAGATCCAGGATAAAGCTCTAACTGTATCAGCGTGGATATGGCAATCCTACAATGTGATATCAAACCGACAAAGTCTGGTTGTATCGTGAGATACTGCTGGGGAGCTCTGGGTTAGTGGTAATGATGCTTCGACCCCGAAACCATGCCTGAACCCAGAGTCATCATCTGCAATGCTACTGTGTAAATAGCAGTTATTGTATGAAGATTATTGCCTGCACAAGCCGAACCACTGCTGCAAAGTCTATAGAAAGCAGCATGAAGCATTGGCCTCTATACGAACCCAGATAAAACTGAGTTTATGTTTTTTAAACAAGATTGAAGCATATCCACACTAGATGGTCGTTTTGGTTGGCTGCTTTTGCGGCATATCAACCCATTTTGAGTCATTTAAGACCGAATCAAGTAATTTTGATATCAGGTGATTTACAGTATCAACTGTTGCTTAAATGGTCGCCCATTCAAGTATTGAATAGGCTCATCATTGCTTTTCCGTGACACACTGGATTGTAAGCCTTTAAAATTGGTAGACAAATAATATCATGTCAATGTACGCATAGAAAAGGCCCGGATTGATAAGATAAAGCATAAATTCTTCCAAGATGTACCCGTGTCAGTGCTACTGTATGGCTGCATCACTAGGACTCTAACAAAACACTTAGAGAAAAAGGTCGATGGGAACTACTCAAGGACGTTGGATGCTGTCTTTAACAAATCTTGGAAGTAGCGCCTCATATGAAAGCTGCTGTACGGCCACTTACCCCTTATCACACAAACCATCCAAGACATGCTAAACACCACAGGAGAAGCAAGGATGAACTCGTAATTGGCATTCTAGTGTAGATATATACACATGGACACACCACTTTTTGATTATAATAAAAAAGTAAGTTACAAAAACACACATAACCTATCAAATATCAGACATATTCTGCCAAAATAATAATTCAATGCCTGAAGAAGATAACAGATATGAAACACGTGTCGCATATGTAAGTTAAATACCCCCCCCAACCCCCCCAAAAAAAAACATAATCTTTTTTGCAAACCTTCATTTTTATAAAATATCTATTTTTTTCTCCCGTTGGACCCATAACAACACTTATATATATATATATATATATATATATATATATAAAGGGATGGAGCACTCTATGACGGCCTTTACATACATACAGATGTGTGTATTAAAAACAGTTAACATCCCTTGGTGTTCTGTGAGTGACGATAGCCGAGCGGTTAAGCTCTCCGACTGATGCTGAAACGGTCGGATTTCTATTCGGCTTTAGGTAGCTCACAAAATGTCTAGCCACACTGAAGAGACTTGATAAGTCGAAACCGTGTCTGTGGATGACTATATATATATATATATATATATATATATAAGATTTCGGGATGTTTGTTTATTTTTTAGAAGCATTGGTGAATAAGTATTCTGGTGCTGTATCGGTGGCTGAGACAGTATAGTTTCTGACTATCCTGCTGAAGTCCCGGTTTCGATTTCTGTCGGAGGGAGATCGTTAGTATACATCGCTGATGAGACTTAATAAAGTCGAAACAGCTGCTGTACGATGTTCTACACGCCGAGTAATTCTTTGCGAGATTCACTTGTCAATGTTATTTATCTTCTATAATTATCGAATTTTATGCGATATACCGCATTGTAATTGCCTTCAAGCATATATATATATATATATATATATATATATCTTATTATAATGGAGATTGTGTGTTTGTCTGTCTGAAGCCGAAACTAAATCACTACTCAAGTCACAATTCCCTTAGTTATTGACGTCACATTCACCATGAATTTATTTTTATTTAAACCTCAGTTATTGATAAAATTGTTATACCTTATTAATACTTTTGACTTTATCTACATTCTAATAACATGCAATTGTATTTATATATGCAACAAATAGCGGGTTACAGTGTGAACAGGAAAGCTATTTGCATATTGATATTAAAAGTTTAATTTTATTAATATGCGCTTGGTATTAATTGATTTTCTAAATTGTTTGTTTTTTCTTAATGAATATGAGCAAAAAAAAACTCGGGGATAAATCTTTAAAAAAATCCTTTAATATAAAGAAATAACAGTAATTTTTATTCTTACCTCCCTAATTTAACTAAATAGTTAAATTAGGAAAATTCAGCAATAAAAGGAGGGAGTGATGGAAAATGATGGAAGACTTAGTTTCAAAGTTGTTCTATTCTTCGATTATACCCCCTCTGTTTCAAATCATTTTATTTGGATTTTTATTTAGTTTCAAAAGTATTTCAAATTTAACATATTTCATTACATTAAAATTCAAATACTTGCACCCGGAGGGTGCATATATTTGCTAGTATATATAAGGGTACAAACTCATGACTTAGTATATCACACATTCGCATCTCAGGTGAGATAGTATTCAAAACGTCTGTTTTTACATTATTTGGGAGGCTTTTCAATTGTGAGTTGCTATTTTCCCATAACACAAAAACATTCCATAAATCAATGTCGCATTTCTAATTAACGCCAGGCGTCTTGAATACTAGCTCACCTGAGGATTGAAAGCGTGAAACTCTGAATCATGGTTTTTTTATTCTGCTTTATATTTAACTTTTTTTTTTTCACTTGAAATATATAGTGGATATTACTATACATTTCCGTGCATTATAGTACTCTCTCTCTCTCTCTCTCTCTCTCTCTCTCCACAACACAACACACACACACACACACACACACAAAACACACACACAGACAGACAGACCAAAGACACACATCTAATTCTGCGATCTTGTGATAAATATATATATTACAATTCCTCAGCATGAGCAGGATACGACACAAGGTCAATTTTTTGAGCGGAGTATAAACATGTTTGAATTCAAGGTTTTCCTTCTCTTAGACTGATTACCTAGCCATGGTTAAAGTCTACCTACTATTTATCCATAGGTGGAAGGAGAGTAGCTGGATGCATACCTTTCCCAAAGGGTATTAGCCTATGTGAAATGCAAACAGCCAGATCCAGGATTTGAACTCGGTTTTGACGAGTCCCATTTCCTACGACTCTAACCATTACACCAGCGAATTTCATTTCGCACTTCTTGTGATAAATATAAGCTACATTTCCTTGTAAATAACTTCTTGTCCTGTGATCATTACCAAGCAGTTCTGGAAGATTACGACTGAGTAGCGAGTTCGATACTCCACTGACTACTCCAATGCTTGTTACTTATGACGAAAGTAAGCTAAACATAGTACTATCTATCTATCTATCTATCTATCTATCTACCAATCAATCAATCATCAAATCTATCTATCTATTTATTTATCTATTCATCTATCTATCTATCCATCCATCTAATCAAATCAATCAATCAATCTATCTATTATCTATCTATCTATCTATCTATCTTTCAATCAATCTGTCAATTCTATCTATCTATCTATTACACAGATATGCATGGCTTCATTTTGGGAGTATTTCGAATGTCTAAACTTATGAAATTCCGATTTAACTAAAAGTTATTGACAAAACTAATGGTCATGTTAACTTTATTTATGAGAACAAAAGACGAAAAACAATTTTAAAAACAAAACCGGAAAACTAAATAAGCAAAATTTAAACCAGGAATATTTATTAAACTAGCAGGACCTGTGGATGTGCCACAGTATGTAATCTAATTATTAGAACGTTGCTTTGTTTACTTAGAGCTATGCAAAATAATTCAATACTTAAAAAGATAAACTTAAATCTAACTCTCTCTCACTCTTTTTTCTTTATTTTCCTCTTTCCTCTTTTCATTATGTTTGATTGAAACATATTAATGTTATCGCATCCGCACACTCAGCTCCTCTCTCCTATATTTCCCGCTAATCTCTTTCTTCTCTTATTAATATTTTTCTGTGTAGCATGTCCTTTTTCCTTCTCTTTCTTCTATATCTTTCTTTCTTTATAATAAAAACGGAATGGTCCCATTATGTAACTTAGGTTGATGACACTCATAACAATTCGGCGTGATAAGCGACAACTAGATCATCAAGGATTTACATTTTTGCAATTTCATCTTACGATGTGGACGGTCTAATTTTTAACCAGAGAGGTATTGCAAAAATGATCGGTCGGAAAGATTAAGGAAACAGAGTATAAATATATAGATAGTCGGATAGAGAAACAATATATATATATTATATATATATATATATATATATATATTTGCTGCCCTAAGAAGGTAGAATGTAGCCCCAATGTCGATTTAATAGGGCAACAATGCCGTACATGTTATATACATTTCATAAACAAGTAAATACAACGTAAATACCAGCCATCGTTTTGCAAGAAATTACACAGTGCCTGTAGGATGGAGGATTAGACGGTGTCTGAGTGATTAGAAGATGACAACGTATCTGGAGGGTGGAGGATTGCACGATACTGGGGATAGAGAATTACGCAAGTGCTTGGAGGATAGAGGATTAAATACAAGCGTGGAGAATAGAGGATTATACAGTTGTGGGGAATAAGTGGATTGCACAGTATGGTGAGGATGAGAATTATACAGTTCTGGAGGTAGTGGATTGCACAGTATTGGAGGATAGAGGATTATACAAGTTGCTGAGGATATGGGATTGCATACCAGTATCTGGAGGATAGATGATAAATACAGTTGCTGAGGCTAGAGGATTGTACAGTATCGTGAGATAGAGGATTATACAGTTTGCTGGAGGAATGTGGATTGCACATTCACACTTCCACACATACACAGGTGTCTGAGAACATATGGAAACAAATACGTATGCATACATGATATTAAAAAGCACGTAACAAACTATCAACTGCTGTCCGGAAAACAACACCATTCACTTCATTATAAGCAAAGTTGGAATTTAATTTTGTCTGAATGAAATTTAACATAGCTCGAAGAAGATGAAGAAGAAAGAAGAGGAGTGTGAATGGAGAATTGAAACGAGATGATTGGGCGCGTTTTTAGTGGAAATAAAACTGAGAGCTGATGGTTATGACAGAGTAGTTTCAGACGAAAACGGCGTTTTCCTTCGTGTCGTGACAATAAAGTTTGGGTATTAGGCCGCCACAATAATAATGACGGAGCAAACAAGGAAGGACAGTCGACTTTCATGCCGTGTTAATCGGTGCGAATCGAAAGAATGAACGAGTCGTGTGCCGTTCGTCGTTTCGTTGACATTAGAATACTGGTGCAGGCGGCCTTTGTCCTCATCAGGACGAATCATTTGAGAAGTTCTGGAGGGAGACGATAGATGTCAGGGTGATGAGGCACTTGGGGTAAGAAATGCCCACGAAAGAATTGAGGAGATTTGACCACCAACAGTGTGATTGTCAAATAGTTTAGTTGTGGCAAGCAAAGAATGTCAAAAGAAGAGAGAAGAGAAAATGGTGAAATAAAAGAAAATTGAGAAGAAGAAGGAAAGAAAAAGAAAAAAAATATAAGGAGAATAAGGAAAAGAAAATAATGAAGAAAAGCATAAGAAAACATATTGAAAAATAAACTGAAGAGAAAGAAGAAAAGAAAAAAGAAAAGTAAAGAAAGAGGAAAAGAATAAAGATGAAGGAGAAAAACAAGGGGAAAAATTACGGAAACACGAAAAGAAAGAAGAAAAGAAGAAAGCCAGGAGATACATATGACAAAGAGGAACAAACGAATAAAGATAGAGAAGAAAAGCAGAAGAAACATACGAAAACAAGAAGAGGAAGGAAAAAGAATGAAAGCAGGAATAATGTACTAAAACAAGAAAATAAAGAAGAAAAAGAAGAATAAAGATTAAAGAAGGAAAAACAAGAAGAAACCCACGAAAAGAAAAAAGGAAAGCATGGAAAAAATAATACGAAAAACAAGAAGAAACAAGAAGAATAAGACAGAAAGAAAAAGCAAGAAGAAACATACGAAAGCAAGAAGAGAAAAAAGAAAAGAAGAAAAAGAAGGAAAA
>CM042138.1:137222387-137234887 GCA_023376005.1 Doryteuthis pealeii | reverse complement strand
TTCGATCAGTTTCAGTATCTTTTGAATCTCTCTTTGATGGTCAAATCTTTGTTTTATATCTACCAGTTGAATTGTCTATCGTTACCTACTGCTGTTGTCCTTTATAAATTGTTTCATTGTATTATGGCTTCAAATATTTCCTTTTTTTTTTTTTGCTTAGTATTTTTGCATGTTCAGATATCCAGGTAGTTTTTCTAAATCTTCCACTCTCATTTATCATCTAGGCGTTTCCCTATCTATCTATCTATCTATCTATCTATCTATCTATTTCAAGTGTGTTCAGATCTTTCTCTCATCTCTCTCTCTCTCTCTCTCTCTCTCTCTCTCTCTCTCTCTCCTCCTCTAACACTCTGTTCATATCTATTCATCTCAGTGTTTTTAATTTGGTTTCTTTGTTTAATGGCTTATCAACCTTCTTGTCCTTTTACAAATGATAAAACCATCCTCGGAGAAAGAACATTAATGATACTTTTTAACCATGAGAATTATACAAGTGTGTTCACATCTCTCTCTCTCTCTCTTTCTCCCTCTTTCTCTCCTCTCTCTCTCTCTCTCTCTTCTCTATATATATATATATATATAATATAATTATTATAATATCAGTGTGCTCATGTCTATCTATCTATCTATCTATCTATCTATTATCGCTAACTACTATTCGCAGTCCAGCACGTTAGCCACTAGACCATGGGGAATCCACAAACTTGGTGTCCTCGTTAGCTTTTTACCCAATAAACGTTTGCTATGGAAAGGATGTGACACAAGGTCGCAAGTAATGGGGTATTCCTCAATACCTAGTAAGAGCAAATAATAAAGTCATATATATATATATATATAATATATATATATATAATATATAATTATATTTGTGTTGTTGGTTGATGTGAGTGCACGTATGCTTCTTTATAAATAAATTATGTATGTTAGTTCGTATAAATGGATTCGTATCAAAGGATTGATTGTAATTTTTTGCCTGAGATTATATATAATATATTTATATATATATATTATATATAATGAATTATGTATTTATTTTTCTTGAAAATTTGTTTGTTTGGTCTTTTAAAGCATTTCAAAAGCTTCAAAAGTTTAAAAAGTTTGTTTGGTCTTTGAAGCATTTTGAAATGCTTTAAAGTGACCATTTTCTCTCAATAGCAATGTTCCACCTTCGAATGAAAGCATGTATCCCGTAAAATTCTGTTTTACTGTTCTTTGAGCCACTTTTCCACGACAGATTTCACTCCTCATCACTGGAATAATGTTTTGTCTCAGACTATCATCTCTTTGGTCCCATAAAGAGGATTTTAGATGTCTCTTTTAACCCTCAAATATATATGTTTTCCTTTGAATCTGAAACTCAACGGTTTGCTGTTTCAAATTTAATTCTCTCTTAGTTCTTGAATGACGAAATGAGTTCTCATGCCTTTGTCACATGAACTACCGGCGATTGATCTCTGACTTGCACCTGTCAATCAATCCCAAATGTTTGCAACATCCAGTAGCTTGTGGGGGATGCAATTAAATAACAACACTCCAAATCATTTAAACAATTAAAACATCTTTTGGACATTGCGCCTTTGCTATGGGCTGAATAACTGCACTACTGTTCTTCTAAAACAAACTTTAAATCAACTTAGATTCTGTTGTATTCAACAACATTTCTTTGAACATTTACACAAGGTGTGTCAAAAATGTATCGAGGTTTTTTGTACTTTTTGACCCACCGTATATTCTAAAAAAACGTTCCATTCATTAATCCTTTTCAGAATACAACGTGTGTCAAAAAGTACCAAGTTTAAAGCTTTATTTACTAAGATAGAAATTAAGAATGGATGGAACATTATTTTTTCAGAATACAAGGTGTGCCAAAAAGTATAAAAATCTAGATACAATTTGATATATATATATATATATATATATATATTATAGATGTTTCTAGTATAAAACTTACTATATGGCTCCATATAAAAGAGTAGGCTGTATGATAACCTTGTATATTCTTTATTTTTGTATTATTCTCAATGTTCTTGTTTTTCCAATCATATTTGTATCAACTACCAAATGTTTGGCTTGTTATCTATCTAACCTGGTATTGGAGGATCTACAAGGATGTATTGGGCATTAAATAACCCATGAATATTGATATGCCATTAAACTAAGTAACTAAACCAAGGAATAAATCTTTGAGCAGCACTTCATATAAAGTTTTTGGTTGAATAATATCAAGTTGCTCTTTCTACCATGTTTACTTTTGAACTTAAGAAGGGAATAAACCCTGTTATCCCCCATCTATGGATTAAATAGTACCACCACTGTTCTTTTATAAGTTGTTGGCATCCCTCCCTCTATTAGAGACGATGGCGTAGAGTCCACTTTTTTTCTTTTTGTCTCTTTTCCCCTCCTTCTTCCTTCATTTTATCAGTAACTGTGTGGGTGGCTGAGCAGACAAATTTTTGAATGCCAATCTCTGGTGCAGTGACCGCAAACAAACGGTGACACTTGCTGGAGTTGCTGTTGTTTCCTTCCTTTTGGCTCTCTTTTCTGTGGCGGCTTCTTTCCTCTCTTTTTCACTCCTTTTCGTTCCTTGTTTGACGAGGAGGCGCTAGGTAGCACGGTTTCTGCACAAGCCTCCCATGCATTGGTGTTGATGTGGCATGTCTTCATGTCCTTCTTGCAGACATCATTTTTATAGTGGAAACTTCTATAAGAATGGTTTTAAATAACCCATGAATGTTGATATGCAATTAAACAAAGAAACTAAAGTCATTACGGATGAATTGATGAATAAAAGTTTGTAAACGTAGCTTGTTAATCCTTGCTCTACCGTAGCCGCAATTTGTGTTTATGTTTTATGCAGAGTTATTTAAACTTACACTGAACCCTTCACCCCCCCCCCAAAAAAGCTTTAATCAAAATGATACGGCATAAAATGTATAACAAAATTGTCATAATGAAACAGTTTTTCCCCAGAAGCAAATGACAAAATTGAACAAAGCAAAGCAAACTAAAAATATAAAACAAAGTCAGAAAAGAAAATGAAGTAAACAATTTTTCCTTACAGCATGTATATTTCTTTGATATATATATATATTATATAATATATATATAATATATATATATATATATATGTGTGTGTGTGTGTGTGTGTATATATATATACTCACATGATATATATGTATATATATATGTATATATGTATGTATTAGTCTTATGATATATATATATATAATATATATATATATTATATATATATGTATATCATAAGACTATACACACACACATACACACACAAACATATATATATGTGCGTGTATGTGTGTGTGTGTATAGTCTTATGATATATACATATATATATATATCATAAGACTATATACATAACACACACCACAACACACCACACATATATATATATATATATACATGTATCATAAGACTACACACACACACACACATATATATATATATATATCATAAAACTATATATATACATATATATATATATATATATGTGTGTGTGTGTGTGTGTGTGTGTGTGTGTGTCGTTTCTCCTATGTAGAATTCTCTTCTTTTTTTTTTCGAAAAGATTTTAAAAAATAAAAGAATGATGTGAGTGCGTCTGAACTTCAACATCGTTTTGGTTGTGAGTCTGCCCTTAGGTTTTTCTCTCGCTTCAAGCAAAAGAGCTTCTAGCTAAAAACCTTGCCTTCCTTTTCCGACTCTGAGGTCTCAATGCGGGATAGACTCGTGGGGATTTTTTTTTTCTCGTAAGATAGTTTTATTTTTAAAGATTCTTTTTTTTAAAGATTGAGGTTGGAAGCTCCCCGCATATCCTGGTTATCTATCTATCTATCTATCTATCTATCTATCTATCTATCTGTCTGTCTCAGTCTTCTCATTTCTTTCTTTCTTTCTTTCGTTCTATCTATCTATCTATCTATCTATCTATCTATTTGTTTGTTTGTTTGTTTGTCAGTCAGTCTGTCTGTCCGTTTCAGTATTTACATTTCTATATATATGTCTGTTTCAGTATTTTCTACCCTTCTATCGATCTATCTATCTATCTATCTATCTCAGTCTTCTCATTTCTTTCTTTCAATCTATCTAACTATCTATCTCAGTCTCTTCATATCTATCTGTCTATCATTTTCAGTATTTTCCTTTATGTCTATCTATCGGTTTGTCTATCTGTCTCAGTATTTTCAGTGCCTATCTATCTATCTATCTATCTATCTATCTATCTGTTTGTTTGTTTGTCAGTCTGTCTGTTTCAGTATTTTCATTTCTATATTTATATCTGTTTCAGTATTTTCTACCCTTCTATCTATCTATCTATCTATCTATCTATCGCCATCTGTTCATATCTATTGATGAAGGAGACTAAAAAGGCAAGTACATATTGATATTTAGTAAACAAACTAAAGAGGTAATTTGGATTCTTTGTTTTTCGTTTAATGACCTTTACAATCTTAGCCAATGGAAACATCTTGTTCAAATACTCATAAGAAGTACTCTATAAAGAGCATTTTTCAAATGAATATAACTCTCTCTCTTTGTCCCCCTCTCTCCCCCTCTCTCTCTCTTCTCTCTCTCTCTCTCTCTCTCTCTTCTCTATAAATATATATATATATATATAATAAATTATAAAATTAAAGGGTTTTGTCACCATTGGCTTCAAAGAATTAGCTGCTTTTCATCAGATATATATATATATATATATATATATATATATATATATATATATATATATAGAGAGAGAGAGAGAGAGAGAGAGGGGAGAAACAGAAAGAGACAGACTGAAAGACAGACAGACTGACAGAGACAGACAGACAGACAAAAGAAAGAAAGAAAGAAAGAAAGAGAGAGAGAGAGAGAAGAGAGAGAGAGGAGAGAGAGAGAGAGAGAGAAAGAGAAAGAGGATGAGAGGCACATCTGCATCTGTATGTGCATCCACATAGACATATGGTGTGTGTGTGTGTATGTATGAGTGCGTATGTGTGTATGTATATATGTGTGTGTGTATGTGTGTGTGTTTGCAAGTTTGTAATATGTATACTTCATTTGGGTATGTTAGATGAGAAAAAATTGTGAATCTCAGGATTCTTTTTCCGGGTTTGACGAGGAATAGGAAGACGTTCTTAGTTAATTGAGATTATAGATGTAGGGAGTTAAAAAAATCTAGAAAATTAACACGGAACAAAAGGGAAAAATCTTTCACTAAATACGATGAAGGCGTAAAATGAATAAATAAATCAATGAGCCTTTTCTTTTTTTTTCTTCATTGAAGGAAAGCGAGAAAAGAAAAGAGAATGAGGCTTAGGTTTCTTGTTGTTACCTGCAGGCCATGCCGATGCGACATGAACAGATATAAGAAAGATTTTGCATCACGCTAAGGAGGCACTGATATACGAACGAGGTCAGCTGTACGTGTGAGACCGGGTTCAGAGAAACATCAACATATATATATATATATATATATATATATATATATATATATATATATATATACATTCATATATACATATATATATATATATATATATATATATATATACTTACAATTATACGCTGATTCATACATTTACAAAGAGCACATACACAATAATGTACATTCTTAGAGACACACCGAGTTTGATACTGATTTCATAGAAACATCAAACACGCGCATACACACACACACACACCACACACACACACACGCACACACATTATTAGACACACAAATATATATGTCTGTATAGAGAGCGCCTGATATTGGCTTCCTAGAAATATCAAAAGCACTTACACATACACACGCAGAAGCATGCACGCACACACACGCACGCACGTGCATAGACGCATGCATAGACATTCTGAGACACACACACACACACACAACACACACATATATATATATATATATATATATATATAATATATATATATATATATATATATAAAGTTTGATACTGGCTTCCTAGAAACATCAAACACACACACATGTATACTCAAACGCAAATACACATACGCACACACACATACACTTTCTTAGACACACACACACACACACACACACATACACACACATATTTATATATATATATATATATTATATATATATATATAGATAGATAGATAGATAGAGAAGAGAGAGAGAGAGAGAGAGAGGAGAGAGAGAGTTTGATTGTGGTTTCTTAGAAACATCAAAAGACTCACCCACACACACATATATATATATATATAAAAAAAAAGTAAAGTCGTCGGGGCGGCCTAATATCGGTATCAGCCAGTCAGCGAGGGAGTCTATCCCCTTTTCAATAGTGCTAGACCAAGGAGGTTGTTTTAGCATCTGAGGTGGAGCGCCACACCTACCATATATATTTATAATTATACGTCGATTCACAGATTTACAAAGTTTACATGAAAGCTTATAGTATAAGGATAATTGTATTGAACATTCTTAAATACACGGATTCAGTGAGTTTGATACAAGCTTGATTGAAATACGCATTGATATAGGTGTAAAGAGGAATAGAAAATAGATGCTTGCCCATATTCAAATATTCTTATGTAAATATGAACGAAATGTAATCAATTAATCAACCAACCAATCAAATTATTGCTGAAGAACACACCCTTTTTTTAATAATGAATTCATAGCATTTAAAAATATTTTGTATCAGACAGAAAGATAAAAAGAAAAAAAAGATTTAATGAATGTGATCCGTTATATTCGAAAATGTGGAAAATTTTTGAAGCATGTAAACTTTTGTTTTATACTGCCGTCTTCTCAAAGTGTCTGAGTACCCTTTTTTAATGTTCCTATTATGTATTTCAAATATTTACTATATCCAGCCACAGTAATGTCAGACTCAACAGCAATAATTCCTGTAAGTTTAATATTAATTGCACATACAACTTCTTCGTATTTTATTTCATGGTTTTTATTTTTTTTATTCTTTTTAATTGCAACTTAATGCGAATTGCTATTTTACGACAACGATGCTAATATTCTTGTGGCCATTTTCAGGCTGCAGGTGAGAGCACTTAACAGTGGGATTCCTTGTGGAATTAAGTTTGATCCGTTTGGAGTGATCCTATGATCCTTCTGTTCTCAGTGTTTAAACAGAATCTTGTGTATCCTCAGTGTTTAAGCAGAACCCTTGTGTCTTTCAGTGTTAAACACTGAGCAACTGAACGCCTTTCAACCAAGGCCTTAAACAGTCCCAACCAGCCAGTATTCGAAGCGTGTTGATGGGCCGATTTGGAATCCCACGCGGCACGAAGAGTCTATAAATTAAGTGTGGCCCCCAGCACACCTTATATAACAAAATATTCCAACAAATGAATTAAAACTCAGAGTGAAAATAATAATTGGAATGAGTAATCTATCGGTGAGTGTTGAACTCCTAATTCTGATTCTTCTTGCGAGAAATAAAACTATATAGAGAATTATGAATCTGATATGAATACGTCCACCAATTCCACTTACTGAACGCAACTGTAAAGGTAAAATAGATTACTGTAAATCTAGCACCCTGAGAGTTTTTAGAAAAAAGTTTTACCAACAAAAAAATCCCTTACAATGCATATATATAATATATATATATATATAATATATATGAAGAGTCAAACAGTGTGTTTTGAAATGGTGAAGGCCGACAGTTTGTGGGAGATTAAGTTGCTTAATTAAAAGTATACCTAATTTTGTTTAATTAATTAACTTACACTAAATTAATTAGGCGTACATATCGGTTTAAATGTATAAGCGTAAACAAATGGAGAAAAAGTCATCTCTGTATGTTACATTTCAGCCCATTAGGCCTCATCAGCAGAACTATGACAGGCCAGTGCTTGTGCAGTGATTCGAATCCTACCGTGTCAGCTGACAGGCAGGACATCCTAACGCACTACACTAGCTGGCTTCCCCAGAATTTTCGTTCATTTTAAAACTGGTATGTATAATCGCACTTTATATATATATATATATATAATATTGTGTGTGTGTGTGTGTGTATATATATGTGTGGTATAATATATTATATAATTATATAATTGGTGTTATGCAGATATGTTTTATTTATTATTGTTTGTTTATATAGTCATTATATTATTGTTATATTATATATATCAAATATTATATTTGCTTATTTTATAAATTTTTAAGTTGGCATTACAATAACCCACAGGGTTGGTATCCATTAAATCAAAAGCAGAGCAAACCAACAAACCTAAATTCTGATCGCCCGGCATATGCCCATTTACAAAGGCAAAATCTCACTTTTTGGATCTTCTTGCTGTTGAGGTGGTTTGATGGCAGGATAAATTGCACGAAGCCTCGTTTTGCAATAACAACACGAATAAGTGTCCCTGCCAAGACAACTTTCATGCCAAAATCTTCGGTTTACCTATGCGCGAAGCTCTGTGTCAAAACCGGTCCACCACGAGGGTCTTGAAACACCGATTCTAATCGAGGAGTCATTTTACGTGGCCACCCTGTGTTTTAAAGGACTTAATGGAGCCATTTATCACCATGAAGCTTAATATCTTAAGAAATTACTCACTTAGAAATAGAAACACGTTTTCAATAGGCAGAATCGTCATCATTGATTCTATCTATCTATCTTATCTATCTATCTACTAAATGCATCAATATTCAGATCTATCTATCATCTATCTATCTATCTATCTATCCTATCTATCACACACTATCTAAAATGTATCAAATATCAGAATCTATCTATTCTATTATTCTCACACTATCTAAATGTATCAATATTCAGATCTATCTATCTATCTATCTATCTCACAACTATCTAAATGTTCAATATTCAGATCTATCTATCTATCTATCCTATCTAAACACTATCTAAATGTATCAAATCACGCGAAGAACAATTAATGGTTACGTCAACTTAATAACAAATAGTTTAAAAATGGAAATATACGAACTATTTAATACTGCTCTCTGTCTATTATCTTTCCACCAGGGCCGGTTTAGTTCGTCCGTAGAGCCCCAGGAAATCGCAAGGTCCGGGTTCGATATTCAGTTTCCATAAAACTCAGCGTATGAGTAGCAATCAGATTGTAATAATCTGATCTGTGCTGTAAAGTGGGAAGCTCAAGGTATGGTGTGGGCTCCACCTCAGCAAAAAAACAGTCCCCTGGCCTAGTGTTAGTGAAAAAGAAGGAACAGACCTCTTGCTACTGGCTGATAAACGATAATAGGCCACTCCGCCAACCTTTTACTATATATATATATATAGTATATATATATAATATAATATATCAATATATATATTTTATTTAAGAAATGGATTATAAAGTAACCTACTCGAGTTTTTCATATCTGATCGTCCAAGGGTTACATCCGCTGAAATATCGAGTTTTTCGATTAAATATCAGTTGATATCACGTAGTTGTTGAATGGACTAAATCCATTCCAAACAGACATACGTGGTATCAACTGATATTAATCGAAAACTCGATTAATTCAGCGATGTAACCCTGACGAATTCAGATGATGAAAACTGAGTATGTTACTTATATCCATTTCTTAAAATAAATTTTGCTCTACATTGTATTGAGCACTTTGTATTGTTTTTTCACGGTCTTAACCCCTGGATTCTGTGCGCTCCATAACGATTCGTAACCGTACCACCGGTAAGCCACTACCCATACATAAATACACACACACACACACACCACACACACACACACCACACACAACATATATATATATATAATATATATCAGTAATTATATATGTATAACTGTATGCATTTATCCAAACTGAAATTTGTTAAGCAGAGTAAAACTTGGTTTGAGTTTTCCGTCTCAATAGACTGGTTGTTTTACCAAGGTTAAAAAGTCTGCCCTAACTATTTACTCATAGCTGTTGGTGGTTGAGGGTGGAGTAACAACGGATTCATGCCTTTTCCAATGTCATTAGCGCGAAGTGAAGCACAAGCCAACCTTGAACAGGATTTGATCTCATGTGGCCAAATTCCATTTTCTACTAACTAACTATGAGTAAATATAGTGTTTTCTTGATTCATGAGTTTAATTCGTTCCGCTCGTAACTTAATTTCCTCGTCATCAAATAAATTTTTCTTATTGAAATAAACTGAAATACAATTAGTCCGTTCCATGCTCCCACAAACAACCTCGTTTTTTGTTACGTTTTAAAATAAAGAATAGCACTGTAATTGTATGAAACATAATACAATTGAATGAATTATGTGCTGTTATATGTTTTTAATGTTTATTATTTTATAAATAATATTTTCTTTGGCATAATAATTTGGAAACTTAAATGTCTTTAGCCGAACTTGTTAGCATAAGCGTATCTGAAGCACACCGAACCTCAAATCTTAGTTCACAAACACAAAACAAAAATCGACTGAGTGACAATATTTGACTCTAAAAAAACTCTTATATCAAGTACCAAAATAACTAGTTACTCCACATCCAACAACCGTTTACTTTCGAATACGCCTGTACACATATCGAGTTTTATTTCCTGTAGGGTTATGTTCGTTGAAAATACATAAGCAACGAAATACACATTCTTTAAATTAATAAAGAAAATATGCATTTACCTCAAAATGTTTTTGTGAAGCCACGGTTAACACTAGCTTGAGGCATTTCTTGGAAGAACAGGAGAATAATATATCGGTGATAATCTATATTTCTTTTTGTTTTTAATAATTATTTCTACAGATTACATATTGCTTTAAACAGGGAAGCTGATAGTGGTAGTTGTTTCAAGCAATCAAATGAGAACAGGCTAAATATCAAAAGTTGAAGTACGTATTTTACTCACAACCCCTCCTTCTAATAGAAGTATCAATATCATCAAATGGACCACTTTTAACGATGAAATGCAAACAGAATCCTTCATTCCTTCTTAAATATAACATTGACCGCCGTTAACTAATGAAATGCGTAGAATCATTTCCCTTCCTCCTAAATAGAAGCATCAATATCAATCATGGACCACTTAACTATTACAAATGCCAGGCTGGTTGCCTAACAAAAGCTAAAGAACCCCAGTCTATACTACTATTTCTCACAGCTCTGGAAGAACAGAAAGATTCATGTCTTAGTCAAGTGTATTGGTGCTAGGGAAACGCAAACAGCTTCATTGAGGATTTGAACTCGGGTCACCGATTTCCTTTTCTAAGACGATAATCGTTACGGTAAGTGCTCCTTCTCAAAAAGTTGAAAATATATATATATATATATATTGTTGATCCTCAAATTTGTTTATTCTCAGTTGACGGGGCTTAGAATACGCCGACTGTATCCCCTGCAGAGAAAATTAGACGCACCAAAAAAAAGGGGGTGTCTTGGGTATAAAACTAATCTGAATCTAACAGTGAGGCCCAGTTCCGGATATAATAATGCATAAGAAGTACCCCTCCATTGCCAATTACTCCCCAGGTCAACTATGAACCTGGAGTGGTTATAACTGTTTTGTTTATGAAATAAACCTGTTTAAGAATTACTCGAATTTGATAGAGCCGTGTGCAAAGGGATTAAAAAAAAAATCTTCCTCACAAAACTGTAAACGTGTAGAATGAATGCGATTTCTTTTTACCTCTAGGCATAAAATAACTCCAGACAGTTGAAATGCCGTTAAAATCAATCAATCAATCAATCAATCAAGTCTATTGAAATGATTTTCAGTCATAAAAGTCCGTTCAATGCTTCTTGAGATGTTTCATCACATTTTTTTTTCTGCAGGGACAGTCATCGTATATCGATGTCTACAAGCCTGTAATGTTTATCATAAAATATCTGAAGCTTTTAAGATCTGGTTCTTAAAGCGAGGGGGGTCTGGTGAATGTAGAGCACCCCTTCATTACCATTACCCCAGGTCTACTCTGACAGAAAAGTGGTAGTACCTGTTAGGGCCCATCTATGGTAAATAGAAAAATTTTTTTACAAAACAAAATTGAGCTTAAAATGTTTTCTTCCAAACTATCGCTACGAATCTTTCAATGCCGGCATTAAATGACCCACTGTGGTTGATATGTCGTTAAACAAACAAACAAACAAACAAATAGCACTCGGTAACACAAGAATCAAATCCTGGAAGATGCTGATTGTATTTCGTATAGATCAAATATCCTTGGGAAAGGTATGCATCCAACTCTTCCCCTCCACTAAATCGGTAAATAGTAGGATGGCTGGCCTCTAACCTCGATAGGACAACAAGTTTAGGAGAAAGAAAGCTCTACATTCACCCTGTTACTAACTCCGCTTAAGAAATTGAGCATGTATGATCTGGTCAGCAAAAACAACAATATTCTGTATTTTTTTATTTGTACAATTAAAAAGAGGCCAGAACAAGAGTTCAATATGGAGAGAGATATATACTCCGAAAAGACAGAGAATGTACCTTTTGATAACAACATTTACATAAATACATAGATTAATTCTCTAAAATTTGATTATTCTGGGCAAAAAAAGCAAAATTTTGAAAAGAATAAATGAACTATTAACCATACTTTTACTAA
>CM042138.1:137204926-137222377 GCA_023376005.1 Doryteuthis pealeii | reverse complement strand
ATAATTAAGAATAACACCATACGTATATAATAATATACGTCCTAATCAACCAAAAACACACAAGACCGCTCCATTTCACAAAAGTTCTCTGATGTATAAAGTTTCTTTTGAAATCGATTTGAAGACGAACATATCTATATTTATTACGCATTTTAGTGCCATCCTTAAAAGAGAGAGATGAGAGGTAAACAAATTAGTCTCACAAATCCATTATTATTGAATCGTGAATTTGATACTTATAGTATGTCCCATTAAATCCTATGTAAAAGACGCGTTGCGTGATCCAGCTCACTCTGGAAACAAACATTAATGTCTACTATTTAAAATATTAAATGTAACCCCACCCCAAAAAGAACTATGCTATTATCATTTAAATCTAAAAAAATATCTTCACCAATATAAATCAAATCTTCATATTTTTGCTCAAAAGCAAAATCTGGTGATAGTAAATGTGTATATATTTACAATTACTTGTCGTTAATTGTTTTATTTCATTGTTTCCTCCGATATACGTACCACAACTGCCTCTTTATATATGTAAAGATAACCGGTTAAACAGTCCACATATCTACAGCTAAACACGACAGGGCTCAAAGAAATGATAGACTACACCGATTCATTATGTACAGGTAGACACCGGGTGATTCTTTGATGAAGGTCTTGCTGTAGGTTTCAATGTCCTTAAGAATAATTCTTTTAGACGCCTTCCTTCTATTCGGTTTACCTGAATGTTTATGTAGTTAGGAAACTACCCGCATCAAGTAGCACTGTAGTCATCTCTCTGTTCGCCTGACATCTCTGCCTAAAGGTTTAAAAGGCTGTTGCTGCTTCTGGGCTGAAAAGTCACCGGAGAAGATACAATCGAAGAGAAAGCGTCAATCATGACGATGTTGGAGAATCAAGAGACCACAATCATCTGTAAAAATAAAAAAGGGAAGTTGTCGGGGTGGCCTAATGTCGGTACCAGCCAGACAGCGAGGGAGTATATCCCCTTTTTACTAGTGACAGACCAAGGAGATTGTTTTGGCGTCAAATTTAATTTTTTCCTGTTTCGTGCTTTTCTCTCTGATTTCAAAACTGTAAGTAAAAAAAGTAAAATCGGCGGAGTAGCCTATTGTTGGTATCAGTCGGACGGCGAGGGAGTCTATACCCTTTTCACGAGAGCAGTTTTTTGCGTCCGAGGTGAGCGCTACACCTACTATTCATTTTACCGTGCAGATCCCCGTGCTACTCATACGTTGAGTTGGTGAGGGCTGATATCGAACCCGGAAACTTGTGGCTCCTAGTCGGACACTCTCCAACTGAGCTAAACCAACTCTTTGCAATCTAAGTCTTTCTATATATTCTCTCCTCCTCCTCCCCCTCTCTCTCTCTATCTATCCATCTATCTTATTCGTCTGTACAAGACCTTTCATTACGATCTCTCCTCTCTCTCTCTTCTCTCTCTCTCTCTCTCTTCTCTATATATATATATATATATATATATATATATATATATTAGTCTCTGTGTATCTATCTACCTATCCTTCTATATGGTTATGCTTTTTTGTCTATACATTTTCTTTACTTTTATCTTTATACAAATGGCATTAGCACACATATTTCTAAATAATGGTCATATATATGTATATGTATATATATGCATTTGCCCACAAACTAGATCGCTCTGTGATCGTAAAATAGATAAACAGCGTTTATATATATATCAGTAGAGGCGTGAAACGCTGAAACACATGTCTGTGGATGACTTATCAATATTATATAATATATATATATATATATATATATTATATATGACCATTATTATTTAATAATAATTAAAAAAACTCTCTAAAGACAATTCTCCTGACGATGACCTAAGGTCAAAACTAGTTGAGAATAATAAACATAAAACAATATTCCTTTTGTCTTATCACTTTTGTTCATATATATATATATATATATATATATATATATATATTATATATATAAAGTCTATATATCTATCTATCTATATATATAAAGTCTATCTATCTATCTATCTATCTATCTATCTATCTTTCTCACCCGTCTGTACCAAACTTTTCATTACTATCTATCTCAGTCTGTTAATATTTATCTATCTATCGATCGATCTATCCGTGTCTATTCCTATCTATCGATGAAGGAGACTGAAAAGTCAAGATCATATTGATATTTGGAAGAGTTAACTTCCCCGCCTTAAGTAACATCTACAGTCATCACTCTGTTTACCTGACATCACTGCCTCCACGTTTGCAAGACTGCTGCTGATGGACTGAAAAGTGATATGAGAGGAGACAGTCAAAGAGAAAGTGCCAATCATGACGATGCTGGGGAATCAAGAGATGGCAATCATCTGTGAAAATGGAGTAATCTATCTATCTATATATCTATCCATCAGTCTATCTATCTATTTATCATCCTATCTCATTTCTTCATATCTATTCTCGTCTGTTTGTTTTGTTTTGTTTTGTTTTACGGCATATCAACCTCAGCGGGCTATTTAATGCCGACAAAGTTTTGAAATAAATTAATTCTTAATGGATACACAATTTTTTTTATAAACAAATTTTTCTATTAAACCCATAGATGGGACCCTAACAGGTACTACCACTCTGGTTCAGAGTGGGCCTGGGAGCAATGGCGATGAAGGGGGTGCTCCATGTTCTCCAAACCTCCAGAACTGGAACCTTACCATCAGATAGATAATGTAATTCCCAGGACACGAAGATACTCAGCCACTGCATTCTAGCACATATATCATAAAAAGGCTCGAGGCTTGCAATAAGGGCAATAGGGTTGGGACAATCATATAGGTCCTATAGCTTGATGTGACCAGCAGATTGATCGGAGGGGCCTCTCCGACCGCCAGTCTAGCCTAAGTGGAGTGTTACATGTCATGAACTGCTCACCCACCAGGATTCCGTCCTTAAGCATCACGGGTCGCCACCCACGCCAGCTGATGTCTTCATGAGTGGGTCTTACCCCTCTGCAGAAGTGCAGTCGGTGTATTCTAAAACCCCATCCTCGTCTGTTCATATTTATCCATGAAGGAGAGTGAAAAGGCAAGCTCATATTGATATTTAGAAGAGTCGGCAATCTACCTATGATAATACGTATGCAAGAACACAAGATTTATATTATATATATATATATATATATATAATATATATATATATATATATGTGTGTGTTGTGTGTGTGCGTATATATATATATATATATATATATATATATATATGCCTAGACTATGCACTTTCGAACATCATTAGATACCATAAAAGAAAAAGGCTTTACACTAAGAAAGGCAAGAAGCAGGCGATATCCTGCACAAACAGTCACAGATGCATACGCTGACGACCTTGGGCTTCTTGCAGATACACTGGCAAAGGCTGAGTCCCTACTACATAGCTTGGAGGAGGCAGCAAAGAATATCGGCCTCTATGTGAACTCCGATAAAACCGAGTTCATGTGCTTCAAAAAGAAAGGAGACATCTTCACACTAGACGGTAATCCTCTTAAGCCAGTGGAACAGTTCATATACCTAGGTAGTAATATCTCATCCACAGAAAGCGATGTTAATACATGTATAGGAAAGGCATGGGCGGCCACAAACAGATTATCAGTAATATGGAAATCGATTTAACTGACAAGCTAAAGCGACATTTTCAAGGCTGTGGTTATATCAGTACTGCTGTATGGCTGCACCACCTGGACCCTAACAAAGCGCCTTGAGAATAAGCTAGATGGGAGCTGACAAGAATGCTGCGAGCAGTCCTGAACAAGTCGTGGAAGCAGCACCCCACAAGGAAGCAACTATATGGTCACCTACCCCCCCATCTCACAAACCCTCCGGGTGAGACGGACTAGGCATGCAGGGACACTACTGGAGAAGCAGGGACGAGCTCATAAGCGACGTTCTCCTGTGGAGCCAACACATGGACATGCTAACGTAGGATGGCCACTAAGGACACCATTGACCAACTATGCGAGGATTCTGGATGCTGCGCAGAGGACCTCCCAGGGGCAATGAGTGATAGGAGGGTTGGCGAGAGATTGTCATGGATATCCGTGCTGCTGCGCGGCACATGATGAGATAATGACATATACACACACACACACACACACATATATATATATATAATTATATATATATATATATATATATATATATACGCACACACACACATAGATACAGACATATAGATATATATTAGGAATAATTTTGAACTTCTAAAATCATGAAACTTTCACTTTAATGAAAAGTTATTGGTAGCAGCATGGTCATGTTTACTTGTCTTACAAAAATAAAATTAGGGATAATATTTAAAACAAAACCGGAAAACAAACAAACTCGCATGTGCACAGCCACACAGACACACAGACACAAACACAGACACAGACACACACCACAAATAGAGACAAACAAATAATAACTAAGAGACGCGCAGGTGAAAATCACCGAGTGTTTAGCAAACCAACTATTGAGTTTACCCAAAGGCAATTTGGTAAGCAAAATCTTTTTATAAATCTTGAAAAACGCAGCAACTGAATTTTCGTTGCTCTGAATGGCTTTTGGCTTTTAACATGTCTTAAAAAATGTCTTCCTCTTTGCTGTGTACCAAACTTCCGGAGAAGAAGAAAAAAATAAATAGAGAAAGCCTTTTCATAATATTCTTTAACTTTCACTTAACAAAACCAAGAACATACATTCAAATTACGTGACATCAAAAATCTACTTCGGTACTATTACCAGCAATGGATCTAAAATATGAAATTTTAAAATTTACGCTTTGACATATATAAAATACAGAGCAATTATATATATATATATATATATATATATCATCCACAGACGCGTGATTCGACGTGTCACGTCTCTTCAGTGTGGCTAGACATTTGTAAGCTACCTACAACCGGGATAGAAACACGATCGATTCATCATCAGTCGGTCTGCTGAAGCGCTCATCCATCGTCACCTACGGAATGAGAAGGGGATTTTAACTGTTAAATACACACATCTCTATGTATGTAAAGGCCGCCATAGAGTGCTCCATCCTTTTTATAGGAGAGCGTTGCGTTTATGCTTTAGTTGGCGAGTGTATATATATATATATATATATATATATATAAGATAACCTACTTAAGTTTCACCAAAAAGAATCATCAGGGTTAATTATAATGAATTAATCAAGAAATTGATTAATTAAAGAATCGATTACCGTGTACACGACGATAAACATTACACAACAAAAACTTCCACTTAGGCCTGGTAATCAACTGCAATTGTTATCTCTCCCATGCCAAACTCGGATTTCAAACATGAAAAAATTGTTTATGCTCCTACTGCACTAAAGTGTGCCAAACAGCTGGTGGTCTCAGGCTTCACATGAGCGTTCACAGTGATGCGTACACCATGCCTGTCGTCTCAGTCAACACCGATCGTCATGAGTGCCAAATATGCTCTCAGATATGCAAGTTGCTGGCAGGAATGAAAAGTCATCAACGAACTCACGAACGGACAAAGGATGAAGGTGTGGCATTCACTTGACAAGATATTGCAATCAACATGTATATGCCTAGATTACGTACTTCGAACGTCATCATGTATTTACCAACACCTCCGCTCGAGCAGGATGTGACATAAGATTAATTTGAAATACAAACAGCCTTGTCCAGGAATTAAACTCTGTTCACTGTGTCCATTTCCTACGTCGAGAACCATTAGACAACACATACTTCCAATTCGAATATTATTAGATCCTGTAAAGGAAAAAGGTTTCACTCTAAAAAACGTAAGAAGTCGGTGATATCCCACAGAGACTATTACATATGCAAATTTATACGTAAAAATAGGCACATTTCGTCACTGTTTGATGGCTCCACGGGCTGGCGCAATGCATGTGACTTGGAAGATCAACTCGTTTTTCCAACTGAAATAATGTTAACGGCCCAGCGTCAATTGGTCTGTTAATCAAAGGAAAGCTTTTATCGTTGAATTAACAGTTCCATTTGAGGAAAATCTTGACTGGGCATATCAGCGTAAGCTGGAAAAATATGAAGATCGACGAAAACAATGCGTCAGAAACGGATGAATAACTGATGTATTTCCTATCAAAGTCGGATGCCGGGGATTTATTACCAACTCAACCTTGCCATTGTTGTCTAAAATTGGTCTTTCTCCACCAGACGAGAGGAAATACATAAAAAAGATCCAGGATAAAGCTCTAACCGCATCAGCGTGGATATGGCAATCCTACAATGTGACATCAAACCGACAAAGTCTGGTTGTATCGTGAGATACTGCTGGGGCGCTCTGAACCATGCCTGAACCCAGAGTCCTCATCTGATGAAGGCTTTGTTGGTTGCAATGCTACAGTGTAAATAGCAGTCATTGTATGAAGATTATTACCCGCACAAGCCGAATCCCGAGTCTATAGAAAGCAACATGAAGCATTGGCCTCTATACGTTCTCAGATAAAAATGAGTTTATGTTTTTAAAACAAGATTGAAGCATATCCACACTAGATGGTCGTTTTGGTTGCCTGCTTTTACGGCATATTAACCCATTTTGAGTCATTTAAGACCGAAGCAAGTCATTTTGATATCAGGTAGCTTACAGTATCTACTAATGATCACCCATTGAAGTATTGAATAGGCTCATCACTGCTTTTCCGTGACACAGTGGATTGTAAGCCTTTAAAATTGGTAGACAAATAATATCATGTCAATGTACGCATAGAAAAGGCCCGGACTGATAAGATAAAGCATAAATTCTTCCAAGTTGTACCCGTGTCAGTGCTACTGTATGGCTGCATCACAAGGACTCTAACAAAACACTTAGAGAAAAAGGTCGATGGGAACTACTCAAGGACGTTGCGTGCAGTCTTTAACAAATCTTGGAAGTAGCGCCTCATATGAAAGCAGCTGTACGGCCACTTACCCCTTATCACACAAACCATCCAAGACATGCTAAACACCACAGGAGAAGCAAGGATGAACTCGTAATTGGCATTCTAGTGTAGATATATACACATGGACACACCACTTTTTGATTATAATAAAAAAGTAAGTTACAAAAACACACATAACCTATCAAATATCAGACATATTCTGCCAAAATAATAATTCAATGCCTGAAGAAGAAAACAGATCTGAAACACGTGTCGCATATGTAAGTTAATAACCCCCCCAAAAAAAAAACAAACAAAAACAACATAATCCTTTTTGCAAACCTTCATTTTTATAAAATATCTATTTTTCTCCCGTTGGACCCATAACAACACTTATATATATATATATTATATATATATATATATAATATATATAAAGGGATGGAGCACTCTATGACGGCCTTTACATACATACAGATGTGTGTATTAAAACAGTTAACATCCCCTTGGTATTCTGTGAGTGACGATAGCCGAGCGGTTAAGCTCTCCGACTGATGCTGAAACGGTCGGATTTCTATTCCGGCTTTAGGTAGCTCAAAAATGTCTAGCCACACTGAAGAGACTTGATAAGTCGAAACACGTGTCTGTGGATGACTATATATATATATATATATATATATATAAGATTTCGGGATGTTTGTTTATTTTTTAGAAGCATTGGTGAATAAGTATTCTGGTGCTGTATCGGTGGCTGAGACAGTATAGTTTCTGACTATCTTGCTGAAGTCCCAGTTTCGATTTCTGTCGGAGGGAGATCGTTAGTATACATCGCTGACGAGACTTAATAAAGTCGAAACAGCTGCTGTACGATCTTCTACACGCCGAGTAATTCTTTGCGAGATTCACTTGTCAATGTTATTTATCTTCTATAATTATCGAATTTTATGCGATATACCGCATTGTAATTGCCTTCAAGCATATATATATATATATATGTAAATAAATGGAAATTAATCCGACAGAATGAATTTAACATTTTGAAAAAACAATTGGTAATTATTATCTGCTGACAGAATCTGTTTCGACGCCTTAGTAGAAGGGTCATCATCAACGAGCAAAAAAAAATTTTATGAAAGAAAGAAAGGATAAAAAACCGTTGGAAGAGAATAGGGGGTACAAACACACGCTGGAATGCTTGAATTTTTTAAAATGCGCATACTGTTTCAAAAATAAAATAAATTTTATTTTTAAAAATCAGAAGCATTTTTAATTCAAAAATAAACTCAAAAAGAGTTTGGTGTAATATATAAAAAAAGTGTAAGAGATTATCAAAAATGTTCAAAATATAATCCAGCTTAATAAGTTGTTTACATGTCCACAGCACAATTGAAAGAAGATGTTAAGTTTCAAAAAGTTTGTGATGTAGGTAAATTGTTTTTGTAGTGTTCGTAGAATAATCTTCGGAGGTGTAAAAATCCGTATATTTTGTTTATATTACACCAAACTCTTTTTGAGTTTATTTTTGAATTAAAAATGCTTCTGATTTTTAAAAATAAAATTTATTTTATTTTTGAAACAGTATGCGCATTTTAAAAAATTCAAGCATTCCAGCGCGTGTTTGTACCCCCTATTCTCTTCCAACGGTTTTTTATCCTTTCTTTCTTTCGTAAATTTTTTTTTTTGCTCGTTGATGATGACCCTTCTACTAAGGCGTCGAAACAGATTCTGTCAGCAGATAATAATTACCAATTGTTTTTTCAAAATGTTAAATTCATATATATATATATATATATAAGGGTACAAACTCATGACTTAGTATATCACACATTCGCATCTCAGGTGAGATAGTATTCGAAACGTCTGTTTTTACATTATTTGGGAGGCTTTTCAATTGTGAGTTGCTATTTTCCCATAACACAAAAACATTCCATAAATCAATGTCGCATTTCTAATTAACGTCAGGCGTCTTGAATACTAGCTCACCTGAGGATTGAAAGCGTGAAACTCTGAATCATGGTTTTTTATTATGCTTTATATTTAACTTTTTTTTCACTTGAAATATATAGTGATATTACTATGCATTTCCGTGCATTATAGTACTCTCTCTCTCTCTCTCTCTCTCTCTCTCTCTCACACACATACACACACACACAACACACACACACACACACACACACAGACAGACAGACAGACAAAGACACACATCTAATTCTGCGATCTTGTGATAAATATATATATTTACCAATTCCTCAGCATGAGCAGGATACGACACAAGGTCAATTTTTTGAGCGGAGTATAAACATGTTTGAATTCAAGGTTTTCCTTCTCTTAGACTGATTACCTAGCCATGGTTAAAGAGCTCAGTCTACCCTACTATTTATCCATAGGTGGAAGGAGAGTAGCTGGATGCATACCTTTCCCAAGGGTATTAGCACTATGTGAAATGCAAACAGCCAGATCCAGGATTTGAACTCGGTTTGACGAGTCCATTTCCTACGACTCTAACCATTACACCACGCGCTTTCATTTCGCACTTCTTGTGATAAATATAAGCTACATTTCCTTGTAAATAACTTCTTGTCCTCTGATCATTACCAAGCAGGTCTTGAAGATTATGACTGAGTAGCGAGTTCGATACTCACTGACTACTCCATGCTTGTGTACTTATGACGAAAGTAAGCTAAACATAGTATCTATCTATCTATCTATCTATCTACCAATCAATCAATCAATCTATCTATCTATTTATTTATCTATTCATCTATCTATCTATCTATCCATCTATCAATCAATCAATCAATCAATCTATCTATCTATCTATCTATCTATCTATCTATCTTCAATCAATCTGTCAATCTATCTATCTATCTATTACACAGATATGCATGGCTTCATTTTGGGAGTAATTTCGAATGTCTAAACTTATGAAATTCCGATTTAACTAAAAGTTATTGACAAAACTATGGTCATGTTAACTTTATTTATGTGAACAAAAGACGAAAAACAATTTTAAAAACAAAACCGGAAAACATATAAGCCAAATTTAAACAGGATATTTATTAAACTAGCAGGACCTGTGGATGTGCCACAGTATGATAATCTAATTATTAGAACGTTTGCTTTGTTTACTTAAGAGCTACTGCAAAATAATTCAATACTTAAAAAGTATAAACTTAATCTAACTCTCTCTCACTATTTTTTCTTTATTTTCCTCTTTTCCTCTTTTCATTATGTTTGATTGAAACATATTAATGTTATCGCATCCGCACACTCAGCTCCTCTCTCTATATTTACCCTAATCTCTTTCTTTCTTTCTTATTATATTTTTCTGTGTACCATGTCCTTTTTCTTCTCTTTCTTTCTTTCTTTCTTTCTTTCTTTCTTTCTTTCTTTCTTTCTTTCTAATAAAAACGGAATGGTCCATTATGTAACTTAGGTGATGACACTCATAAGAAGTAACAATTCGGTGGATAAGCGACACCAGGTCATCAGGATTTACATTTTTGCATTTCATCTTGTACAATGTGGACGGTCTAATTTTTAACCAGAGGGTATTGCAAGATGATAACGGTCGGAAGCTGAAGGAACAAGAGTATTAATATATAGATAGTCGGATAGAAGAAACAATATATATATATATATATATATATATATATATATATATATATATATTTGCTGCCCTAAGATGGTAGAATGTAGCCCAATGTCGGATTTAATAACGGGCAACATGCGTACATGTTATATACATTTCATAAACAAGTAAATACAACGTAAATACCAGCCATCGTTTTGCAAGAAATTACACAGTGCCTGTAGGATGGAGGATTAGACGGTGTCTGAGTGATTAGAGGATGACAACGTATCTGGAGGGTGGAGGATTACACGATACCTGGGGGATAGAGAATTACGCAGTTAAGTTTGGGGATAAAGTAGGATAGAGGATTATACAGTTCTGGAGGATAGTGGATTGCCCAATATCGTGAGGATAGAGGATTAAACAATTCTGGAGGATATTGGACTGCCCAGTATCTGGAGGATAGGGAATTATACAGTGGCTGGAGGATAGAGGATTATACAGTTGCTGGAGGATAGTGGATTGCAAAGTATCTGGAGGATAGAGGGATATACATTTTGCTGGAGGATAGGGGTTGCACAGTATCTGGAGGATAGATGATTATACAGTTGCTGGAGGCTAGAGGATTGCACAGTATCTGGAGGATAGTGGATTGCACATTCACACTTCCACACATACACAGGTGTCTGAGAAAAACATATGGAAACAAATACGTATGCATACATGATATTAAAAAGCAAGTAACAAACTATCAAGTGCTGTCCGGAAAACAACACCATTCACTTCATTATAAGCATACGTTGGATAATTTAATTTTGTCTGAATGAAATTTAACATAGCTCGAAGAAGATGAAAAAGATGAAGAAGAAGGAGGGGTGAATGGAGAATTGAAACGAGATGATGTGGGCGCGTTTAGTGGAAATAAAACTGAGAGCTGATGGTTATGACAGAGTAGTTTCAGACGAAACGGCGTTTTCTTCGTGTCGTGACAATAAAGTTTGGTATTAGCCCTGTCACATAATATGACGGAGCAAACGGAAGGACAGTCGACTTTCATGCCGTGTTAATCGGTGCGAATCGAAAGAATGACGAGTCGTTGCGTTCGTCGTTTCGTTGACATTAGATACTGGTGCAGGCGGCTGTTGTCTCATCAGGACGAATCATTTGAGAGTTCTGGAGGGAGACGATAGATGTCAGGGTGATGAGGCACTTGGGTAAGAGAATGCCCAACGAAAAGAAATTGGAGAGATTTGACACCAACAGTGTGATTGTCAAATAGTTTAGTTGTGCAGCAGAAGAAATGTCAAAAGAAGAGAGAAGAGAAAATGGCGAAATAAGAAGAGGAAATTGAGAAGAAAAGAAAAAAAATATAAGAGAATAAGGTAAAAGAATAATGAAGAAGAAAAGCAATAAGAAACATATTGAAAATGAACTGAAGAGAAAGAAGAAAAAAGAAAAAGAAAAGTAAAGAAAGAGGAAAAGAATAAAGATGAAGGAGAAAAACAAAGGGGAAAATACGGAAACACGAAAAGAAAGAAGAAAAAGAAGAAAAGCCAGGAGATACATATGACAAAGAGGAACAAACGAATAAAGATAGAGAAGAAAAGCAAGAAGAAACATACGAAAAACAAGAAGAAAAAGGAAAAAGAAGGAAAGCAAGGAATAATGTACTAAAAACAAGAAAATAAAGAAGAAAAAGAAGAATAAAGATAAAGAAGGAAAACAAGAAGAAACACACGAAAAGGAAAAGAAAGAAAAGTAAAGCATGGAAAAACATACAAAAACAAGAAGAAAAAAGAAGAATAAAGACAAAGAAGAAAAGCAAGAAGAAACATACGAAAAGCAAGAAGAGAAAAAAGAAAAAGAAGAAAAACAAGGAAAACATACAAAAAATAAAAAGTGAAAGAAGGAGAAGAATAAAAAAAGATCGAGAATAAAATCAAGAAGAAACACATGAACATCAATAAGAAAAAGAAGAAAGAAAATGAAAAGTAAAAAAGAATAAAAACAATGAAGATGAAAAACAAAAGTAGGAAGAAACATACTAAAAACAAGAAAAAGATAACAAAAATAAAAAACAGAAAGTAAAAAAGAAGGAAAAGATTTATGATGAAGAAGAAATGCAAGAAGAAACACACGAAAAAGAAGAAAAAGAAAAGACAAAAAGAATAAAATGAAGAGAATTGAAGCAGAAAAGCAAAAAAGAAAAATACGAAATAAAAGAAGCAAAGAAAGATTGAAAAGGAAAAGAAAAAAAAATTAAAAAAATTAAAAAGGAAATATAAAGAAAAAGAGTATATAGAAGAAAACGAAAATGAAAAAGAAAAACAAAATATTTGAAAGAAGAAAAGAAGGTAATAGTTACCCGAGATATTGAGAGGGAAAAATGAAAGAAAATTTCTGGGAAAAATAGTGAGGGGATATTAGCGGTTATTATCAGTTTGAGAACGAGTGAGAAAATGAATAGTAACTGAAGAGAGAGAGAGAGAGAGAGAGAGAGAGAGAGAGAGAGAGAGAGAGAGAGAGAGAGAGAGAGAGAGACAGACAGACAGACGGACAGACAGACAGAGGGGGTGGGGGTGGAATGAAAGACAATGATTTATTAAGTAGTCAAAATGTTAGAAAATAAAACGGGAAAGAAAAAAAAAACAGCAGAAAGCTGAGAAAAATTAAGAGCAATAGAAAAAAACAAAACAAAACACCCACACACAAAAACAAAAAACAAAAAAAAAAACGCTAGAAAATGAAAGAGAAGGAAAGAGCGTAAAGAAACAAGTATAAAAGGAAAGACTAGAAAGAGTGTGTATAACAAGAGAAGGAAAGAAAGAAAAGAAAGAAGACAGGGGTAAATAGAAAGAGAAAGAGTAGGAAAGAGCGTAAAGAAACAAGTATAAAAGGAAAGACTAGAAAGAATGTGTATAACAAGAGAAGGAAAGAAAGAAAAGAAAGAAGACAGGGGTAAATAGAAAGAGAAAGAGTAGGAAAGAGCGTAAAGAAAGAATAGAAAGAGTGTGTATAATAAGAGAAGGAAAGAAAGAAAAGAAAGAAGACAGGGGTAAATAGAATAAGAAGAGTATGAAATAGCGCAAAGAAAGAATAGAAAGAGTGTGTATAACAAGAGAAGGAAGAAAGAAAAGAAAGAAGACAGGGGTAAATAGAAAGAGAAGAGTAGGAAAGAGCGTAAAGAAAGAATAGAAAGAGTGTGTATAACAAGAGAAGGAAAGAAAGAAAAGAAAGAAGACAGGGGTAAATAGAAAGAGAAAGAGTAGGAAAGCGTAAAGAAAGAATAGAAGAGTGTGTATAACAAGAGAAGGAAAGAAAGAAAGAAAGAAGACAGGGGTAAATAGAAAGAGAAAAGAGTAGGAAAGAGCGTAAAGAAGAATAGAAAGAGTGTGTATAACAAGAGAAGGAAAGAAAGAAAAGAAAGAAGACAGGGGTAAATAGAATAAGAAAGAGTAGGAAAGAGCGTAAAGAAAGAATAGAAAGAGTGTGTATAACAAGAGAAGGAAAGAAAGAAAAGAAGAAGACAGGGGTAAATAGAATAAGAAAGAGTAGGAAAGAGCGTAAAGAAAGAATAGAAAGAGTGTGTATAACAAGAGAAGGAAAGAAGAAAAGAAAGAAGACAGGGGTAAATAGAAAGAGAAAGAGTAGGAAAGAGCGTAAAGAAACAAGTATAAAAGGAAAGACTAGAAAGAGTGTGTATAACAGAGAAGGAAAGAAAGAAAAGAAAGAAGACAGGGGTAAATAGAAAGAGAAAGAGTAGGAAAGAGCGCAAAGAAAGAATAGAAAGAGTGTGTATAACAAGAGAAGGAAAGAAAGAAAAGAAAGAAGACAGGGGTAAATAGAAAGAGAAAGAGTAGGAAAGATCGTAAAGAAAGAATAGAAAGAGTGTGTATAACAAGAGAAGGAAGAAAGAAAAGAAAGAAGGGGTAAATAGAAAGAGAAAGAGTAGGAAAGAGCGTAAAGAAAGAATAGAAAGAGTGTGTATAACAAGAGAAGGAAAGAAAGAAAGAAAGAAGACAGGGGTAAATAGAATAAGAAAGAGTAGGAAAGAGCGTAAAGAAAGAATAGAAAGAGTGTGTATAATAAGAGAAGGAAAGAAAGAAAAGAAAAGAAACAAGTATAAAAGCAAAGAATAGAAAGAGTGTGTATAACAAGAGAAGGAAATTTAGAAAAGAAGAAAAAAGAAACGGGTAAATATAAACTGCAAGAGAAGGAAAGGGTGTATAGAAACAAGTATAAAAGGAAAGAATAGAGACATGAATAATAATGAAGGGAAGAGAGAAAGGAAAAAAGACATGGGTGAAAGAAAGAGCGCAAAGAAACAAATAGAAAATTAAAGAATAGGAAAGAGAGAGAGAGAGAGAGAGAGAGAGAGAGAGAGAGAGAGAGAGAGAGAGAGAGAGAGAGAGAGAGAGAGAGAGAAGACGAGGGTGAAGGAAAGAGCGCAAAGAATCAATTGTAAAAAGAAAGAATAAAAAGCATATGTATAACTAGAGAAGAAAAGAAAGAAAAGACACAAGGGCAGATAGAAAATTAAAGAATAGGAAAGAGGGTAAAGAGAACAAGTAAACGAGAGAGAGAGAGAGAGAGAGAGAGAGAGAGAGAGAGAGAGAGAGAGAGAGAGAGAGAGAGAGAGAGAGAGAGGGGAGGGCGAGGATGAAGGAAAGAGCGCAAAGAAACAATTGTAAAAAGAAAGAATAAAAAGCATATGTATAACTAGAGAAGAAAAGAAAGAAAAGACACAAGGGCAGATAGAAAATTAAAGAATAGGAAAGAGGGTAAAGAGAACAAGTAAAGCGAGAGAGAGAGAGAGAGAGAGAGAGAGAGAGAGAGAGAGAGAGAGAGAGAGAGAGAGAGAGAGAGAGAGAAAAGACGAGGGTGAAGGAAAGAGCGCAAAGAATCAATTGTAAAAAGAAAGAATAAAAACATGTGTATAACTAGAGAAGGAAAGTGAGAAAAGAAAAAAAAATAAAAAAAAGATAGTTTGAACGTGAAGAGAGTAAGACAGCATTTGCAAAAGAAAAGGGGAAAAAAAAGAATATTGTGACGAGCAAGTAGATCTCAGTCTCTCTCTCTCTCCCTCTCTCTCTCTCTCTCAGTCACTCTCTTTCTCTCTCTCTCTCTCTCTCTACCGACCACCGTTCTTCTTTCACCCCTCTCGCCCTTTTCTTTCTAATTGTAATTGTACGCCCTTGCAATAGCGCTGTCGTCGTCGACGGCGGTGACGGAGGTGTCAGTGGCGTCGGAAACTCGATATTGGCGGGCGGCTGCAAAATAACTTACACATGCGAGCGCATCCGGTTTCGCGCGTCCCTCTGCATGGCCGGCATATCCCATCTATTATGATGATGAGAATGGACATTTACCGCACACGTAAGAACACGTTTCTCGATAAATCACGCACCGTCAGTGGCAGCCAGCACTGGAAAAAGGAGCGTAAATTCGAGGTCTGTAGTCATCAATGCACAGACCAATTGTTCTGACTAGAGGGACTGGCTGTGAGATTTTTGTGCGTCTTGTGGGACTCTTAGTTCTCTGATTATTTCACCAGTATGTCCGAAGCAGATATTTTTTTTCTTCTCTCTCTCTTTTCCTCTTGAACTACACAAAGAAGAAAATTGTTGATTTTTGGTTCTTAAAATATTGCTTTAAAAAATTGTTCGGGTATTGTGGCATGCGGTTTGAAAGTGAGAAAGTTTAGGCAAAATATATTTTTTGTAGTCAGTGAGAGAGAAATATTCAGATAGATAAAGATTGAGAATAAAGATAGTTTGAATCTAGAAATAGAGAAAAATGACTGCAGTAACTTGAATGTAAGAGAGAGAGAGAGAGAGAGAGAGAGAGAGAGAGAGAGAGAGAGAGAAGAGAGAGAGAGAGAGAGAGAGAGGGAGTAAAAAAAATAATGCAAAAAATATTTATATATATATATATATATATATATATATATATATATATAGAGAGAGAGAGAGAGAGAGTAATGAATAATTGGAAAAAAGATAAGATAGATAGATAGATAGAGAGAGAGAGAGAGAGAGAGAGAGAGAGAGAGAGAGAGAGAGACAGAGACAGAGAGAGAGAGAGACAGAGAGACAGAGAGAGACAGAGAGAGAGAGAGACAGACAGGCAGACAGACAGACGACCGAGTATATATGTAATATACGCAGACGTTGAGAAATATATCCGGTTTCATCAGAGAGATTGAGCAGAATGAACGAGTGAGTGAGAGTAACAAAAAGGATAATTTAAAAAAATGAGAGAGAGAGAGAGAGAGAGAGAGAGAGAGAGAGAGAGAGAGAGAGAGAGAGAGAGAGAGAGAGAGAGAGAGAGAGAGAGAGATGGGTAAAAGATAATGAAGAAATGTTGACAAGCTACGGCTTGAGGTTTCATTAGAGCCTAAAGATATCAGAATGTTCTTTTTGTGGGGTGCCTTTAAAGTTCTGATGTAATTTTACTTAAAAGGGTCCCTCCAAGTTTTATGTCACTTAGGATCTCACCAAGTTCCAATCAAATTCTGTTTTCATTATTTAATTCTATTTAAAGTCCGCGACACCATCGAGGCCTATTTTGTGCTTTACTCAGTAATTTTTTTTACTATTCGTTTAAATCCATTATATCGTTGAATGGAGCTCGTTGAATTCTTTCTTTTGCACATAAAATATTTTTTTTCTCTCCCAACCTGTCAAAGCTATATCTATCTCCGAATACAAAAAAAAAAAACTCTTAAAAAACGGCCTCAATGGTGTCGTTGACTCTTACTTGTAGCCAAGTTTTAAAAACTTGACAAAAATGTATTTTATAATCAGCTCTCACAAACGTAGAAGCCAGTATTAAGTATCAACCTTCATAGGTTATTTAATACCAAAGCCATCCTTGTAGAAAAAGAGTAGTGACATTATTCAACACATAACTGTGGTGATGAGAAGTGCATATATTTCTCAAGCGTATTAGTCTGAAAACGAATAACGAGTTCGAAATCGCTTAT
>CM042138.1:137187426-137199926 GCA_023376005.1 Doryteuthis pealeii | reverse complement strand
CAGTTAAAATAACTAAAGAAAACGATTGATTTTTACTCTTTGATTACTTTAAGCCGCTTACAGTGCCTTTCCCTCCACTGCGATCCTACCATAAGCCGCTGTTGGTTAGTTCATTATAATTGAACAGGACTCAGATTACAATAATAATATGACGTTATTTGAACAGAATAAGTTCTAAAGTGAATGGATAGTGAAATTTGAAATATCCCATTTTTTTCCCAAGGAAATTTGGTACAGTCGGGGGAAATTTGGAGGAATGAGCTAAAATTAATCAATCGTTTAGGATTATTTTATGCATAGAATTTAGCGAATTGGCTAGAGTTATTTTATGTATAGAGGTTAGGGAATCACGTTCATATTTAATTATTTACCAAAGTGTTTGGTTTGGTTTGATTGCTTTCTTTAATGGCATATCGATCGCAAGTTCCTGGTTCCATACCGGCCCTCGCCAACTCAGCGTATGAGTAGCACAGGGATCTGTGCGGTAAAGTGGGGTACTGATGGTAGGTGTAACGCCCCACCTCAGAAGTCAAAACAGTCTCATTGGTCTAGTGCTAGTGAACAGGGGATAGACTCCCTCACTATCTGGCTGATACCGACTTTAGGCCACCCCGGCGACTTTTTTATTTTTTTACTTTATATATATATATATATATATATATATACGAGATGAGTCAAAAAGTAATGCCATTTTGTTAGGACAGGTATAATTACCAACACAGGAACATGTATCATAAATCAAAATGAAGCTGGACCTCTGTGGATCACATCCCTACTTCTCCACATAGTGACCATTTCTCTCAATAGCAATGTTCCACCTTCGAATGAAAGCATGTATCCCCGTAAAATTCTGTTTACTGTTCTTTGAGCCACTTTTCCACGACAGATTTCACTTCCTCATCACTGGAATAATGTTTGTCTCAGACTATCATCTCTTTGGTCCCATGAAAGAGGGTTTTAGATGTCTCTTTTAACCCTCAAATATATCTGTTTTCCTTTGAATCTGAAACTCAACGGTTTGCTGTTTCAAATTTAATTCTCTCTTAGTTCTTGGATAACGAAATGAATTCTCATGCCTTTCTCACATTCTTGAACTACCGGCAATTGATCCCTGACTTGCACCTGTCAATCAATCCCAAATGTTTGCAACATCCAGTAGCTTGTGGGGGAAGCCATTAAATAACAACACTCCAAATCATTTAAACAATTAAAACATCTTTTGGACATTGCGCCTTTGCTATGGGCTGAATAACTGCACTACTGTTTTTCTAAAACAAACTTTAAAGCAACTTAGATTCTGTTGTATTCAACATAATTTCTTTGAAGATTTACACAAGGTGCGTCAAAAAAGTTTTTTGTACTTTTTGATACACCTTGTATTCTAAAAAAACGTTCCATTCATTAATTCTTTTCAGAATACAACGTGTGTCAAAAGGTACCAATTTTAAAGCTGTATTTACTAAGAATGAATGGAACGTTATTTTTTCAGAATACAAGGTGTGTCAAAAAGTATAAAAATCTCGATACAATTTGATATATATATATATATATATATATATATATATATATATATAATAGATGTTACTAGTATAAAACTTAGGATATGGCTCCATATAAATGAGTAGGCTGTATTATAACCTTATATATTCTTTATTTTTGTATTATTCCCAAGGTTCTTGTTTCTTCAAACATATTTGTATCAACTACCAAAAGTTTGGTTTGTTATCTATCGAACCTGGCATTGTAAGATCTACAAGGATGTATTGGGTATTAAATAATCCATGAATGTTGATATGCCATTAAACTAAGTAACCAAACCAAGAAAGAAATCTTTGAGTAGCACTTCATATAAAGTTTTTGGTTGAATAATATCAAGTTGCTCTTTCTACCATGTTTACTTTTGAACTTAAGAAGGGAATAAACTCTGTTATCCCCCATCTATGGATTAAATAGTACCACCACTGTTCTTTTATAAGTTGTTGGCATCCCTCCCTCTATTAGAGACGATGGCGTAGAGTCCACTTTTTTTCTCTTTTCCCCTCCTTCTTCCTTCATTTTATCTGCAACTGCGTGGGTGGTTGAGCAGACAAATTTTTGAATGCCAATCTCTGGCGCTGTGACCACGAACAAACGGTTACGCTTGCTGGAGTTGCTGTTGTCTCCTTCCTTTTGGCTCTCTTTTCTGCGGCGGCTTCTTTCCTCTCTTTTTCACTCCTTTTCGTTCCTTGTTTGACGAAGAGGCGCCAGGTTGCATGTTTTTCTGCACAAGTCTCCCATGTGTTGGTGTTAATGTGGCATGTCTTTATATCCCTCTTGCAGATATCATTTTTGTAGCGGACACTTCTATAATTATGGTTTTAAATAACCCATGAATGTTGATATGCAATTAAACAAAGAAACTAAAGTCATTACGGATGAATTGATGAATAAAAGTTTGTAAACGTAGCTTGTTAATCCTTGCTCTACCGTAGCCGCAATTTGTGTTTATGTTTTATGCAGAGTTATTTAAACTTACACTGAACCCTTCCCCCCCCCCAAAAAAAAAGCTTTAATCAAAATGATACGGCATAAAATGTATACAAAATTGTCATAATGAAACAGTTTTTCCCCAGAAGCAAATGACAAAATTGAACAAAGCAAAGCAAACTAAAAATATAAAACAAAGTCAGAAAAGAAAATGAAGTAAACAATTTTTCCTTTCAGCATGTATATTTCTTTGATATATATATATATATATATATATATATATATATATATATATATATATATATGTGTGTGTGTGTGTGTGTGTGTTATATACTCACATCAATATATGTATATATATATGTATATATGTATGTGTATAGTCTTATGATATGTATATAATATATACATATATATATAATATCTCATAAGACCACACACATACACACACAACACATATATATATGTGCGTGTATGTGTGTGTGTGTATAGTCTTATGATATATACATATATATATATATATATTATCATAAGACTATATACATACACACACACACACACACACACACATATATATATATATATATATATATATATATATATATACATGTATCATAAGACTACACACACACATATATATATATATATATATCATAAAACTATATATATACATATATATATATATCTGTGTGTGTGTGTGTGTGTGTGTGTGTGTCGTTTTCTCCTATGTAGAATTCTCTTCTTTTTTTTTTCGAAAAGATTTTTAAAAATAAAAGAATGATGTGAGTGCGTCTGAACTTCAACATCGTTTTGGTTGTGAGTCTGCCCTTAGGTTTTTCTCTCGCTTCAAGCAAAAGAGCTTCTAGCTAAAAACCTTGCCTTCCTTTTCCGACTCTGAGGTCTCAATGCGGGATAGACTCGTGGGGATTTTTTTTTCTCGTAAGATAGTTTTATTTTTAAAGATTCTTTTTTTTAAAGATTGAGGTTGGAAGCTCCCCGCATATCCTGGTTATCTATCTATCTATCTATCTATCTATCTATCTGTCTGTCTCAGTCATCTCATTTCTTTCTTTCTTTCGTTCTTTCTATCTATCTATCTATCGATCTATCTTATCTATCTATCGTCATCTGTTCATATCTATTGATGAAGGAGACGAAAAAGGCAAGTACATATTGATATTTTGTAAACAAACTAAAGAGTTAATTTGGATTCTTTGTTTTTCGTTTAATGACCTTTGCCGATGGAAACTTCTTGTTCAAATACTCATAAGAAGTACTCTCTAAAGAGAAATTTTCAAATGAATATAGCTCTCTCTCTCTCTCTTTGTTTCCTTTCTCCCCCTCTCTCTCCCCCTCTCTCTCTCTCTCTCTCTCTCTCTCTCTCTCTCTCTCTCTCTCTCTATATATATATATATATTATATATATAACAAACTATACAATTAATGGTTTTTGTCACCATTGGCTTCAAAGCATTAGCTGCTTTTCATCAGATATATATATATATTTAGAGAGAGAGAGAGAGAGAAGAGAGAGAGAGAGGAGAGAGAGAGAGAGAGAGAGAGAGGGGGGAGAAACAGAAAGAGACAGACTGAAAGACAGCAGACTGACAGAGACAGACAGACAAAGAGAGAGAGAGAGGAGAGAGAGAGAGAGAGAGAGAGAGAGAGAGAAAGAGAAGAGAAAGAGAAAGAGAAAGAACAAGAGAAAGAGGATGAGAGCACATCTGCATCTGTATGTGCATCCACATAGACATATGGTGTGTGTGTGTGTGTATGAGTGCGTATGTGTGTATGTATGTATGTGTGTGTGTTTGCAAGTTTGTAATATGTATACTTCATTTGGGTATGTTAGATGAGAAAAAATTGTGAATCTCAGGATTCTTTTTCCGGGTTTGACGAGGAATAGGAAGACGTTCTTAGTTAATTGAGATTATAGATGTAGGGAGTTAAAAAATCTAGAAAATTAACACGGAACAAAAGGGAAAAATCTTTCACTAAATACGATGAAGGCGTAAAATGAATAAATAAATCAATGAGCCTTTTCTTTTTTTTTTCTTCATTGAAGGAAAGCGAGAAAAGAAAAGAGAATGAGGCTTAGGTTTCTTGTTGTTACCTGCAGGCCATGCCCGATGCGACATGACAGATATAAAGAAGATTTTGCATCACGCTAAGGAGGCACTGATATACGAACGAGGTCAGCTGTACGTGTGAGACGGGTTCAGAGAAAACATCAAAACATATATAATAATATATATATATATATATAATATATATATATATATACATTCATATATACACTCATATATATAATATATATATATATATATATATATATATATATTATATACTTACAATTATACGCTGATTCATACATTTACAAAGAGCACATACACAATAATGTACATTCTTAGAGACACACCGAGTTTGATACTGATTTCCTAGAAACATCAAACACACGCATACACGCACACGCACACACATTATTAGACACACAAATATATATGTCTGTATAGAGAGCGCCTGATATTGGCTTCCTAGAAATATCAAAAGCACTCACACATACGCACGCAGAAGCATGCACGCACACACACGCACGCACGTGCATAGACGCATGCATAGACATTCTCACACACACACACACACACACACACACACACATATATATATATATATAATATATATATATATATATATAAAGTTTGATACTGGCTTCCTAGAAACATCAAACACACACACATGTATACTCAAACGCAAATACACATACGCACACACACATACACTTTCTTAGACACACACACACACACACACACATACACACACATATTTATATATATATATATATATATATATATATATATGATAGATAGATAGATAGAGAGAGAGAGAGAGAGGGAGAGAGAGTGAGTTTGATAGTGGTTTCTTAGAAACATCAAAGACTCACACACACACATATATATATATATATATAAAAAAAAGTAAAGTCGTCGGGGCGGCCTAAAGTCGGTATCAGCCAGTCAGCGAGGGAGTCTATCCCCTTTTCAATAGTGCTAGACCAAGGAGGTTGTTTTAGCATCTGAGGTGGAGCGCCACACCTACCATATATACTTATAATTATACGTCGATTCACAGATTTACAAAGTTTACATGAAAGCTTATAGTATAAGGATGATGGTATTGAACATTCTTAAATACACGGATTCAGTGAGTTTGATACAAGCTTGATTGAAATACGCATTGATATAGGTGTAAAGATGAATAGAAAATAGATGCTTGTCGATATTCAAATATTCTTATGTAAATATGAACGAAATATAATCAATTAATCAATCAATCAACCAATCAAATTATTGCTTAAGAACACACCTTTTTTTTAATAATGAATTCATAGCATTTTAAAATATTTTGTATCAGACAGAAAGATAAAAAGAAAAAAAAGATTTAATGAATGTGATCTGTTATATTTGAAAATGTGGAAAATTTTTGAAGCATGTAAACTTTTGTTTTATACTGCCGTCTTCTCAAAGTGTCTGAGTACCCTTTTTTAATGTTCCTATTTATGTATTTCAAATATTTACTATATCCAGCCACAGTAATGTCAGACTCAACAGCAACTAATTCCTGTAAGTTTAATATTAATTGCACATACAACTTCTTCGTATTTTATTTCATGGTTTTTCTTTTCTTTTTATTCTTTTAATTGCAACTTAATGCGATTGCTATTTTACGACAACGATGCTAATATTCTTGTGGCCATTTTCAGGCTGCAGGTGAGAGCACTTTACAGTGGAGATTCCTTGTGGAATTAAGTTTGATCCGTTTTGAGTGGAATCCTATGATCCTTTCTGTTCCTCAGTGTTAAACAGAATCCTTGTGTTCCTCAGTGTTAAGCAGAACCCTTGTGTCTTTCAGTGTTAAACACGAGCAACTGAACGCCTTTCAACCAAGGCCATTAAATAGTCAACCAGCCACGTATTCGAGCGTGTTGATTGGCCGATTGAATCCACGCGGCCACGAAGAGTCTATGAATTTAAGTTGTGGCCCCCAGCACACCTTATATAACAAAATATTCCAACAAACGAATTAAAACGCAGAGTGGAAATAATAATAGGAATGAGTAATCTATCGGTGAGTCTTGAACTCCTAATTCTGGACCCTTCTTGTGAGAAATAAAAATATATAGAAAATTATTAATCTGATATGAAATACGTCCACAATTCCACTTACAGGAACGCAACTGTAAGGTAAAATAGATTACTGTAATCTAGCACCCTGAGATTTTTTCAGAAATCTGAATATATATATATATATATATATATATATATATGAAGTAGTCAAACAGTGTGTTTGAAAATGGCGAAGGCCGACAATTTGTGGGAGATTAAGTGCTTAATTAAAGTCATACCTAATTTTGTTAATTAATTAATTATAACTAAATTAATTAGGCGGGCATATCGGTTTAAATGTAAAGCGTAAACAAATCGAGAAAAAGTCATCTCTGTATGTACATTTCAGCCCATTAGGCCTCATCAGCAGAGCCATAGACAGGGCAGTACTTTGTGCGTGATTCGAACCCTACCTGTCAAGCTGACAGGCGGACATTCTAACCACTACACTAGCTGGCTTCCCCAGAATTTCTCGTTCATTTTAAACTGGTATGTATATCGCACTTTATGTATATATATATATATATATATATATATATATATATATATATATTGTGTTATGCTAGATATTGTTTATTTATTATTTGTTGTTATATTAGTCATTATATTATTGTTATATTATATATATCATATTATATTATGCTTATTTTATAAATTTTTAAGTTGGCATTAAATAACCCACAGGATTGGTATGCCATTAAATCAAAGCAGAGCAAACCAAAACAAACCTAATTCTGATCGGCCCGGCAATATGCCCATTTACAAAGGCAAATCTCACTTTTTGGATCTTCTTGCTGTTGAGGTGTTTGATGGCAGGATAAATTGCACGAAGCTTCGTTTTGCATAAACAACACGATAGTGTCTGCCAAGACACTTTCATGCCAAAATCTTCGGTTACCTGATGCGCGATGCCTACTGTGTCAAAACGGTCCACCATGGAGGGTCTTGAAATCACCCGATTCTATCGAGGAGTCATTTTACGTGGCCACCCTGGTGTTTTAAGGGACTTAAATGAGCCATTATCACCATGAAGCTATAATATCTTAGAAATTACTCACTTAGAAATAGAAACACGTTTTGCAATAGCAGAAATCGCCATCTCTTGATTCTATCTATCTATCTATCTATCTATCTATCTATCTATCTAAATGCATCAATATTCAGATCTATCTATCTATCTATCTATCACACACTATCTAAATGTATCAATATTCAGATCTATCTATCTATCTATCTCACACTATCTAAATGTATCAATATTCAGATCTATCTATCTATCTATCTCACACTATCTAAATGTATCAATATTCAGATCTATCTATCTATCTATCTATCTAACACTATCTAAATGTATCAATATTCAGATCTATCTATCTATCTATCTATCTATCTATCTATCTGCACAATCACGCGAGAACATTATGGTTACGTCAACTTAATAACATGGTTTAAAATGGAAATATACGAGACTATTTAATACTCGTTCTCTGTCTATCTATCTTTCCACACAGGGTCCGGTTTTGTTCAGTCCGTAGAGCACCCAACTAGGAATCGCAAGGTTCCGGGTTCGATATCAGTTTCCACCAACCCAGCGTATGAGTAGCACAGATTGGATAATCTGATCTGTGCTGTAAAGTGGGAAGCTGAAGGCAGGTGTGGCGCTCTACCTCAGCGAAAAAAACAATCCCTGGTCTAGTGCTAGTGAAAAGGGGACAGACTCCCTTGCTACTGGCTGATACTGATAATAGGCCACTCCGCCAACTTTACTTTATATATATATATATATATATATATATATATATATATATATATATTTTATTTAAGAAATGGATATAAAGTAACCTACTCGAGTTTCATCATCTGAATCGTCAGGGTTACATCCGCTGAATTAATCGAGTTTTCGATTAATATCAGTTGATATCACGTATGTCTGTTGGAATGGACTAAGATCCATTCCAACAGACATACGTGGTATCAACTGATAGTAATCGAAAACTCGATTAATTCAGCGGATGTAACCCTGACGATTCAGATGATGAAACTCGAGTAGGTTACTTTATATCCATTTCTTAAATAAATTGTGCTCTACATTGTATTGAGCGCTTTGTATTTGTTTTTTCACGGTCTTAACCCCTGGATTCTGTGCGCTCCCAACGATCGTACCCGTACCCACCGGTAAACCACTACCCATACACACACACACACACACACACACACACACACACACATATATAATATATATATATATATAATATATATATATATATCAGTAATTATATATGTATAACTGTATGCATTTATCCAAACTGAAATTTGTTAAGCAGAGTAAAACTTGGTTTGAGTTTTCCGTCTCATAGACTGGTTGTTTTACCAAGGTTAAAAAGTCTGCCCTACTATTTACTCATAGCTGTTGGTGGTTGAGGGTGGAGAACAAACGGATTCATGCCTTTTCCAATGTCATTAGCGCGAAGCACAAGCAACCTTGAACAGGATTTGATCTCATGTGGCCAAATTCCATTTTCTACTAACTACTATGAGTAAATATAGTGTTTTCTTGATTCATGAGTTTAATTCGTTCCGCTCGTAACTTAATTTCCTCGTACATCAAATCAATTTTTCTTATTGAAATAAACTGAAATACAATTAGTCCGTTCCATGCTCCCACAAACAACCTCGTTTTTTGTTACGTTTTTTAAATAAAAATAGCACTGTATTGTATAAAACATAATAAAATTGGAATGAATTATGTGCTGTTATATGTTTTAATGTTTACTATTTTATAAATAATATTTTCTTTGGCATAATAAATTTGGAAACTTAAATGTCTGTAGCGAACTTGTTAGCATAAGCGTATCTGAAGCACACCCGAACCTCAAATCTTAGTTCACAAAACAAAATCAAAAATCGACTGAGTGACAACTTTTGACTCTAAAAACTCTTATATCAAGGTACCAAAATAACTAGTTACTCCACATCCATACAACCGTTTACTTTCGAATACGCCTGTACACATATCGAGTTTTATTTCCTGTAGGGTTATGTTCGTTTGAAAATACATAAGCAACGAAATACACATTCTTTAAATTAATAAAGAAATATGCATTTACCTCAAAATGTTTTGTGAAAGCCACGGTTAACACTAGCTTGAGGCAATTTCTTGGAAGAACAGGAGAATAATATATCGTGATAATCTATATTTCTTTTTTTGTTTTTAATAATTATTTCTACAGATTTACATATTGCTTTACAGGGAAGCTGATAGTGGTAGTTGTTTCGGCAATCAAATGAGAACAGGCTAATATCAAAAGTTGAAGTACGTATTTACTCAACCCCTCCTTCTTAAATAGAAGTATCAATATCATCATGGACCACTTTTAACGATGAAATGCTAACTAGAATCCTTCATTCCTTCTTAAATATAAACATTGACCGCCGTTAACTATGAAATGCGTAGAATCATTCCCTTCCTCCTAAATAGAAGCATCAATATCATCATGGACCACTTAACTATTACATGCCAGGCTGGTTGCCTAACCAAAGCTAAAGAACCCAGTCTATACTACTATTTTCTCACAGCTCTGGAAGAACAGAAAGATTCATGTCTTTGTCAAGTGTATTGGTGCTAGGGGAAACGCAAACAGCTTCATTGAGGATTTGAACTCGGGTCACCGATTTCCTTTTCTAAGACGATAATGTTACGGTAAGTGCTCCTTCTCAAAAGTTGATATATATATATATATATATGTGTTGATCCTCAAATTTGTTGATTCTCAGTTGACGGGGCTTAGAATACGCTGACTGTATCCCCTGCAGAGAAATTAGACCACCAAAAAGGGGGTGTCTTGGGTATAAAACTAATCTGAATCTAACAGTGAGGCCCAGTTCCGGATATATAATGCATAAGAAGTACCCCTCCATTGCCATTACTCCCAGGTCAACTATGACCTGGAGTGGTTATAACTGTTTTGTTTATGAAATAAACCTATTTAAGAATTACTCGAATTTGATAGAGCCGTGTGCAAAGGGATTAAAAAAAAATCTTCCTCACAAAACTGTAAACGTGTAGAATGAATGCGATTTCTTTTACCTCTAGGCATAAAATAACTCCAGACAGGTTGAAATGCCGTTAAAATCAATCAATCAATCAATCAATCAAGTCTATTGAAATGATTTCAGTCATAAGTTCCGTTCATCTGTCTTGAGATGTTCATCACATTTTTTTCTGCAGGGACAGTCATCGTATATCGATGGTCTACAAGCCTGTATGTTATCATAAATATCTGAAGCTTTTAAGATCTGGTTCTTAAGCGAGGGGGGGGTCTGGTGAATGTAGAGCACCCCTTCATTACCATTACTCCCAGGTCTACTCTGACAGAAAGTGGTAGTACCTGTTAGGGTCCCATCTATGGGTTAAATAGAAAATTTGTTTACAAAACAAAATTGAGCTTAAAATGTTTTCTTCCAAACTATCGCTACGAATCTTTCAATGCCGGCATTAAATGACCCACTGTGGTTGATATGTCGTTAAACAAAACAAACAAACAAACAAATAGCACTCGGTAACACAAGATCAAATCCTGGAAGATGCTGATTGTATTTCGTATAGATCAAATATCCTTGGGAAAGGTATGCATCCAACTCTTCCCCCTCCACTAATCGGTAAATAGTAGGGATGGCTGGCCTCTAACCTCGATAGGACAACAAGTTTAGGAGAAAGAAAGCTCTACATTCAAACCTGTTAAACTCCGCTTAAGAAATTGAGCATGTATCGAATCCTGGTCATGCAAAAAACTAACAATATTCTGTATTTTTTTATTTGTACAATTAAAAAAGAGGCCAGAACAAGAGTTCAATATGGAGAGAGATATATTACCTCCGAATAAGGACAGAGAATGTACCTTTTGATACAACATTTACATAAATAATAGATTAATATCTAAATTTGATTATTCTGGGCAAAAAAGCAAATTTTGAAAAGAATAATGACTATTAACCATACTTTTACTAAATAAGTTAAGACATAACACATACTATATATATATAACGTCTAAAACAAAAACACACAAGACCGCGTCCATTTCAGAAAAGTCTCTGATGATAAAGTTTCTTTGAAATCGATAAGACTGAACATTATCTTATATTTATACGCATTGTAGTTGCTTTCTTAACATAAATAAATAAATAATATACTTAACAATGCTTCAAGCAAATTATCATATATATATATATATATATATATATATATATATATATATATATATATATATATGTATATAGGAGGATTAGAGTAAATCCGACAGAATGTAGTAAAGAATAGAGGGAAAAATGTGGACAAAAGAACAACTCAGACAAGTATATGTAGGAGATATATTTTGCCGTGCATCAGTCGTTTATTTGATCATTAATGCATCATACATGTGTTTTATAGAAGAAAAATATGACGTAGAGGGGTGAATTTGGGGATGAAGACATGTGGATGGGATAGCGTTTGTGAGGATTTGATTGGTCAGAAGGGGTGGATGGGGGAAGAGATAAGATCAAAAGTGTGGAATATATCTCCTACATATACTTGTCTGAGTTTAATGGCACACGGTAATAACCTACTCGAGTTTCACCATAAGGATCTACAGGGTTAAATCCACTGGATTAATCAAGATATTGATTAATTGCAATTGATTGCACGTGTGTATTTTTTTACGCAAAAAATACACACGTGCAATCCACTGCAATTAATCAATATCTTGATTAATCCAGTGGATTTAACCCTGAAGATCCTTATGGTGAAACTCGAGTAGGTTATTACCGTGTACCATCATCATAATAAATTTGCTCTACCAAAGTATTGAGCACTTTATATTGTTTATATTGCTGCCT
>CM042138.1:137149926-137182426 GCA_023376005.1 Doryteuthis pealeii | reverse complement strand
GTACCTATTTACATTTCTTGTGTAGTTGTTTAAAAAAAAAATCTTTTGCACACAGTCATGTCAAACACGAATAATTTTTAAGCATATCTATTTGAGCCATGTATGGGACCCTAACAGGTACTACCACTACAGATGAGAGTGTACCGAGGAGTAATAACAATGAGTAGGTGCTACACACACCTAGGATCTCCAGAACTGGAGCCTCACCATCACACACTCAGGGCACCCATTTTAGGAGGATCTTCCCATTTTGCATCGAATACAAGCAGCTTATTCTGAGTCACACCGACAGGGTGATATTTAAGTATCTGTGAAATAATATTTTTTTAGAGGGGTTGAGTAATGCCCCTCTGAAAAAGGAATGCGGACAGCGTATTCTAAGCCACGTCAACTGGATCCAGTCAAATCTTATTCATTAACAATGTCTCTATGAAAATCTGAAATAGGTTTGCCTCAAAACAGCCCATGCTATTAGAGTATTTGCCTCTCATCCCACTTATGAGGGCGTGACGCAAGGACATTTTATGTGGGCCCACCCACAAGCCGAAGCTCATGGATGGTAGGTGCAAAAAAGCGTTGATCCCGTCGGCAATCCCCCTCAAGGAGGCGCTTTAGACACAGGGCAATAAGCCCAGCCCTGCCCCTTTAAATCAAGGTGGTAGGTACGCTGTTAATTTACATTAACAAACACAAGCCCCGAAAGGCCCATGTTATTTGTATTTACCACGTACCCCACGTGTACGGGTTAGGCACAAGGCCCTGTTAATGTGCGACCACCCACGAACCAAAGCTCATGGGTGGCGGGTGCAAAAAATGCGTAGATCCCGTCGGTATTCCCCCTCAATGGGGGGCGCCTCAGGCACTGGGAAATAAACCCAGCCCTGTCCCTTTAAATCGAGGGGGCAGGTGTTGCCTGGGGGGATGGCCCCCTGGGATCACGCCGTTAATTTCATTAATAGACACAGGCCCCGAAAGGCCCGTGCTATTAAGGTATTTGCCTCTCATCCCACTTATGAGGGCGTGACACAAGGACATTTTTATGTGGGCCCACCCACAAACCGAAGCTCATGGGTGGTAGACACAAAAATGCGTCGATCCCGTTGGCATTCCCCCTCGAGGGGGCGCCTCAGGCGCTGGTCAATAAACCCAGCCCTGCCCCTTTAAATCGAGGGGGCAGGTATTGCCTGGGGGAGATATTTGCCTCATCCCACTTATGAGGGCTTGACACAAGGACATTTTTATGTGGGCCCACCCACAAGCCGAAGCTTATGGGTGGTTAGTTGAAAAAATTGCGTCGATCCTGCCGGCATTCCCCCCCCCTCCGAAGGAGGGCGCCTCAGGCGCTGGGCAATAAACCCAGCCCTGCCCCTTTAAGTCAAGGGGGCAGGTATTGCCTGGGGAATTGCCCCATGGGATCGACGCTGTTAATTTCATTAATAGACACAGGCCCCGAAAGGCCCATGCTATTGATGTATTTAAAATCATGCATGTCTAATATATTATTAAGAAATAAAGGTTTAGATAATATATGATGTGGTTAATTTGCATACTGGTTTTAATAAAACCGGGTTTAATGAATAATTACTTAGAGTTATTAATTTCTAATATATTGTTTTATTCTCTAACATATTAAAATAAATACTATGAACGATTTTATATAGAAAGCAATTAAAATATAATTAAAATAAGTGTAATCTTTTTATATGCGTTGTTATCTAATTTCATTAGTTTTTCTAATTTAATATATTTCATTACATTAAAACTTAAATATTTATGTCCGGAGATGCATATCCTTGCTAGTACAATTAAAATCATTTTGAATAAGAATGTCAGTGAAATATACATTTTCAAAGATCTATTATGGTTGAAGTGTGACTGATATTATACAAGATTAACTCACACGATGTTTTGTTTCATAACTTGAGAAGGAACAGATCTGGTAACTTATATCCACGTGGGTGGGTGTACTTGAGATGTTACACGCACAACAGAACATGTTAAATAAACAGAAATTATATCTGCTATTTCTTTAAATGTGATAAGACTTTAACATTTTGTTTTGTTCTCTCCTTTTTTAAAAATAATATTCATAATGAAATCTGTTGCAATTTCCTCGTGAAATACACCCCCAAAAAAACAAAAGAAAAAAAAAAAAACACCAGAAAAACAAAAAAACCCTGAATTCATCAAAAGTGAAAACGGAAAAAACGAAATCTACCGAAAGTAAAAATGGAATTAAGAAAATTTGAAGCGAAAAATTTGAAGCGAAAAACGAAAAATTTATTACCCTATTTTTTATACTTATTCATATATCCCATTTAATATCATATTATATATTATCATATATTCATTTTTTTGGAAAATTAGAAAAATATACAACAGCCTATCAGCTATATTGCAGATTAGTATTATAAATGGGGCAAATCAGTTCGTCCCATTATCTTATTTTTAGCCCACTGTAATGGCCCTTTGAAATCCTTCAATTTGAAACAAATCATATACAACTAGGCCCGAATGACGAAGAAGAAGAAGAAGAAGAAGAAGAAGAAGAAGAAGAAGAAGAAGAAAGAAAGCGAAAATAGAGTTAGTTACCTTATTTGGTTATTAATTAAGGACAGAATCCTGGTGACTAACTACTTCATGACATGCAACACTCCTTTTGGGGTCCTTACTTGGGCTAGATGATGGTCGGAGAAGGCCTCTTTGATCAGTCGGCTGGTTGCGTCAAGCCGAAGCACCTAATGATTGGCCCTATTATGCTTATGGCAAACTCCTAACCCTGTTTATCATATATGTATTTACCAACCCCTCCGCACGAGCAGGATGTGACACAAGGTCAATTTTTTAAGCCGAGTTCAACAGGTTTGAATTCAGAGTTTTCCTTCTCCTACCCGGTGGTCTAACCAAGGTTAAAGATCCCAGTCTGCCCAGCTATTTATCCATAGCTGGAGGGAGAGTTGGATCCATACCTTTCCCAAGGGTATTTAGGCTAAGTAAAATGCAATTACCAAGTCCAGGATTTGAACTCGGGGTGATGAGTCCACTTCCCCTGACTTTAACCATTACACCACGCGCTTCCTACCCTTTTTATAATATATGTGATAAAAGGCGGTGGCTGAGGGTCTTAGTATCCTGCATTTAATAGTGAAGTTCCAATTTTGGAGCTCTGTGGAGTGTGGATCCCTCCTTTATTGCTATTACTCCCAGGTCCACCCTGACCCGAAGTGGTAGTGCCTTTTAGGGTCCCATCTATCAATAAGATATAAAAAGATGAGTTAGAAAATGAATTAAACGAAAGTCTTCGGCATAAAATAACCCAAAGGTTGATATGCCGTAAAAGTCAACCAACCAACCACTTAAAGTAATAGGTATGGCACAAATTGCACGTGTTTCTTAATCCCCAGAATTAAAATTCAACAAAATTCGGGTAAAAATCAATAAAACTTAACGTAATTTTTGTTGTATTATGATAAGGAAGGATTAAGATATCACATGTATAAGATATCGCAGATATCACATGTATTTGTTTTACAGTCTTTAAAACGGAAGATTTTTATAAGATACATCGTGTATCAGTCAAAATAGCACATTTTTTGTATTTTTTCTCTCTTGAAAATGTGCTCTATTAAGCGTGAATAATTTTATTGTTATAATTAAGAAATTCATAGAAAATATATTTTTATATATGTGTGTAAGATCTGTTCTTAAAGAAAGAAAATCAAAATAAGTGACAATTTCCAATTTTAATTTTTTCATAAAAGTTTGAAAAAAGAGAGAGGTGTTGTACCTAAATTTTGGTCATATCTTTGCAGTTAATATATATGGAAAAAGTGATGCAGAGTGAAATGTTTATGTTAAAGCTGTGTAAGTTTCTCATCAGAAACAATGTATTCTAAAATAGGGTAGGTTGGTTTTTTACTCGTTACAAATATCAAATTCTCTCAAACAGTGAAAGTTGTGTGCTGGTATAATAAATACTGATACCAAAAAACTAGATCTCGTACTTGCAACATTGTTTGAAGAAATAGCATCAAAGATCGTCTACTAAAATTTCCCATAAAAATTCTCGTTTTTGCAAAATTTTGCATAGAAATTGGTTAGAAAATTTAGCAATTTCAATATTTAAAACAGAAAAAGTTGTCATACTAAACGAAACGAATAAAATATATAACTAGAATTCAAATTGAAAATATTCCCCCATCACCATCGACACTACCAATATGCTGCTTTTTAACCAATAATTAAGCTGTAACAGTGATAACATTTTAAAAGACTGAAATTTATTTCCTTAAAACTCTTAACGTTCTATACCGCCTCATTCCACCCGGCCACAAGTCATATTTGTTTTGCTAATCCACCCCAAAAGATAACCTTTGTTTAAATGTAATATTAAACATATTTAGCAGTCTTTGATTTACGGGAAATAACAGGTAACTTTAAATGAAAAAGCCATTTTTAGCAATTTATATATATCCTTATAGTAATGGGGCTCTGGACTTAGAAAATTCTCAACAGGATGTTAAGAGTTTTAAACGAAGGCAAAGTTTTGAAAAAAAAATTTTGTGTGGTGATTCTTTATGTTAATTTGCTACTTTCACCACATGGAATAAGTTACAGTTCCAAAATCGACCTACTCTATTCTGCAAGGTCATTCTCATATTTTCTCGTCCTTATTTTATTTTTAGTGACATTCATAGAAAGGCCCCTCCCACGCTAACGACGACGACGACGACGACGACGGCGACGACGACGGAGATAATATCTAACAAGCCTCCCCCCTAAATCCAACTTGGCTGCCTTTCGCGGATAACTCGTCAAGCCAAGTGCGGCAAACCAAGCGAGAAACGGGCTTCCCTGGCACGACCGATTGTTGATATAAATCTCCCTCCTCGTCTCTCTACGTCTTAGCCTCGATATCGAAACGAAAAGATGAAGATGGGAGTAGTGACTATAGACAAAATTTTGTCATGTTTTACTGTTTTCTCCCTTTTCACAATCCACCCTTTCACCACCGCCCCCCGCTTCATAGCTAACATCAGGTCACTTTAGCGTTTTCATAAGTCCTTGCAATATGTGGTCTCACGAGAGTGACTCCCTGATGCAGGTGCTCGTGTGTCTCTTTCCTTTAGTTTTCTCTGCGCCAACGAACCGTTATTGATATCGTCCCGAGTTGGCCTGCCACTGGGGATATTCGTTCCAGCCATCATTGATAGTTTTAATAGCGTATCAAAGTTTATCGTCCTCAGTGTTGAGTGGCGCTGTAGATGATGTGCACGTTGATGTCAGTTTCTGATTAATTGTTTTCTTTAGTTCAGTGGAGACATACTTTTATAGACACTATTTCAGCTACATTTACTCCTAATAACACCTCCCTACACCTGTGTCATACATATCTATCAGATATATGCAAAAGATTCCATTGAAGAAAAACAAAACAAAAACACCCAAAAAAAAAAACAAACAAAACAAACAGTTTTTAACAGTGAATTTACTTTCTATTTAAAAGTTAACATACATACATATTACCACACAACATATATATACTCAAAGGGCATATATATATATATATATATATATATATATATATATATATATATTATATATATGCTCATTTGTGTATATATATGTGGTGTGGTAATATGTAAATATGTTAACTTTTAAATAAAAAGTAAATGCACTGTTAAAAACTGTTTAACACACACATATATATATATATATATATATATATATATATATATATATATTTGTGAATAAAAAGGCCTTAAATACCATGGGTATCGTGGTTATGGACCATTTCCACTCGTGAGTATGCCCACGAGCTTCTTCAGACCACTGATATCTGTGGTTTGAAGAAACTCGTGGGCATACTCACGAGTGGAAATGGTCCATAACCACGATAGCCATGGTATTTAAGGCCTTTTCATTCACAAATAACTTTGCTCTGTTTACAATAATTAAACATTGAGCTCTCTACGGAACCTGAACTCTACAACAAACTACTGGTAGAGAATTAGGACCAGCCTAGAATCACCTTGTACCAAGAAACTTGGTACCGCACCAAAGAAGTATGTATATATATATATATATATATATATATATATATATATATACTTATTTTATATATGAATATATAAATATAAATATATATATGTACGTACACACACACACACACACACACACATATATATATATATATATATATATATATATATATATATATATATCTCTCGTCGATTTCGACGCATGAGGTCTCATCCAATAACAAACCTACACAGTGATTTGTTTATAGTGATGAAAGTTTGTGTTGGACTATCCGCAATTTTTAGCACAGTCAATAGGAAAGAATTGGTGCATAATGCCACAAACACAATCAACGACTGACCTCAGGATTTTCAAATTTGGAGTTTTCCTTCTCCTAGACTGGTTACCTACCCAAAATTAAAGAGCATAGTCTGCCCTACTATTGCACCAATAGCCTCTTCAAGTCTGATTTCCTAATGAATAATGATTACATACAAAGTCTATTTAATATGATTTTTCCGTTTCACGCAATATGTAATCATTATCCCTTTGAAAATTAGACTTAAAGAGGCAAAAATGCTGAAAGAAATATATTTCTGATGATTTAAGGTATTCATATGTTTATTTCCTTATAATACTTCGTATATTTAAAAATATATACGCAAAATCTTTATATGTACGTTTGAGTTCTCAATTTTATTTAAATCCTATAATGAAAACACTTGATATATATAAATATTTAAAAAAATTGTTGAATACAACAGAATTCAAATTGTTTTGTGTTTTTTCTTTTTTTCTTCAATCTTTCTAATAATTTTCTTAATATTAAAGCCATTTTTGAACCATTATCAAGGGTATTTAAACAGGTTTTCGTTGTTTGTATCAATTGTATTATCTGTGTCACTAAGGTGATGCTAAATAACGCTAGTGTTTTTTGAAGGTTTAAATTATAATTAAAAAAATGTGACGAGATATGCAAACATGATGTAGAATAAAAATTGTACTATTTATGGGAGGCATTAAAAATATTCAAAGGAGAACCGAAAGTACTTTCGTTTTTTTATAGATTCTTTCTGAGATGATAAAATTAAGACATTCAATTTTTTTCAGACTCAATTTTTTATTTGTCTTTAAAACTCCTTTTTCTTAAAAACTCCTTTTTTGATCGATTTAACCCATACATGGGACCCTAACAGGTACTACCACTCCATGTCAGAGTGGACCTGGGAGTGATGACAATGAAGGGGTACTCCATATTCCCCAGAGCTCCAGAATTGTAACTTCACTACTAGATGCAGTTTAATGTTATATCCAGGATACTAAGACCCTCAGCCACTGCCTTCTATCGTATATTTATAAGAAAAAAGGTTTCAGTGTTTCCATAGGGTGATGCAGTTGGAACGATCATATAGGTGCTAGGGTATGACGTGACCAGCCGATCAATCAGGGAGTGCCTTTTACTAGCCCAAGTAAGAGCTAAAGTGGAGTGTTGCATGTCATGGGCTGCTCAGCCACAATGATTCCGTCTTTAAACATCACAAGTCGCTATTCACGAACTACAAGTGGTCCCATCGGGAGGGGTGTTCTCTAACCCTCTGCAAGGATGCAGTCGGAGTATTCAACAGCGCCAGCGAACAGGGCGGGCATCAGCTGTGATAGCAGCTGTTTTCATTGACACTTTCAAACAGTCATTGTACCTCATAGTTTGTTTATGGGGAAATCGCTTTCCATTTGCTTGCTCTGCATAAAAAGGATCCGTTCGGAAAGTCTTACATCATCCATTCTAACTAGATGTCCACTCCATCTTAGCCTTTGCTCCAGAACTGTGGCCTCAATACTTTCGCACTGACATCTCTCGCACTTCAACGTCACTTATGAGCATTTTTCCGTTCACCTCTATAATTCTTCTCAAACATTCTTGCTGGAAACGATCCTAGTTGTTCTATTTGATGGCAATAGGTAACCCATGCGTCATATTCATAAAATAAAGAAGTCAGCTGGAAATAATGGTACTTGAAGAGAGTCTAAAATTGTGCAATATTTTGGTTGGTTGGCTGTTTTGTTTTACGGCATATCAACGCTTTTCGGGTCATTTAATGCCGAATCTAGACATTTTGATTAACAAAGTACTCAGATTGCTTACAGTAGCTGTAGTTGCTTAAGTGATCACCCAATTAAATATTGAACAGTCTTATCGCTGCATTTTTGGACATTGCGTCTCATTCATTGGATTTTTGTTTGGGTACACCTTTTTGTTTCAATGTGTTCAATCATGGTGTAATAGTTAAAAATCTAGAGACGCAAATCCAGTATTATTGAATGGCGAGTTTGATCCTCTCTGGGTGTCCCATATTTGCGACATTTTATGTCTCATCCTATCATATCAGTTTCCTTACAGAACCTAATGTTGCTTGACTCTTTGTCTACCAAATTTTCCCCACGACTGTACAAAATTATTCCATTCAACTGGTTCCCTATTGCTAAAGGATCAAGTACCAGGGTTGGTTCACAGACACAACAAAAGATGGCAGGGGTTTTCACGTAGTGATTTAGTGTAAAGTGACGCGTGCGAGAGCCGCTGCCAGTGGTTTGTGGTAGGATCACAGTGGCTGGAGAGTCACCATGAGCGGTTTAAAGTAGGCAAAGAGTTAAATGGTAACTCAGTATTGAACAGGCTCATCGCTGCTTAACTTCGGTGATCTAGCGGCAAGCGGGGCTTTTAGCGTGACTTGACCGTAATGACACATTTGGTTTGATTTGTAGTCTTGGTAATCTTTTTAATACAATCAGTACTACTGTATCGTTGCACCACTTGAACTTTAACGAAACTCCTGGAGAAAAAGTAAGACAAGCAGGATGCGACACAAGATCAATTTTTAGTGCAGTGTAACAGGTTTCAATTCAGTAATTTCCTTCTTCTAGATCGGTTGCTATAACAAGGTTAAAAAGCCCAATATGTCCGACTATTTACCTATAGCGGGATGCATACCTTCTCAAGGGTATGAGTACTATGTGAAAATCAAAAGCCTCGTCCAGGATTTGAACTCGTGTCGTCGTGTCCATTTCCTACGGCGATAACCATTTCACAACGATCGCCTCTATGCTTCAGAAGTAAGGACAAACTCATAAGCAACGTTCTCCTATGTACTCAACATTGGGACACCTCGACTCTACTATGTATTCATTATCAATGAGTCAGTCCTACCTCACTCAGTATCAATTAATGTCTTTTTATGGAAACGAATCAGAACTAATTTGACAATTTTTAAACTGCCGCACCCTTTTCCAACTGGATGTATGTAGTTTCTATCTCTAACAAATTTAACATTGCAATATTCATCAATAACTTCCATTATATTGTTCAACAGGATAAACAAATCTAAGACAAAGAAAATATCGTAAGTATTATAAATAGTTTAAAACCCACCTTCTGAGTTGGAGAATTTAAACTAGTACCTCCTTAGTATCTTTGATGACTTATAAGTTAATAAACGTTGTTGAGAGGTTAACATTTACGGTTCCCTTATGGCAAATACTTATATAAAAAATTTAAACAAAATAAGATTTTCCTGTCTAGAATATGCTGCAGAAGGGTAAGACCACCCCTCTCCGAACAAGGTATGTCTTAGGTATGCTTAGTATTTTGATGACTTATAAGTTAATAAACGTTGTTGAGAGGTTAACATTTATGGTTCCCTTGTGGCCAATGCTTGTATGACATATTTGAATAAAATACGCTTTTCCGGTCTAGAATATGCTGCAGAAGGGTAAGACCACCCCTCCCCGAACAAGGGATGTTTTAGGTATGCTTGGTATTTTTGATGACTTATAAGTTAATAAACATTGTTGAGAGGTTAAAATTTACAGCTGCTTTGTGTGAAATGGTTACTCTACAAATTTGAACAAAACAACACGATTTTACTGCTTAGAATATGCTAGAGTAAGGTAAGAACACCCTTCCCACAGATGGGGTATCCTGGATATGCTTAGTATTTATGACGACTTATAAGTTAATAAACATTGTAGAGAGGTTAACATTTACGGCTCCTTTGGGACCAATGCTTGCACAACAGATTTGAACAAAACAATACATTTACACTGTATAGAATACGTTGTAGACAAGACAATTACAAGAACCCCCTCTCCAAAACGTGAATATCCCGGGTATTCTTAGTATTTATGACGACTTATAAGTTAATAAACGTTGTCGAGAGGTTAACATCTCTAATAGCGCATATAGATTTGTAGGCATCACTATTCTTTAAAAGTGTCTGCAACAGTTGTCAATTGATACAGTTGATCACAACATTTTGTGCTGCAAGTTTCCCCACCCCCACCCACTGTCTCTAATGTTGTAGAACACTTTTCATGTGTATTCCTCAATTCTCATTACCCCATTGCTTATAGGACCTGAGTTTATGGCACCATATCTGTCTGAAGAAAATATTCCCTCATCAACTTTTACCAAATGTTTGTTAAACTGACCAAACAGCTGTTCTCCAAAAATCCGGATCCTGATGTTCACAGAAAATTTGAAGATTTTAACACTGGCCCAAAGCGATAATGAAAGAAGAGGAGAGAATGCAGAAGAAGAAAAGATGAGAAAAGAAGAGAAAAGAAGAAAGAGGGAGAAAAGCAAAACTAGTGAAAGAGAAAAAAGACAAAGAAAGAGAAGAGAAGAAAAAAGACAAGGAAAGGGAATAGAAAAGAAGAAAAAGGAGAGAAGCAAAACTAGTGAAAAGAGAAAAAAGACAAAGAAAGAGAAAAGAAGAGAAGAAAAAAGATGAGAAAAGAAGAAGAGAAAAGAAGAAAGAAGAGAGAAGCAAAACCAGTGAGAAGAGAAAAAAGACAAAGAAGAGAAGAGAGAAAGAAAAAGATGAGTAGAAGGAAAGACAGAAGATAGAAAAGAAGAGAATAGAAAAAAAGAGGTAGCAAAGCGAAACTAGAAAAGAGAAAAAAGACAAAGAAAGAAAAGAAAAGAGGAGACAAAAGAAGAAAAAAGACGAGGAAAGAGAAGAGAATAGAAGACAATAAGGAAAGGGAAAAGAGAGAAAACCGAGAAAGAAAAAGGAAAAATAGAAAAGATGGAAGAAAAAGAAAGAGAAGAGAAAATTGAGAAGACCAAAGAAGAGATAGGAAAAGAAACACGTGAAGTTAAGAGAAGATAAGACTGAAAAAAAAGGAAGAGAGAAGGCAACAAAGATAACTTAACTGTCTTTATATATTCTTTATCATTTGTCAACATTAGCTTGCAGTCTTTGTTTTCACTGCTCATCTGTTGGCCTCAGAGCAATCTGCAACAGAAGACGTAAACGTGGGTTTTCCTTTCCACTACATTATTGCTAGAAACATGTTTTACATTTTCGAAATACAATAACGAACGAATGTGAACACCCAGTGTCTCATTTTAGTTATGGACACGTTTGGTTGGTTGGTTGGTTGGTCTTTCGGCATATCAACCCTTTTCGGGTCATTTAATGCCGAATATAATCAGGGCCGGCTTAGCCCAGTCGGTAGAGCGTTCGGCTAGGAATCACAAGGTTCCTGGTTCGATACCGGCCCTCGCCAACTCAGCGTATGAGTAACACAGGGATCTGTGCGGTAAAGTGAGGAGCTGATGGTAGGTGTGACACTCCACATCAGACGCCAAAACAATCTCATTGATCTAGCGTAGTGAAAAGGGGATAGACCCCTCGCTGTCTGGCTGATACCGATATTAGGCCGCCCCGACGACTTTACTTTTTACTTATAATCAGGTTTTATAAAAAAAGGACTCTTATAAACAAAAGACTGAAAGGTTGATTACGGTATTTCATATTAACATTTTTTGTAGTTAAAGGGATAGGGCTGACTCATAGATAATGAATAGATTTAGTAGAGTCGAGGTGTCACAATGCTGAATTCCAGTACCTTTGTAAAGGTTTAGTTTCTTTGTTTAATGGCATGTAAACCTTCTTGGGTTATTCAATGCCAAGTTCATTCTTGTATAAGAATAGTAGTGGTACTATTTAACTCTGGGCGATGAGAAGGATCATAACTTTCCTAAGAAAGTGAATGTAATAGCGCGAATGATGTTCGAACTTGTTTACTACAATGTCGCAGTCCAACACGTTAGCCATTACGCCACGAGTACTTCACCACATTTGTAAAGACAAAGTCCAATTACCAGGGTGAGTAAAAAAAATTGCATTACTTTTAGTGACGTCAAGTACAATTTGGCAACTCTGGATGTTTTTGTCGAAGTCGTGAAAGTAACGAACCACACTGAACTGTAAGATGCCGAGGTCGCCTGATAATCTCTTAGGATTTGTCTCTATAGATTGGATCACGGCCTTGGAATCCGGCTCGAAAATATGTATGTATGTATTCTTTATATATAAGTTTTATATATATTTTTATTTATGTATGTAAAACATTGATTAAAAAAAGTACATGAAACTGGTAGTAATGAGAGTAACATAAAGAGGTGAGTAAACACACACACACACACACACATATATATATATATGTATATGTGTATATATATGCGTATTTGTGTGAATTTTATATATGAGTATTTGTATATATTTAAGCGCTTAATAAAGTGTCTATTTGTCAATGGGATGGGTATACAAATGAGTGATTATTTTTCGGGCAGAAATTCATCTCGGTTCGAAAATATTTCTGTATATATTTGAATAATACAGAAGAAGAAGAAGAAGAAGAAGAAGAAGAGGTATTATTATAAATGTAACTAATCCATCGTGGGGATGTGAGCGTAGAGTTGTGTGCAATGATAAGGTCCCTTGGTTTTAGATGTGAAAGCGGCGCGCTTTAGAAACTGTCAACTCTTTCGAATTCGCCATTTATATTGAGAAGCAGACCTGCTCTGATGCGCATGAACCATCCAGGAAAGACACGCAGACGAACACATGCGCATCCACCCGTCTAACGGGCTTTATTTTAAACGCACAACCTTTTAAACACACACACACACACACACACACACACACACACACACACACACACACACACACACACGCGCGCGCGCTATATAAGCATTTAAATTATAAATATTATATACATGTTTATTTAATTATATACATATTTATGTGTAAGCAAATGCACATGCACATACATCTATAAACACTCACACGCATATATATATATATATATATATATATATATATATATATATATGTGTGTGTGTGTGTGTGTGAAAATGGAAAGGAATTGAATCCGACAATATGAGGAAAAATGAGTAAAGAAAAGAAATGTAGATGGATAAAATGAATTTAATCGATATCACATTAATCGATATCACTTACACATGTGTTTCGGTCAGTTTATGTGTGTGAAAATATTTCGCACACATAGAAGAATCGACCTTCATCAGAGTGAGCATTTATTTTGAATGAAAAAATTCGTTGGGAAAAACAACAGAGATTTTTGGAAATATTCGAAAATCGAATTTAAAAAAAAAAATTTGGAACGCTGAAATAGAATGTTGAGATAGACCGTTATGATTTGGATATTTGGTTTTTCTAGGGGTTATGGTACACAATATTGTGTACCATAACCCCTAGGTTACCCTTTACACTTTACACTTTTTTTGTTTATACGAAATTTGCTTAGAAGAATTCTCGCTTTATCCTATTAGAGAGCTTAGATTTTCTTATGATCGATATAATTAGTTGAACTAACTTTTATAACTTTTTTTTCAAACATTAAAATGTACATTTTGCTGTCAGTGTTCATAATGTTACACTAAAAAAACAAAAAACAAAAAAAACAAAAACAAAAAAAAAAGTGATATGTTATTTCAGGTCCATGAAAATCAGCCCTTGAAAACAAACGAACCCCAAAGACTTACTGTATGGGGAATTGGCAGAGGGCACCCAACCAGTAGGGAGACCACGCCTGCGCTTTAAAGATGTCTGCAAGAGAAACACGAAGACATGCCACATTAACACCGACACATGGGAGGCTTGTGTAGAAGACCGTGCTACCTGGCGACTCCTCGTCAAACAAGGAACGAAAATGAGTGAAAAAGAGAGGAAAGTAGCCGCCACGGAAAAGAGAGCCAAAATGAAGGAGAGACAACAGCAACTCCAGCAAGCAACACTGTTTGTTTGCAGTCACTGCACCAGAGATTGCCATTCAAAAATTGATCGATTCAGCCACTCACGCAGTTGCAGATAAAAAAATGGACACTACGCCATCGTCTTTAGTAGACGGAAGGATGCCAACAAATAGTAAGTGGGATATATAAATTAATAAAAAATTGCAGAGTGACAAATTCTCCTTAATTCTGTGTTGCTTTTGATACGTTCTCATTTTTTTTTCCATTTGTAACGAAGGAGTTACCGGAAGAAGGCATTGATTGTCCACCGTAAAAAGAATCCGTGAGGCGACATGCGTTATCTTTAACCGTAGGCAGAAAACTGATGTGATTAGAACCCCAGTCTCTCATTAACCGGTTCATTTTCAAGTGGCGTAGATGCACAGTTTAAGAGCCAGGTTATTGGGAGAGTTTTGCGTGTTCAAACACCAGAATAATAAATACTGTTGCTTTTTTTTGTAAAATCTGTTTAAGCCCAAGCATTCCTGGGTTCGGATCAAAAACTTATTGCTTGATTCATGAGGACCGTCCCTCCAAGCAGCACCTGCCCCTCGACTAAAAAGAGCAGGGCTAGGTTTATTGCCAGTTGTCTAAGGCGCACCAAAAGGTGATCGCTGACAGAACTTTAAGCATTTTTGTCCTGGCTTGGGCATCGCCCACATTAAGCAACCTTGTACCACATTTTGCTTGGTCGATAATAATACTTAGGAGTTACATGTATTTAGATTGTACTTGAAACGACAATATTTTGAAAACAATTTTAATTCGAGAGCAAATTGCAATTATTTGTACGATCAATATTATTTAAACATTCTAAAAAAATGCAAAATTCAATGTTTTAGTTGGTTGTTTTACGGCATATCAACCCTTTTCGTGTAATCTAATACTGAATCAAATCATTTTGATAAACAAACGACTCAGATTTCTTACAGTAACTGCTGTTGCTTAAATGACCATCCAATTCAATATTGAACAGGCACATCGCTACTTAACTTTGGGTAACCGGTACTTTCAGCATTGTACGTTTTTTCTCATTTATTGAAATAACAGATTTTGTATTTAACAAACCGTTCTCAAACATTTTCTATGATTTTTCTATTTATGTGTGTTGTTTGTCATCGCAGGTAAAACTTTTCTATATCTTCTTACGTTAGGAAACAAGATAGATTTCTTTGTGTTCTGTTTTGTGTGTTAGTTGTCTATTATTTCAAGTACACTCTTCATGCTAATATTAATTGTCAACAATAACCCTTCTCACATCATCAATAAAAGATTCTAATGTTCTGTCATGTGATTTAATATTCTATAAACTGTTACCCCTTCTCCGCCATAGGCCTTTGAAATAAGCCGATATATATATTTACCAACCCATCCACACAAGCAGGATGTGAAAAATGGTCAATTTCTTAAGCGTAGTTTAACAGGTATGAATTTTCCTTCTCCGAGACTGGTTACCTAACTAAGGTTAACGAACACAGTTCACCCAACCATTTATGTTACATAATTCATAGCAGCCTATGATTTATGTACATATCTGTAGTTAGAATAATTCGAATAAGGTCCGTTAGATTTAGAATGACGGGGGCCATGGGAAGTTACCGACAGTTTTGGTGGGTAATAAACCTTTGCTTGACCCCTTAGAAAAGCGCGCGATTGGACGCTTCAGATGCGACGCAGATTTCAGAGCGGATGGACCTGTAAGTCGCCACTCTGATATCGTTTCTTCTACTGCGGCGGAACCAAATAGACAGGGTTGCGAAATAAAACTTTATTATCATAAAACAACCAAGTCTTGTTAAGTAATTTAAAATAAGTGATGGCAGCCCGAAGAAGATCAAATCCCAGCAGAAGTCCACTAGACCAACAATAAGAACATGACGGCTAGATGAGTTAGCAGTAACCAGTAGAAGCAGCAAACAGAGTTAAAAAGTCAGACCATCATCAGTTATCTACCCTATCTATCTCTAAACTGTCTCTCTCTCTCTTTCTCTCTCTCTCTCTCTCTCTCTCTCTCTCTCTCTCTCTCATATACCAGGCGTATTATGTGGGTATATATGAGTATACAACATTTACCCATAGCTGAAATTGGATGAATGCCTTTCCTAAGAGTATTAGCGCTATGTGAAATAGAAACATCCAAGTCCAAAATTCGAACTCGTCTCGCCGTGTCCATTTCTTACGACGATATCCATTACACTACGCACCCCCAACTTAAATGAAGAGCCGATTTAGATTTCACTAAGGTTCATATTATTAATGTTTTTTAAATGCATATAGAGTTGTATTATTTTTACTTGAAAGCGACTGAAATATTAAAGTACTTCTATGGGAAGTAATATCGTCTGGAGCAAAGGAAAAAGTAGCAAGTTTTAGGAAAATATTAGTCACGAAAATTGTTTGCTGCGTACCATAGATAAGTAGACTGTGGGCCAAATAAGGCTCGTGGGATGCGTGTGTTAGTCTCCTGGTGCAATGTATCGTATGTATGCAGTATTAGAATGAAACAAAAAATGAATGAAAAAAAGAAAAAAGAAAAAAAGTAAGAAAAAAAAGAAAGAAAAAAGAAAACAGTAACGATTAGAAAAAAACCAATAAGATGTAAAAATATTAAGTACAAAAACTAATAAAAAATACTTTTAACCAAAAAAAAAATTAAAGAAAAATAATTTTTTTAAACTTAATGGAAAAAAAAAAAGTAAATAAAAAAACCCATACCCCTTCAAAAAAAACAAAACAAAAAACAACAAAAAACTCCAAAAAAAAACAACAACAAAAAACAACAAATAACAAAAAAAATCAAATAACAAAAAAACAAAAACAATATAAAAAGAAACTAAGTCAATTTAAGTAAGAAATTGAAGAAAGATTTGGATTCCATATGCGTAAAACAAAAGAAATAAACAAAATCGAAAGAATCCTTAGATCAATAAAAAGAAAAGACAAAGAAGAGAAATGCAATAGAATGTATAGAATAAGCTCAGTAAGTTAGAAATCAGAATATATTTGTGTACTTATACATATATGTGTGACTGTATGTGCGCACTCGTGTAAGAGTTTGGGGGGTGGTGGTAGTGTTGGCGTCTGCACGCGTTCGCGAGCTGAATAAGCGGGAAAATGGAAAAGGCGGGAAAATGAGAAAGCAATAGACGTGTGATACGTGAGCCAGTGTTGGTGTATTAGCATACAAATCAAAACGGAATCTTTTCTTTGGTTCGGTCCGGCCAGTGTATTGCCAGATCAGTTGTGGGAGAACAGTGGACTATTGGGTCGTGATCTCTGGAGTTCCCCACCCCGCCGACCCTCTCCCCGCTTTTAAACTGAACGGACACCAACCTTTTGCAAAACCTGAACATACACTCATTCTTTAACCACTAAACTATCATTACTCGTCTGTTCCAACTATCAAAAACATCAGGCCTCTTCAAATTCTCACTTAAGCCCGTTAATGCCATTTTGACTAATCTCGTCATGGTAATAAATTGGCCAGGAAAGTTCGTTCTGTGTTTGTTGTTAGATGGTATGAAGTGCGTTTAGTTTTTAAAATATTAAAAAAAATAGTTTTCAATTATATTATGACAATTAACTAAAACAAAAACCCTCCGTGTTGTGTAAAAATTAATTTTTAAAAGATATTGCCTGAGGGGGTGGAGTTAAAAAATCAATGTCAGAGTTTGTACCATAAGTAGAGTCGTCAAGGTGGCCTAATGTCGGTATCAGCCAGACAGCGAGTGAGTCTATCACCTTTTCACTGGCGCTAGACCAAGGAGATTGTTTTTGCGTCTGAAGTGGGGCGCCACACCTACCATCAGCTCCTGACTTCACCGCACAAATCTCTGTGCTACTCATACGCTGAGTTATCTATGGGCCGGTATCGAACCAGTAACCTTGCGATTACCTAGTCACGTGCTCTACCGACTGAGCTAAACCGGCCCTAAGTAAGTAAAGTCATCAAATTTATTAAAAGACTAAAAAATAAAACAATTTGAAAAGGAAACTTAGTTCTGATAATTTTAAATGTATATTAAAATAAAACAAACTATAAATAAATATATAATACCGGGCATGTATTTATTAAAACTTCTTTAAAAAAACAACAATGAGGACCGTCTAAGGTTGCATACCAAAATTTTCAGTGTATTTATTCTATTATGACGATTTGGGGCAATTTGACGTAAGCAGTGATGTAGTTTCGGTTACAGAGAAATAGAGACCTAATCTCCATTATTAATAGATTGTTATATCAGCATGTATATTAAAAATATATATCAATATTAGTGCATCTTCTCAAAGAATCATCACTACAGATGGAAAGAAATACAGAAGTACATTGACTAATCTTATCATAATGAAGATTCAGTATCTGTCTGTCTGTAACCGAAATTATGTCACTGATTACGTTAAAATATCTCCAGGAATTGTGTCAGTTTATCAATGAATATTTAATCTAAATCTTTAATCAACACATAGAATAAATCTTATTTATCAATGATGTTTATGAAAATCTGAGTTAGATTTGCCTCAAAACAACCCATGTTATTAGTACGTTTAAAATCCTGCAATGTGTGATATATATTACTAACAAATAAAGGTTTATTTAATGTATGGTGTGGTTAATTTGCATACTGGTTTAAAAAATGAGTTTAATAAATAATCACTTGGTGTTATTGATCTCTAATATTGTTTTATTCTCCAACGTATTAAGATAAATCTTATGAATGATTTCATATAGAACCAATTAAGATATAATCAAAATAAGTGCAATCTTTTTATATGAGTTCTTATTCACTTTTTTTAGTCTTTCTAATTTAATCTATTTCATTACAATAAAACTTAAATACTTATGCCCGGAAGGCGCATATTCTTGCTAGAGTCTTTAATTCGTTCCGCTTGTAACTCAGTTTCCTCGTATATCAAATCAATTTTCCCTATTGAAATAAACTGAAATGCCATTAATCCGTTCCATTAATCCCCCAGTAAAAACTATTTTAGTTACATTTTCTTTAAATAAGAAAAATAGCATAATAAAAAAGAATGTAATGAATTATATGCTGTGGGATGCGGCTTCTAGGATTTGCCCCGGATAGCACGCAACATCTTTATTTAGTTTTCATCTAGATTTTTTCTCAATAGATTTGTAAAAGTCCAAGTGGTGCAGCCATACAGTATCTCTGATATGGCAACAGCGTGGAAGAATGCTCGCTATCTTATCAGAGAGAACAGATTTCCACATAATCATTTGAAATGGACGTACAATGAATCCGATTCTCTAACCCCTAGACATAAAATATCCCTAAACGAGTTGACATACAGTCAAAATTAATTAATCAATTAATTATTTGAAGTCGAAGAGTGAATAATTAAGCCACATTTTAAAAAAGATTTATACTGATATACTCGTTGATTTGTAAAAAAAGCATCAGTGCTCGCCAACAGTAAGTACTTTTTATATCCACTAAACAACATTTATCGATTTCGTCAGCTGGGAGTTTTGTTATTGATTTCTAAGAAGAAACCATTTAATTTTTTTAAACTTCCAATATCATGTTTTTACGACATAAGTGAAGTAAGTCTTTCTTATCTTCCGTAAAATTTTGAGCCTAATTAATATTTAAATTGTATAAAAAATAAATTATATATGTAATATAATATATATATGTATTATTTTGCTTTTTTCTTTTTTTTTTTTTTTTTTTTACTGATGCTCATTATGGACAATTTCAATTTGGACAAAATTTACCTTAAATAATCGATTTAATTATTTTAATTCGTTTTTAAAATGATCGCTGATGAAGAACAAGGAAATCAAGAAAATAAATTACATCAATGAATGTGTTTAACAAAATAAAGACATTTTTTGCGCAACCAAATTACGAGGGTCGTTCAAAAAAGGGCCATAGAGGAACCTTTTTGTTGTGACAACAAACTACCACTTCTGATAAAACCAGACAAACTTATTCCGATTTATGTCTTAATTTATATCTAGTTCTTACAGATGTGAACAGGGGTGTGTGTCAAAGTTTAGGTACCGGACATGTATGCCAAAAAGGAGGAAAAATTGTGATATTGTAAAAAATACCTGGTACCTATCACTTAAACATAACATTTATTATCTAGATGTAGATATAATATAAATAATTTATTTATAGATAATGAATTAGAATGATTTATAATAAATTATTTCAATTATTTTAAATGCATGTCATCGTGTCAGTTTTTTTAACTTAACAAATCAAGTCATTTTAGAATTTAATAAAGATAAACAGCTCATTCAACTGTGGCATTGAAATCCAATAGATTGTAATAGAGTTATCAGAATAAAATTAATTAGAATAATTTTGTTTATTTTGTTATTGGCTAAAAGAACTACAATGGTTAAATTACAAAAAATACTACTAGTACCGCGTACCCGCTTGGTTACCTCATTTTAGGTACCAGGTACTTTTTACAATATCAAAATTTTTCCCTTAAAGGAACATTCCCTTTCGGATAATGCCCGGTACCTAAACTTCGTCCCCAGCCTGATTTGAGAAGTGTGCGTATGTTTTGGGTCACAATGCCCCAGTTAATAATTTTTCACGAGAATACTCGCCAAAAAGACGGGAAATTCCCCATTTTAAGGGCAGAAATGATCCATATCGTGTATTTATGTTTATACTTTTTAGTACTTGGTTTTAAAAATGTGTTAGCATTATTGGGGATTATGTTGTATGGTATTGATTTGTTTCATGTCTAGATTCTATGGTATAATTTTATTTCCCTAAAAAAGAGAGTATATCCTCCATGAGAAAATAAGACCCACCTGCAAAATAAGACCTAGCATAATTTTTCAGGATTTTAATAAATGCCTTCCCCTTAAAATAAGCCCTAGTTGAGAGCGGCAGATAGACGAAAGAAATAAGCATGGCAGGCTACCTGGATAAGGAGTGTAGGGACGAAAATTCAGCAGGAATTGAGTCATATGAAACTCCGCAGGAATCCAGTTCCTTGCAGAAGAATTTTATTCCAGAGGATGATGATAGGATTATTTTTTAATGAATTGTCATTAATGAGTTATGAATAAAAGAAATGTTAATGGTAAATAAATGTAGATAATTTTTCGAATTTCTTTTTATTTAGAAATTTTGTAATTTTCTACTTCGTAATGTCATTTTTGATATATGAATAAAAACATCCCCTTAAAATAAACCCTAGTGTTATATTTTGGAGTGAAAATCTCTTAACATCCGTTCAGAATTTTTCCAAGTCCTGAACTGCATTCCTAGACGGATTTAAAAAAAACTAAAAATGGCCTTTTCATGCTATTTTCCTTAAATCAAAGACTTCCAAATGTTTAATATTACATTTAAACAAAGGCCATCGATTGGGGTGGATTAGGAAAACGGATGTGACTTCTAGCCGGGTGGAATGAGGCAGTATAGAACGTTAAGATCTGATTTAAAAGCTGTCTTACTTTCGAGGAAACACGGTATATACGTAACAATTTTGAATAACTTGATGATTTAAACGACATTCACAATCTCAGTATTAATAAAAAATACTTACTCAACCCGTTCGCGATAGGTAGGATGTAACACAAAATCGCAAGTACGGGGCATCCAACGAGAAATCATAATAAAACGATTCCATAGTATTGATGGTGATTCGGCGTCCCATCGTCGTGTACTGGTTACCAAGCTAGACTTGCAGATCCATTACTACTAAGCTTACAGTCAAGTCACATTGAAAGCACCAGTTCCCACTAGATCACCGAAGTTAAGCACGATAAGCTGTTCAATATTTAGATAGGTGACTACATAAGTAACAACAGTTACTGTAAGAATCCAAATATCAAAATGACTTGATTCGACAATGACCCGAATTTTACACGTTTACATTTTACATAGCGCTAATACGCTTAGGGAAAGGTATGAATCCAGCCATTCTACCCTCCAGGTATGGGTAAATAGTAGGTCAGACTGGGCTCTTTAACCTTGGTTTGGAGACCAGTCTAAGAGAAAGAAAACTAATACTCTTGGTAAAGGTATGAATTTCTCACTCCAGTTATGGATAAATAGTTGGTCAGATTAAGCTCTTTAGCCTCAGTTTAACAACCAGTCTAGAATAAGGAAAACTCTGAAATCAAACCTGTTAAACTCCGCTTAATAAATTGACCTTGTCTCACATCCTGCTTGTGCGGAGGGGTTTGGTAATAACAGTTGGTAATAACAGTTAGTTGGGTGAGTTCTTTATGGTATATATATATATATATCATAAAAAACTCACCCGACCAACTGTTATTTAACCATTTCTTTCTTTCTTTCTTTCTTTCTTTCTTTCTTTTAAAACTATGCCAGTGGTTTTAGCACCCCCCTTTATTCCTTGCCGCCCCATACTCCTCCTACAGCTCCTCCTCTTTCTCCCATTCCTCCGCCTCCCTTAGTACATAATTATCTTTGAAATTTTCTTGCACTCTTCAATTCATTTCCTCAGCTCAAAAACACGTAACATTTACCGAAGGCCCACAGAAAAAAAAGCCTGTCTACGTATACGTGATCACGCATCTGCACGTAGGTGCTTGTGTTGGCATCTATTTTTCTCCCGAATGCACGTGCGTGATCGCTTCGCGCACCGGGCCACACCGAGGCTCACGTGGGAGTGTCAGCGTTTGCGTGCAACGGGAAAAATGAACGAGAGAAAGAGAGTGGAGAAAGGGAAATAAGAGAGAGAGAGAGAGAGAGAGAGAGAGAGAGAGAGAGAGAGAGAGAGGGTGGGGGGAAGAGGAGTGAAAAATAATTGAGTATAAGATTAAGAAAATGGTTATTTGAAGCCTTACAAGTGTTTGTGTGCAAGTGTGCAGTTGTGTGCTCATTAGAAATGCTCATTCTATAGTAGGTGATAACCCCCCACCCCAAATCACCCCCAAACCCGCCCCCAAATCACCCCAAACCCCCTCCCCAAAAACATGAAAAAAAAGAATGTAAATATAATTCACATATATGTCTCTCTCTCTCTCTCTCTCTCTCTCTCTCTCTCTCTCTCTCTCTCTATATATATATATATATATACACCAACCCCTCCGTATAAGTAGGATGTGACACAAGGTCAATTTCTTAAGAGGAGTTTAACAGCTTTGAATTCAGAGTTTTCATTCTCCTAGACTGGTTACCTAGCCATGGTTAAAGAGCCCAGTCGGCCCTGCTATTTGCCCATAGCTGGACGGAGAATTGGATTCATACATTTCCCAAGGGTATTAGCGACATGTGAAATGCAAACAGCTTCATCCAGGAAGGTTTGACGAGTCCATTTCCTACGACTCTAACCGTTAGTCCACGCGCCTCCATATAATTCAGATATATGTTTATATATATATACACCAACCTCTCCGCATAAGTAGGATGTGACACAAGGTCAATTTCTTAAGAGGAGTTTAACATGTTTAATTTCAGAGTTTTCCTTCTCTTAGACTGGTTGCCAAAATGAGGCCAAAGAGCTGAGCCTGACTTACTATTTATCCATAGCTGGAACCCATAATTGAACCATACCTTTACCAAATGTATTAGCGCTATGTGAAAGGCAAACAGCCTCGTCCAGGATTTGAACTCGTCTCAATGATATCCATTGCACTACACAACACTTTTTCACATTTATTTTTATATAAGTCAATTTGCGAAGTGGTCTATTGTCGGTATCAACCAGATAACGAAGGAGTCTATCTCTTTTCACAAGTGTAAGACTAGAGAAATTGCTTTTGCGTCTGAGGTGGGGCGCTACACCTACAATCAGCTCCCACTTTACCGCAAGATCCAAGATGTGCTACTCATGCACTGGGTTAGTGATGGCTTGTATCGAACCCGGAACCTTGTGGTTCTCTAGGCGGATGCTCTACCGACTGAACTAAAACGCCGACAACGGACCACTCCACTTTATATACATTGGTAGAAAAAGGCGTATCTTAGTGTAGACACAGACGGACGCTGATAACTATTCACCCTGCCGGGTCGGCTTATAGTATACAGACCGTATTGCTTGCAAAGGGGTTTAGCCAATCTCTTCTCCCACCAAAAAAGCTTCTATTAATTTCTAAAGGATTTATGTTCTATTTTCTAGTGTCTTCTAATCTTCGTTGCTTGTCGTCTAGTCTCTTTCTCTGGGATCCCACTTCATCGGGTCAAATCCTACCCGTGGTGAACGGGTTGGGTAAATACCTACCCTTCCAACAAAATATCTAAATTAAAAAAAAATAAATTAGTTGGAAAATTATACAAAAATCTTAATAAAAATTTCCTATTCAAATTCTGTTTTCTACCGATCATGTAATTGTGCACACACACATACACACAAGCACATATATATCTATATAAATATATATACTAGCAAAAGTAACCGGTCCATGACTAAAAAAAATTAGGAACACCAGAGAGTGAGTGAGGAGAAACAGGAGTAAGGGAGAAAATAAGAGGAAAATGATTAAGGAAGCTCGCTTATATATATATATATGAAATTTTATATAGAGAAATTTTATTTATATAATTGGAATAATCATATATATATATATATATATATATATATATATATATATATATATAAGTATCCAAAACTGGTAGTAAGGGATGATTCTACATGGGATCTTCAAAATCTCACTGTATAATTATTGCATGTTTTAGCAGGTGCAAATACATTTATTATAAATAAATTTATTACAGAATGACGGTTTATTGAGTTTTTCATTCCTTTCAAATATATATATATATATATATATATATACCCCACACACATAAAAGTAAAGCTTTTAAAATGATTTAGATATAAACTTAATTTCTTTTATAACACAAATAATATAAGTGTCATTTTTAGAGCTTGTTTATTTTATCAGAAAATACATTAATACCTAAAAAAAAAAAAATGAAAGGGTAAGAATATATTTTTATATACTTGAAAAAGAATATATTTTTATATACTTGAAAAAGTGATGAAAATTCCAAATGCAGACACGCGAAGAAAGCCGTAGAATGGACCGGCTGAACTATTTGATTCTAACCAGTGAGTGACACACATACACATAAGCGTCTAGATTTATATGTAGGTAATTTCAGGAGTCTAAGTTTTTTGTTTGTTAGTTTGCATCTCTGTTTTCTTTTACGACATATCAACCCCTTTTTCGGGTCATTTAATGCCGATTCAAGTCATTTTTCATATAAAATAGAGGTTGTTTACAGTACTTGCAGTTGGTGTTTGTTTTGTTTTACTGCATATCAATTCTCTTTCGGGTCATTTAACGAAGTCATTTTTGATAGACAAAGGATTAAAGTACTTTACAGAATCTGCTGTTACTGTTTGTTTTGTTTTGTTTTACGGCATATCAACCCTCTTTCGGGTAATTTAATGCCGATTCAAGTCATTTTTGATAGAACTCTTATGGCAAACCCCCAACCATTTTATCATATATGTGCTATAAGGCGGTGGCTGATGGTTTTAGTATCCTGGGTAGTGAAGTTCCAATTTTGGAGCTCTGGAGAGGGTGGAGTATCCCTTCATCACCATTGCTCATAGGTCGACTGACCCGGAGTGGTAGTACCTGTTAGGGTCCCATCTATAGGTTAGATAGAAAAATAGTTTTAAAATGTGTTTTAAAAAGTAGAGTTTAGAAAAATTGAACAGCCATCAAGAATGAATAAAACAAAGTATTTTCGGCATAAAATAACCCAACAAGGGTCGAAATGCCGTAAAATCCAAGCTAGCAACTAACCAACCTATCAAACCAATCTTTTTTGAATGACAAAGGACTCAGGTTGCTTACAGTCCCTGCTGTTGGTGTCTAAGTTGAAAGTAATGACACAAATAAAATTCTGAAAAAAAAAGATGAACGCAGAAGTTTAGAACTTTATTCACAGTCGATAAATCAAGGAATTTGGAGTATGTTTTATTTTTTCTTCTTCTTCCTTTTTCTTCAATTCCTATTCGAAGCGAATGACTAAGAAAACTGTGCATATCGATCCGATTATTCCTTCTTTTTTTTACGGTTTTAAAACACACGCACGTGTATATTGATATTAAGAAAACTATTGAAAACAATGGAAGCTCGTATCAACGTGAAACAACACTGATTTCTTCTTTCTTTATTTTTGTTACTGTATTTTTGTAAACGTTGACGTTACATCGGGAAATCAATCTTGATCTCTTACAGGAAATTAATGCCAGCCGACAACGTCTCTCTTGCGATTGTTGGACGTTGCTAGATAAAAGAAATGGCGTGTGTATTTTTTAAAAATGTTGAATGGAAATGGAAGAGACAGTGCGAAAGACGGGGCTGGATCATCTCTTCAGTTCCTCATTATCTTCATGACATACCGTGTTTTAAAATGCTATCTGTTTTTTTTTCAAAAGGAAGTGGGGATAGCGTATTGGTTATTGGTGTGAAAAATAAGAGCTGGTGAACTGGGTTCAAGTTCACTCTAATACCCTTAAGAAAGTTATGAATCTACTTCTCTAACAACTATGGACAAAATATCAAAGCAGATTGTGGTTTTAAAATGCTATCTTTTTTTTCAAAAGGAGGTGAGGATGACACACTGGTTATCGGTGTGGAAAACAGAACTGGTGAACAAGGTTCAAATTCACTCTAATGGCCTTAAGAAAGGTATGAATTCACTTCTCTAATAATTATGGAAAATAGTAGAGCAGATTGGTCTATCTAGGCTTTAGGGTTTTAAAAAGTCATCTGATGATAGCGTAATTGTCATGGGTGAGGAGAATAGAACGGGGGAACTGGGTTCAAATTTGCACCAACGCCCTTAAGAAAGGTATGCATCCACTTCTCTAACAACTATGGACAAAATAGCCGGGCAAATTCGTCTCTTTAGACTTAGTGATTTTAAAATGCTATTTTATATATATAAATATATATTATATATTTTAAAATACTATCTTTTTTCAAAAGGTGGAGAGTATTGCGTACTGGTTATGGGTGTAGAAAACAGAACTGGTGAACTGGGTTCAAATTCGCACTAATGCCCTTAAGAAAGGTATGCATCCACTTCTCTATGGGCAAAATAGCAGGGCAGATTGATCTTTTCTAACCTTTTAAGATGTTTTCTCAATCATTACGCTCCTTCCAGAAAAGAAGTTGTTTTAAAATGCTATCTGTTTGTTTTTCTCAAAAGGTGAGGATAGCGTACTGGTTATCAGTGTAGAAAATAGAACCGGTGAACTAGGTTCAAATTTGCACAAATGCCCTTAATAAAGGTATGCATCCAATCACATCTATGGACAAAATAGCAAGGCAGATTGGTCTATCTAGCCTTAGTGGCTTTAAAATGCTATCTTTTTTTTTCAAAAGGAGCAGAGATGGCGGACTGGTTATTAGTGTAGAAAATAGAATCAGTGAACTGGGTTCAAAATCACACTAATGCCCTTAAGAAAGGTATAAATCCACTTTTCTAACAACTATGACAAAATAGCAGGGCAGATTGGTCTCTTTAGACTTAGTGGTTTTAAAATGCTATCTGTTTTTTTTCAAAAGGAGGAGAGAATGGTGTACTAGTTATCGGCGCGAAAAACAGAACGGTGAACAGAGTTCAAATTCGCACTAATGCTCTTAAGAAAGGTATGGATCCAATCCGCTCACAGCTATGAACAAAATAGCAAGGCAGATTGATCTATATAGCCTTAGTGGTTTTAAAATATCATCTTTCTTTTTCCAAAGGAGAAGAGAATAGCGTACTGGTATTCGGTGTGGAAAACAGAACCGGTGAACTGGGTTCAAATTCGCACTAATGCCCTTAATAAATAAATAATAAAGGAATCCAATTCTCTCACTGATATGGAATAAATAGCAGAGTAGAATGGTCTCTCTAAACTTATTGGTCTAAATTCTATCTTTTCCCTTTTTCACTCATTTTCGCTCATTCCATGAAAGGTATTGTGGATGACGGTCTGGTTATCGGTGTAGAAAACAAATCTGATGAACTGAGTTAAAATTCTCCCCAATTCTCGGAAGAAAGATTTGAATCCACTTATCTCACAGATATGGGCAAAAATAGACGGGCAGATTGGCCTTTTAAGCCTTAGTGGTTTAAAATCTATATTTTCTTTTTTTCTCCCTCATCTACGCTCATTCCGCAAAAGCAGGTGTGAATGGTGTACTGGTTATCAGCGTGGAACAGAGAACCGGCGAACTGAGTTCGAATTAATGCGAGGTATGAGTCAACTATCACAGCTATAGACAAATATCAAACAGATTGGTCTTGAAGTTTTAATATACAATCTTTTCTTTTCATCACTCAACTACGCCATTCCATAAAAGGAGTTGAGATGGGTACTGGGGGGAAAAGAGAACCGGTGAACGACTTTAAATTCGTACTTATTTCCCTAAAAAGAATGAGTCCATTTCTCTTACCGCTATGGACAAAATAGCATGTGTCTGTGGTGTAATGGTTATCGTGATAGGAACCAAGTTCAAATACTAAACGTAGTTATTTGTTCACATAGCGCAAATACCCTTTTCAAAGGTATGTATCCAGTTATTCTCTCTCAAGCTATGAATAAATAGTAGGGCAGACTAGGGCTGTCCTGCAGCTGGTGTATTGCAACTGATGGCTGCATTTCTTGAACTTTGGGGAATGTGGAGTACTCCCTTATTGCCATTACTTCCAGGTCCAGTCCGATCAAAAGTGGTAGTACCTATTAGGGTCCATCTATGGGTTAAATAGATCTTGGTATGGGACCGGACTAGAAGAAGGAGAACTCTAAATTCAAACATGTTAAAATCCACTTAAAATGACCTTCTTTCACATCCTACTCATGTGGAGAGATTGGTAAATATTTATGGACAAAATAGCAGGGTAGATTGCTCTCTTAACGTTAGGGTAAATAACCCGTTTAAGAGAACATAAAATCTGAATTTAAAACCGCAGAAAAAACCAACGATAAACGACCCATTTTTTTCCCGAAGTTATTTTTGATAAGGAAAGATGTGGAGAACCATGATCGCTGAAATCTTAGAATTGACATGACGCCTTTCCGTCGTTTGTTCCATGGTGTAGCCGAATCAGTACTATTGTATGGTTGCACCTCTTGAACTTTAACAAAACACCCGGTGAAATGGCTAGATAGGAACTACAAAAAGAGGCTGTGTTTGAACACAACCTGGAATCAACACCCTAGAAAACAGGAGTTGAATGGCGACTTACCTCCCATCTCACAAACCATCCAAGTAAGACTATTAAGACATTATGGCAAATGCTGATGAAGTAAAGAGGAACTCATTAGCGACGGAATCACATGGACTACTACATATGGATACACCAGTGCTAGCCAACCAGTAAAAACTTACATCTATCAGCTTTGTGTGGACACTGTGTCATCTACCAAGAAGAGAGAGAGAGAGAGAGAGAGAGAGAGAGAGAGAGAGAGAGAGAGAGAGAGAGAGAGAATGAAAGAGAGACAAAGCGAGAGATTGACAAGCGAGAGAGATAGATAGAGATAGAGATAGATAGATAGATAGATAGATATAGAGAGATACATAACGAAAGAGTGAGAGAGAGCGAGAGATTGAGAGAGAGAGAGAGAGATCAGCCGTCTTGATGATTCCATAAAAGAATTTACAGTGATACCTTGACTTATGAGTAACTCGTTATTCAATTTCTTCATATATCAATTTTTCCCATTGAAATAAACAAATGGCATTAATACACCCCCCCTCCGCCATGAATACCGTATTTCTTTTTGTTACGACAAGGGGGTAATTCCTAAAATGAGGTAACCAAGCAAGTACTCGGTACCATTAGTATTTTTTAATTTAAAGTTCTTTTAGATAATAACAAAATAAATTAGATTATTCTAATTAATTATTATTATTCTAATAACTCTATTACAATCCATTAGATTTCCATCTGCCATAGTTAAATGAGCTGTTTATCTTTATTAAATTCTAAAATGACTTGATTAGTTAAGTTTTAAAAGTTAAAAGTTAAAAGTTATGTCAGACAAATGACAAATGACATGATGACATGCAATTAAAAAATTGAAATATTTATTATGAATTATACTAATTTATTATTAGATATATAGATAAATTATTCATATCATATCTACATCTCTATCTATATATAATAGAGATTTGATCTCCTTTTGTCTGTAACCGAAACTACGACACTGCTTACGTTACAGTAACTTCAGGAATTAAGCCAGCGTATCAATGAGTATCTAATTTATAGTCATTATCAAGAACAACATAAAAATTTAAGAACAACTGAATTATATATAAACTCAGGACTGAGAATGCACAAAAGATGGTCTAATGTGTAAATTAAAACAAGTTTCAATAAATACATGACCGATATTATTGATTCATATTTTTTTTCACTTTGATATATATTTAAAGTTATCTAACATTTAGAGTTTTGCGAAAAAAATATTTAAAAACATTAAATTTTCATATATTCTCCTTTGACATTAAATTTGAAAAGGTTTGTGTATTTTTTAAATAGAATTTGTGAATTATGTAAAAATTGGTTATTTATAAAAAGTATCGTCATCTGTGAGATGTTGGAATCTCCAATTCGGTGTGTAAAATTACCCTCCCCCCCTATATTTAACATTATGAAACTTGAATAAATGTTAATAGAATCATCAAAGTTTTTAGACCATTCTAAAGAGGAAACATAAAAAATCCTGATGATTTAAAAAAATGTTTTTCAGACTCCGAAAATAATGAAAATAATGAATAAAAACAATGTTTAAATATTCGCACCATTGAATTTTAACGTGGCCAAACTACGGACTTAAAAAAAAATTCAATTAAGAGTCAAAGTTTTATGAAAATTTCGCTTCTTATTTACCTTTTAGATAAATTTCCGTTTAGAATATTTTTTTATTAAGATATATTAGGGGAAATATTTAATTTATTTAACTTTATGAAATTCGAACAAAATATATTTTACTCGTACGATTTAAAAAAAATTCTATAAAGATAAGAGTGAGAATAATTAAATCAGAAATGTTTAGAAACGTTTTGGAATATTTGTTTTGTTTTATGACAGTAGTCGCTACTGTCATAAAACAAAACAAATATCTCAGTGGAGGGGAGTGAATATGATGCTTTTTAAGCAAGTAATTAATTAAAAATAAAATAAAATTTTTCATTTTATTTATCTAATTCCCCAACCCTCAGGCAATATCTTTAAAACTATCTCTACACCGCCTGGAGGGTGTTTTTGCTAGTCTAGATAATAAATGTAATATGTAAGTGTTTGGTACTAGGTACATTTTACAATATCACATTTTTCCAGAAGGGACCTCTTCCTTTTGGCATACATGTTCAATACCTAAACTTTGACCCTCTGGCCTATCAGCTGTATTGCAGATTAGCATTATAACTAGTGGAAATCACGCCCACCCTCATCTCATTTTTGGCCCGTGCGTCTCTCCCTCAGGAATTAATGGCCCTTTGGAATCCTTTAGTTTGAGACTCCTGATTTAAAGTGATAATGTCCTTCACTGTTTCTTTCTTTCACCTTACACAATTTTGGCAACTCTGGACACTGAGCGTATCTTCTCAGATTTAGCTGTATACGAGACTGAAACTGCATGAAATATTTGACGTGACAGAAGAACACTGTTTATGGTAACGAGTGGCGAAATAGAGAAGGGTTAGGGAATGTTCTGACCCTCATACATATTGGACGTTGCATGTGTAAACTTCAATCCGTGGCCGAGCCGTTAAGCGTCAGTGAATCTGGCAGGACTACAAGTGAATCAGATGTTCATTGCCGACGAAAAGTGTTTTATGGCGTGGCAATATTCAATATATTTAACCCTTGCACAACCGACGGTCGGGGGGTTTGGATAAAATTGATCAGTGACGAATTGCAGGTTTAGAGCATACAGGCTATTGTAAAAATAAATGTAATTTGAGGTTTGGTTTCTTGTTTAATGGAATATCAACCGGCGTGGGTTATTTAATGCGACGGTGGAGTTTGGATAAAATTGATCAGTGACGAATTGCAGGTTAGAACATACAGGCTATTGTAAAAATAAATGTAATTCGAGGTTTGGTTTCTTGTTTAATGGAATATCAACCGGCCTGGATTATTTAATACTAAAGCCATTTTTGTAGAACAGAAGTATTGCTATTGTAACAAGTGTTATATACCCTACCTATGAACATTAATGGGTATGTCCCAATCCTCATATACCCTACCTATGAACAATAATGAGTAAATCCAAATCCTCATAGATACGGAGGATTATGCTGACCGAATAGTCTTATACCACTAGGAGTGATTTACCTTCTTCACGCGAGTAATTTGTATTTGTAATGTTATTAAAGATTTATTTCATTTCCAACATCCGTCTAGTTATTTCTCTTAGTAACCATTTGTAAGTGTATCTCTTCTCTTT
>CM042138.1:137082824-137149826 GCA_023376005.1 Doryteuthis pealeii | reverse complement strand
ATCTCCGTTATTCCTAACAGTAGCATCTAGAAAGTGGATTTCGAACAACCAGATTTCAAGTGCAAACGAAACTGTTTTCATTTCTCATGCGCTAATACCACTGAGAAAATGGGAATCCAATATACAATTCTAGCTCCATCTATGAGTTAATAGTTCGATAGGACAGTGCTTTTAACCTTGGTATGGCAACTGTCTATTAAGAGAGTCAACACTCTGTTTCAAAACAAACCTGGATTTGGATGTGCTACACCAGGCCTCCGTCCTGCCAAGATCCGCTACACGAAGGTTGCGCCCCCACCACAGACAATACAGTTTCTAACTCCGAGGGACCAGAGAACATGATCTGCTCATATATGCTCATTAGAGTATGCCTGTTTAATACTATGTCTGTCTTCCTATTATATGTTATTACGGCGATGTCTTGTAATGGTTATTTGTCGTAGTGTTAGATACTTATTAAGTTCTTTCTCGGCGGTTCGTCATTCATCTCTCACTCCATCTTTCACGGATCGTTATGTGATCTTCTTCTATTCGCACCGGCTCTCTCTCTCTCTCTCTCTCTCTCTCTCTCCTCTACTCTCTCCTCTCCTCTTCTCTCTCTCTCTACTCAGCTGAAAACAAACGCGTGATCGTTTTCCATTTTTACCATTTTTCTGCATTTCGGTTGCGGAGCTGGGCCATTTAACATCCGCAAATTGAGGCTGACAAAAGTCTTGCTTACTTTTATCATTCCTTTTTCATATGAATCTTTTAAGCCTGTTGATGGTTTTGATTAAAACCGAAACGCTTAGCGTCGTGCTATATATAAGTCATCTTTTGACTTAATTTTGTTGTTTTTTTTCAACTAATATATTTTTCTTACACTGTTGTATTCATATCCGAATTTTTTATCATATATATAGTATATATATTATATATATATATATATATATTATATATATATGTATGTATTAATAAGTCACTTTTGTTCTTATTCTTTAATCATGAAATACGAGGACATTTTTCTGGTGTATACTAGCTTTTATTACATAGATTCCCGACACATTCTTTTGCGCACGCGCGTAGAGGAGAGAAGCAGCCTGAAAAGACAATATACGTCCGCCCAGAGAAAGAGCTCTCTGCCGTCTCAACTCCCTAAATTTCTAATCCTACCTTTCCTCAGAACTCATCTGGTCACGTGACTCTCTAAGCCAGGCATGTCCAAAGTCTGACGCCGCGGACATTGTGGTCGCGGGACAGAATTTCTTATGGCCTGCAGCTTTCGCTTACAATGGTACTATTTATGCCCCTTCTAACCAGACCTGACTTCTTTAGTGAAATTCAGATCTCTCAGTATCACCCTTCTCAATGACATTTGGAAAAAAATAATAAATATAATTTTTTTAATTTATTTATTGTTTGTTTTGCGTTTTTATCTCTTTGTTTTATAACAGTGTATATTGCCAGTATTTTGACAGTTATAACAACGCTCATCAAGATTGCTGATCTTTAAATCTATAAAGGTATTTTCATATATTTTTAATGTTTATATAGAAGTTGGTGGTAATTGATATCAAAGTCAGTAGCAGAACAAATGTTTAGTTTTACGGAATAATCAAACCTTATTGAGGTTATTAAATAGCCAAAATCAAATTTTTTTTTTAAGGAAACTACATAGTTTCAAGTACACTAGTAGCTACTACTACTTACTAATTAATAATAATAATATAATAATAAATATTAGTAAACAATTATAGCTTCAAGGATCGGAGCTAGCAAGCTTTGGGTAATCTAATCGTGTTGGCTAAAAATGGGCGCTGGATAGTAGGTGTTGTGCTCTACACAGAAAAAATAATCTCTTGGTCAAATGAATTAAATCATTTCGGTGGCTCTAAAATCGGTTCAGCCGCCAGCGAGGGAGTCTATCCCCTTTTCACTTTAGCGCTGGACCAAGGAGATTGTTTTTGGGCGTCTGAGACGAGCACCACACCGCACCATCAGCTCTTTTTACCGCACGAATGTTACTTCATACTGCTGAGTTGGCGAGGACCGGTATTGAACCGGAAACTTGTTGGCCTAGTCGGACGCTCTACCAACTGAGCTAAACGGCCCTGCGTCCTGCGTCAAGTACAAGCAGATATTTTCATTTATTGAATATCCTCCTGAACTTGTCTTCTTTTTACCCCTCAAAAATCCCTTATTGTCTTGTTCTTTCTTTGAAATATTTCCACCTTCTTCTTTCTTTCTTCCTTTCTTCTTTCTTTCTTTCTCTTCATTTCTTTCTTCCTTTCTTTTTCTGGTCCATTTATAACCATATTCTCCTCATCTTAGTTCATTCATGAATTTCACCTCTCCCCTCCTCCACCAGATTTGCATTGTTTGTCCAGACTTCATTTCTTTGCATCCTTTTTTCTTCTTCTTTTTTTCGTATGAATTATCCCGACCCCCATCCCTTATTTTCCACCTATAAAGGTGTCACATGCTTTGACCAACTAACATATCCTCCATAAATTACCGTGAGTCAACACGTGTCCGGGCAATGCTATAAAATGGCGAAGTAGCTGGAAAGGCAACGATGGTTTTTTTCTTTTCTACGTCTCCCCCTCTCCTCTCTCTCTCTTCTCTCCCTCCTCTCCTCCTCCTCTCTCTCTCTCTCCTCTCTCTGCTCTTTTCTCTCTCTCTCTCTCTCTCTCTCTCTTCTCTCTATCTATCTATCTTATCATCTAATTTTTTCTTTCTCTCTCGTCTCATTTTTCACTCATTCTTTTTTCGCCTTTCTTTTCTCTTTCTTTTCATCTTATGGATGGTAAACGTTAATATTTCTTGAATATAAAAACTGAAAATAATATAAATAGGAAATTTTTATCCAGTTCTTTGATTCTTTCTTTCAATGAATGAAAACTAATTTTCAGTATATACATATTTAAACATGTCTCCTTTAAAATTCGGAATATACAGTGATGATATATATATATATATAGTATATAATATATATATATAAACACGCAGATACGCATTCTATATTCATCGTTTTTCCTACTGATGATGGCAAACTGTATTGCGAAAGCGCTCGTTTTGAAACCTTTGGTTGGACTGTTAAACCAAGTTACACTCCCGACACCAAACATGTTGGCCCCGAAATTTTAAGAAAGTGTATCAATCCAAAAAATTATCCGACAAAATTGTCTGTACAGTTCAACAAAATCTTGTATAAAAGAATAAAAATGCTGCCAAATAACATCCCCCCCCTATATTATATAATATATATATATATTATAATATATATATATATCATATATATACTATATATATAATTGATTTATTTAGGGCAGCAGATGACTTGTAGAAGCAGATGAAACTTGCAAGAAGTCAAACACTTATCTCTATCTATCGGTGTAATAGTGTTGTAACCTACCATAATGGCTTACCTAAATGAGAAATAACCAGACGGATGTGGAAATTAAAGTAGAATCTTTATATAACATTAACAAAAATTACAATACTTCGCGTGAGAAGGTAAAAGCTTTCATAACTAGTGGTATGAAGATATTCCCGGTCAGCATAATCCTCCCGATCTTATGAGGATTTGGACTTACTCATTTGTTTCATAGGTAGGGTATTATGAGGTTTGGACATACTCCATTAATGTTGTGTAGTTAGGCGCTATATTTGAGGTTGCGACATACCCATTAATGTTCATAGTAGGGTATATAACATTGTTACAATAGTAATACTTCTGTTCTTCTACAAAAATGCGCTTTTTAGCTATTAAAATAATCCAGGCCGGTTGATATTCATTCAAACAAGAAACCAAACTCGAATTACATTTATTTTTACAATAGCCTGTATGTTCTAACCTGCAATTCGTTCACTGAAATCAATTTTTATCCAAACACTCCACCCTCGCATTAAATAACCCACCGCCGGTTGATATTCCATTTAAACAAGAAAAACCAAAAACCCTCAAAAATTAACAATTTATTTTTTACAATAGCCTGTATGCTCTAACCTGAATTCGTCACTGCATCCAATTTTTATCCAACCCCCCGACCGTCGGTTGGTGCAGGGTTAATATATTGAATATTGCCACGCCATAAAACACTTTTCGCAGCAATGAACATCTGATCACTTGATAGTCCTGCCAGATTCATACGCCTTAACGGCTCGGCCACGATTTGAAGTACACATTGCCAACGTCCAATATGTATGAGGGTCAGAAACATTCCCTCATACACCCTTCTCTCTATTTCGCCACTCGTTACCTAAACCAGTGTTTCTTCTGTCACGTCAATATTTCATGCGTTTCAGTCTCGTCATACAGCTAAATCTTGAAGAAGATAGCTCAGTGTCCAGAGTTGCCAAAATTGTGTAGGTGAAAGAAGAAACAGTGAAGGACATTATCACTTTAAATCAGGAGTTCTCAAACTAAAGGATTCCAAAGGGCCATTAATTCCTGGCGGAGAGACGCAACGGGCCACAAAAATGAGATGAGGGTGCGTAGATTCCAACTAGTTATAATGCTTAATCTGCAATACAGCTGATAGCCAGAGGTCAAAGTTAGGTATTTGCAACATGTATGCCAAAGGAAGAGGTCCCTTCTGGAAAATGTGATATTGTTAAAATGTACCTAGTTACCAAACACTTACATATTACATTTATTATCTAGATTTAGCAAAAACACCTCCAGGCGGTTGTAGAGATAGTTTAAAGATATTGCCTGGGGGTGGGAATATAGAATAAATAAAAATGAAAAAATTTAATTTATTTTTTTTAAATTAAATTATTGCTTAAAAAGCATCATATTCACTCCCTCCACTGAGATATCTTTGTTTTGTTTTTATGAACATAAGTCGCCTTACTGTCATAAAACCAAAACAAATTTCCAAAACGTTTTCTAAAATTTCTGATTTTAATTATTCTCACTCTTATCTTTATAGAATTTTTTTTAAATCGTACGAGTAAAATATATTTGTCGGAATTCATTAAAGTTAATAAATAAATTATTTCCCCTAATATATCTTAATAAAAAAAATATTCCTTAAACGGAAATTTTATCTAAAGGTGAATAAGGTTTTAGCGAACATTTTCGTAAAACTTTGGACTCTTAATTGAATTTTAATTTTTTTAAGTCCGTAGTTTGGCCCGTTTAAAATTCATGTGCGAATATTAAAATTGTTTTTGTGTATTATTTTCTTATTTCGGAGTCTGAAAAAAATTTTTTTAAATCATCAGGGTTTTATGTTTTCTTCTTTAGAATGTCAAACTTTGATTGAACTATAACATTTATTTCAAGTTTGATATGTTTAAATAATAGGGTGGAGTAAATTTTACACATCAAATTGGGAGGCCACACGTCTCACAGACGACAATTCTTTTATAACATACACGCATTTTTACAAATTTCAAATTTTTATTTTAAAATACACAAACCTTTTCAAATTTATAATGTCATAGGCAGACATATATGAAAATTCTAATGTTTTAAATATTTTTTTTTCTCACTTTGATATATATTTAAAGTTATCTAACATTTAGAGTTTTGCAAAAAAAATATTTACAAACATTAAATTTTCATATATTCTCCTATGACATTAAATTTGAAAAGGTTTGTGTATTTTTAAAATAAAATTTGAGAATTATGTAAAAATTGGTGTATTTATAAAAGAAATTGTCGTCTGTGAGACGTTGGGACCTCCAATTTGATGTGTAAAATTACTCTCACCCTATATTTAACATTATGAAACTTGAATAAATGTTAATAGTATCATCAAAGTTTTTGACCATTCTAAAGAAGAAACATAAAAAACCCTGATGATTTAAAAAAATGTTTTTCAGACTCCGAAAATAATGAAAATAATGAACAAAAACAATGTTTAAATATTCGCACCATTGAATTTTAACGTGGCCAAACTACGGACTTAAAAAAATTAATTCAATTAAGAGTCAAAGTTTTACGAAAATTTCGCTACTTATTCACCTTTTAGATAAATTTCCGTTTAGAATATTTTTTTTATTAAGATATATTAGGGGAAATATTTAATTTATTTAACTTTATGAAATTCGAACAAAATATATTTTACTCGTACGATTTAAAAAAAATTCTATAAAGATAAGAGTGAGAATAATTAAATCAGAAATGTTTAGAAACGTTTTGGAATATTTGTTTTGTTTTATGACAGTAGCGACTACTGTCATAAAACAAAACAAATATCTCAGTGGAGGGGAGTGAATATGATGCTTTTTAAGCAAGTAATTAATTTAAAAAAAAAATTAAATTTTTCATTTTATTTATCTAATTCCCCACCCCCAGGCAATATCTTTAAAACTATCTCTACACCGCCTGGAGGGTGTTTTTGCTAGTCTAGATAATAAATGTAATATGTAAGTGTTTGGTACTAGGTACATTTTACAATATCACATTTTTTCCAGAAGGGACCTCTTCCTTTTTGGCATACATGTTCAATACCTAAACTTTGACCCTCTGGCCTATCAGCTGTATTGCAGATTAGCATTATAACTAGTGGAAATCACGCCCACCCTCATCTCATTTTTGGCCCGTTGCGTCTCTCCCTCAGGAATTAATGGCCCTTTGGAATCCTTTAGTTTGAGACTCCTGATTTAAAGTGATAATGTCCTTCACTGTTTCTTTCTTTCACCTTACACAATTTTGGCAACTCTGGACACTGAGCGTATCTTCTCAGATTTAGCTGTATACGAGACTGAAACTGCATGAAATATTTGACGTGACAGAAGAACACTGTTTATGGTAACGAGTGGCGAAATAGAGAAGGGTTAGGGAATGTTCTGACCCTCATACATATTGGACGTTGCATGTGTAAACTTCAATCCGTGGCCGAGCCGTTAAGCGTCAGTGAATCTGGCAGGACTACAAGTGAATCAGATGTTCATTGCTGACGAAAAGTGTTTTATGGCGTGGCAATATTCAATATATTTAACCTTGCACAACCGACGGTCGGGGGTTTGGATAAAATTGATCAGTGACGAATTGCAGGTTTAGAGCATACAGGCTATTGTAAAAATAAATGTAATTTGAGGTTTGGTTTCTTGTTTAATGGAATATCAACCGGCGTGGGTTATTTAATGCGACGGTGGAGTTTGGATAAAATTGATCAGTGACGAATTGCAGGTTAGAACATACAGGCTATTGTAAAAATAAATGTAATTCGAGGTTTGGTTTCTTGTTTAATGGAATATCAACCGGCCTGGATTATTTAATACTAAAGCCATTTTTGTAGAAGAACAGAAGTATTACTATTGTAACAAGTGTTATATACCCTACCTATGAACATTAATGGGTATGTCCAATCCTCATATACCTAACTACAAACATTAATGGGTATGTCCCAAACCTCATATACCCTACCTATGAACAATAATGAGTAAAGTCCAAATCCTCATAGATACGGGAGGATTATGCTGACCGAATAGTCTTATACCACTAGGAGTGATTTACCTTCTTCACGCGAGTATTGTATTTTGTTAATGTTATAAAGATTCTATTTTAATTTCCAACATCCGTCTAGTTATTTCTCATTTAGTAACCATTGGTAGGTTACAACACTATTACACCCATAAATAGAGGATAAGTTTTGACTTCTTTGCAAGTCAATCTGCTTCTACAAGTCAATCTGCTGCCTAAATAATCATATATATATATATATATATATATATATATATATATATATATATATATATATAAGTGTATTTTGGCAGCATTTTTTCTTTTATACAAGTTTTGTTGAACTGTACAGACAATTCTTGTCGGATAATTTTTTGGTTGATCCTTTCTAAATTTCGGGCCAACCTTTTTGGTGTCGGGGTGTAACTGGTGTAACAGTCCACCAAAGGTTTCAAAACGAGCGCTTTCGGCAATACAGTTTGCCATCATCAGGTAGGAAACGATGATATAGAATCGTATCTCGTTTTATATATATATATATATATATATATATATATATATATATCACTGTATATTCCGATTTTAAAGTGAGCATGTTTAAATATGTATATACTGAAAATTAGTTTCATTCATTGAGAAGATCAAAGAACTGGATAAAATTTCCTATTTATATTATTTTCAGTTTAATATTCAGAAATATTAACGTTTACCAATCCATAAATGAAAAGAAAGAGAAAAAGAAAGGCGAAAGAAAGAATGAGTGAAAATGAGACGAGAGAGAAGATAGATAGATAGATAGATAGAGAGAGAGAGAGAGAGAGAGAGAGAGAGAGAGAGAGAGAGAGAGAGAGAGAGAAGGAGACGTGAAAACATCTTGCCTTTCACAGCTACTTCGCCATTTTATAGCATTGCCCGGACAGTGTTGACTCACGGTAATTATGGAGGATATGTTAGTTGTCAAAGTCATGTGACACCTTTAAGGTTGGAAAATAAGGGATGGGGGTCGGGATATTCAACAGAAAAAAAGAAGAAGAAAAAATGCAAGAAATGAGTCTGGACAAACAATGCAAATCTGGTGGAGGAGGGGAAGAGGTGAAATTCATGAATGAACAATGATGAGGAGAATATGGTTATAAGGACAGAAAAAAGAAAGAAAAAGAAAGAAAGGAAGAAAAAGAAAGAAAGAAAGGAAGAAAGAAGAAAGAAAGAAGAAAGGTGAAATATTTCAAAGAAAAAGAAAACAAGACAAATAAGGGATTTTGAGGGGTAAAAAGAAAGACAATTCAGGAGGATATTCAATAAATGAAAATATCGCTTGTACTTGACCAGGACCAGGGCCGGTTTAGCTCAGTTGGTAGAGCGTCCGACTAGGGACCACAAGTTTCCGGGTTCAATACCGGTCTCGCCAACTCAGCGTATGAGTAACATTGTGCGGTAAAGTAAGGAGCTGATGGTCGGTGTGGTGCCTCGTCTCAGACGCCCAAAACAATCTCCTTGGTCTAGCGCTAGTGAAAAGGGGATAGACTCCCTCGCTGTTCGGCTGATACCGACTTTAGGCCACCCGAATGACTTTAATTCATTTGACCAGAGAGATTATTTTTTCTGTGGTAGAGCACAACACCTACTATCAGCGCCCCATTTTACCACACGGATTAGATTACCCAAGCTGTGCTACTCCGATCCTTGAAGCTATAATTGTTTACTAATTATTATTATTATTATTATTATTATTATTAGTAGTAGTAGTAGTAGTAGTTACTTGAAACTATGTAGTTGCTTAAAAAAACATTTGATTTTGGCATTAAATAACCCAATAAGGTTTGATATTCCGTAAAACTAAACATTTTTCTGCTCTGACTTTGATATCAAATTACACAACTTCTATATAAACATTAAAAATAATGAAAATACTTTATAGAATTTAAAATCAGACAATCTTGATGACTTGTTGATAACTGTCAAAATTACTTGGCAATATACACTGTTATAAAACAAAGAGATAAAAGCAAACAAACAATAAATAAATTAAAAAAAATTATATTTATTATTTTTCAAATGTCATTGAGAAGGGTGATACTGAGATCTGAATTTCACTAAAGAAGTCAGGTCTGGTTAGAAGGGGCATAAATAGTACATTGTAAGACGAAAGCTGCAGGCCATAAGAAATCTGTCCGCGAGCCAATTGTCCCGCGGGTCAGACTTTGGACATGCCTGGCTTAGAGAGTCACGTGACCAGATGAGTCTAGGAAGGTAGGATTAGAATTTAGCGGAGTTGAGACCAGAGAGCTCTTCTGGGCGGACGTATATTGTCTTTTCAGCTGCTTCTCTCTCTACGCGCGTGCGCACAAAGAATGTGTCGGGAATCTATGTAATAAAAGTGTATACACCAGAAAATGTCTTCGTATTTCATGATTAAAGAATAAGAACAAAATGTGACTTATACATACATATATATATATATATATATATATATATATATATATATATATATGATAAAAATGGATATGAAATACAACAGTGTAAAGAAAATATATAGTTAAAAAAAAACAACAAAATTAAGTCAAAGATTGACTTATATATAGCCGACGCTAAAGCGTTTCGGTTTTAATCAAAACCATCAACAGGGCTTAATGATTCATATAAAAGGAATGATGTAAAAAGTAAGCAAACAGTTTGTCAGCCTCAATTTGCGATGTTAAATGGCCCAGCTCCGCAACCGAAATGCAAGAAAATGTAAAAATGGAAACGTCACGCGTTTGTCTTTCAGCTGAGAGAGAGAGAGAGAGAGAGAGAGAGGAGAGAGAGAGAGAGAGAGAGAGAGAGAGAGAGAGAGACCCGGTGCGATACGAAGAAGAAAACTCACATACGATCCGATGAAAGATGGAGGTGAGAGATGATGACGAACCGCCGAGAAGAACTTAATAAGTATCTAACACTACGACAATAACCATTACACGACATGCGCCGTAATAACATTATAGATAGGAAGACAGACATAGATAAACAGGCAAATACCTCAATGAAGCATATATGAGCAATTCATTTCTCTGGTCTCGTAAACTGGTATTGGTCTGTGGTGGGGGCGCAACTCGTGTAGCGTGATTTGGGCAGGACGAGCCTGGTGTAGCACACCACTATCCAGGTTTGTTTTGAATCCAGAGTGTTGACTTCTTATAGACAGATTGCCATACCAAGGTTAAAAAAGCACTGTCTATCGAACTATTAACTCATAGATGGAGCTAGAATGATTGGATTCCCACTTTTCTCAATGGTATTAGCGCAATGAGAAATGAAAACAGTTTCGTTCTGAACTTGAACTCGGGTTGTCGAGTCCACTTTCTACGATGCTAACTGTTACGCGACGAGTGGTTTCAGTGCAATTAGGAGGAACAAAAGTATTATTTTTGTTATGTGGAGAAAGAAAGAGGACCACCGACCGAAAGAGACAAGATAGTTATCTAACAGCTACATAAGCAGAAAATTGTGCAGAAGACCGAGCGACCTGGCGCCTCATCCTCAAACAAGGGACGAAAAGGAGAGGAAATGAGAGGAAATAAGCGGCCACAGAAAAGAGAGCCAGAAGGAGGAGGCGACAACTGCAACTCCAGTAAGCATCACTGTTTGTTTGCAGTCACTGCATCAGAGACTGCCGTTCAAAAAATGGTCTGTTCAGCCACTCCCGCAGTTTCAGAAATTTTTCTTAAAAAGTGGACACTACGCCAGAGAGAGAGAGAGAGAGAGAGAGAGAGAGAGAGAGAGAGAGAGAGAGAGAGAGAGAGAGAGAGAGAGACAGAGACAGACAGACAGACAGACAGACAGACCCGAACACACACACATAGCGACATACACAGATGGTCACACGTACAAAAAAAAGGAAAATATAAAAAACGCAAAGAGAGAGAGAGAGAGAGAGAGAGAGAGAGAGAGAGAGAGAGAGAGAGAGAGAGAGAGAGAGAGAGACAGACAGACAGACAGACAGACAGACAGACAGATTTGAACACACACACACACACACACACACAAAGAAATAAAAATATCAAAAAACAAAATAAGAGTAAAAAACTATGAACGTAGAAACAATAAGAGAGATGAAGCCTTGTAAAAACGACAGACGCAAAAAGAAAGGGAAAAAAATGATAATAAAAAAAATGAAAAAGAAAGAGAAAGTGAAAAACTGAAGACGGAAAAAAATTAAACAATAAAAAAAAGTAAAAGGTGAATGTTTGTGAGGGCCAAGTTAATGTTTACCGGCTACTTGAGTTTATCAATGGTTTCTTCTTTAACAAAAGACAAAAATGCAGTGAAATATGACAGGCCAGTTCATATACATGCTACTTGAAATGTGTCTCGTGCGTACATAGTGGCACTTAATAAAGATATGCAACATGGAGATCTGAACGTATATATATATATATATATATATATATATATATATATATATATATATATATATATGTGTGTGTGTGTGTGTGTGTGTGTGGTGTGTTCAAATCTCCATAGCATTAGGATAGCGTAGACATAGAGTTAACGGTGCTTGGTAACTTTCAGTTTCTCATCTATGTGATTATCATCACCTGGTGCTGTTAACTCCGTGACGACGCTATCCTAATATATATATATATATATATATATATTATATTATATATATATATATATATAACAGCTCTAACACTGATATGGAGCACTCGATACTTATAAATATAGCAAACTGTATTATCAATATTAATATATATTTTTATGTGTGTGTATGTGTATATATATATATATTGATAATATAGTTTGCTATATTCACAAGTAAAGAGAGCTCAATATATTTGATAGATCGTATATATATTTAAGGGTAACCATTACACTGCGACGGGACACCTAAGAGCAGGTTTGAAAATTGCATAGTCGAGAAACTGACAGTTACCAAACACCGTTGACTTTATATCAACTTTATATATATATATTATATATATATATATATATATATATATATATATATATATATAAGAGAGTTTCATAATTTGCTTGAAGCATTGTGTATGTATTGGTTAGGAGGTAGATTTAGAAGGCCATCACAATGCAGTTTGGAATAAATAAAAAATAATAATACGGTAACAATGGTGGTGTGTGTTGACCTGTATTTTTTTATTATTTCTTTTATTAAGAAATAATAAAAAAATACAGGTCAACACACACCACCATTGTTACCGTATTATTATTTTTTATTTATTCCAAACTGCATTGTGATGGCCTTCTAAATCTACCTCCTAACCAATATATATATATATATATTAGCAGAAGTACCCGGTCTACGACCAGATTAAAAGGCTTTTAGGAACACCAGTTAGTGAGAGGAGAAGGGGGGAGAGAGAGGAGTCAGTGAGTGTAAGAGAAAAATAATTTAGCAAATTCTTATCAAATAAAAATAAATCTCTGAGAATTTGAGTATTATAATGTTCGTTTATTTTAGGAATTTTTTTGTTTACATATGAAATATCATTTAAAAAAATGTAAGCCTAAAATTCTGACTGTATTGAAACATTATTTTATTAAAAACTTCTTTAAAAATTTAAATTCAGTTCTTAATTGAGTTAACGTCATAAAAATGTATTCGTTTAATTTATTTTCTTTTATCCCCAAAATGTAACAATGAAAAGAAACTAAGAATTAAGCATGTGTCCTTATTTGTAGGTAGAAAATTTCACGTGTCCGTTCAAATGAATTCGTTTATTCTATTGTAAGATGTAAAGTTCTTATTTTAATAAAAAGGACTCAGGTTGTTTACGGTACCTGCTGTTGAACACACACACACACAATTGGTTGCCCAATTAAGTATTGAACAGGCTCATCGCTGCTTAACATCGGTGACCTAGCGGGAACCAATGGTTTCAGCGTGACTTGACAATAATGTGACGTAGTGGTTAACGTGCTGGACTGTGACATCATAGCAAGTGAGAATCGAAATTTATAGCATCATAAATAAAGTGGACATGAAAATATAAAAATATTGGAAAAGATTTCAACCCTCAATGACAAATTTGGTTTGATTTGGAGTCATGGTGATCTTTTTAATACAATCAGTACTACTGTATCGTTGCACCACTTGAACTTTAACGAAACTCCCGGAGAAAAAGTAAGACGAGCAGGATGCGACACAAGATTAATTTTAAGCAGAGTGCAACAGGTTTCAATTCAGAAAGTTCCTTCTCCTAGATCGGTTGCTATCACAAGGTTAACTGCTTGACTCTTTGTCTATAAACTTTTCCCTACGGTTGTACAACATTATTCCATTCAACTGGTTCCCCATTGCTAAAGGATCAAGTACCAGGGTTGGTTCACAGACACAACAAAAGATGGCAGGGGTGTTCACGTAATTATTTAATGTAAAGTGAAACGTGCGAGAGCCGCTGCAGTAGCTTGCGGTAGGATCACAGTGGTAGGAGTGCCACTCAGTATTGAACAGTTTTATCGCTGCTTAACTTCAGTGATCTGGCGACAAGCGGGGCTTTTAGCCTGACCTGACAGTAATGTGGCGTAGGGGGTTAACGTGATGGACTGTGACATCATAGTAAGTGAGAATCGAAATCTATAGCATCATAAATAAAGTGGGCATGAAAATTTGAAAATATTGGAAAAGATTTCAACCCTTTATGATATATTGGAGGGCGTCTGCCGTAGTGTAGCGGTTAAAGTGCTGGACTGCAACATCGTAGTAAGCGGGTTCAAACTCCAGTCACGCTATTACGTTTACTTTCGAACTACTACTCACAGGAAAGGTACAAAGTCTCCTAATTTTCCAGCTATTGGTTAAATAGTATCTTTACTGTTATTCTACAAGGGTGGCTTTGACATTAAACAGCCCACGAAGGTTGATATGCCATTAAATACCCCCTCCCCCCAAAAAAACAAACAAAAAAACAAAAACGAAAGGAAATCTTTAAGGACTTCTAACTATTCTGACACGATTTTAAGTTTAGAAAAGGAAAAGTTTAGCGTTGATATCAGACTGTTAGATCGATAAAAGAAATCTCTTAATATCCACTGTTATAAATTATTTCTCTGTTAACTCTGATACATGAGTTACAGCCCACGAAGGTTGATATGCCATTAAATACCCCCCCTCCTAAAAAAAACAACAAAAAACGAAAGGAAATCTTTATGGACTTCTAACTATTCTGACACGATTTTAAGTTTAGAAAAGGAAAAGTTTAGCGTTGATATCAGACTGTTAGATCGATAAAAGAAATTTCTTAATATCCACTGTTATAAATTATTTCTCTGTTAACTCTGATACATGAGTTACAACCCAATGATATAGAAATATTAATAATAATGATATCAATGACAATATACTCAAATGATATCATAGTATCATACAGTCTTTACATCAGCACATGAAAAAATCTATGTAAAAAAATATAAAAACATTTTGATCCACAATAACAATGATAATCATTATTTCACTACTGGTGAGTTTTTCACACCAGTTTTAACTGGTAGTCTTTCACTGGGGGCCGAGTGACAGCCCGACTTCTCAGGTTTCCAGGACTTTTCTGTGTATTCTATCCAATCGTTTGTGGTCTGTATAGAGTTGATTCTATGTCTGATATTGGAGATAAATACATAAATTGAAAGCTAAAAATAATTATACGAGAGCGAGTAAAAAAGTAATGCCATTTTGTTTAGGACAGGTATAATCACCAACACAGGAACATTCAGACTATCATCTCTTTGGCCCCATAAAAGATTGTTTGAGAGGCAAACATTATTCTAGTGACGATGAAGTAAAATCTGTAGTGTAGATGTGGCCCAAAGAACAGTCAACAAAATTTTACGGGACAGGGATACATGCTCTCATTCGAAGGTGGAACATTGCTATTGAGAGAAACAGTGACTATGTGGAGAAGTAGGATGTGTTCCACAGAGGACCAGCTTCATTTTGATGCATGATATATGTTCCTGTGTCGGTAATTATACCTGTCCTAAACAAAATGGCATTACTTTTTGACAAACCTTCGTACAATAGCTGATACAAATGAATAAAAAAATAAATAAATAAAATAAAAAAAATAATGAAAAAATACCCGTTTGCTCCCAGAGAAAATAATGGCAGTGAACAACGTCACCCTGCATCTAAAATGTCCGTGAAACCCACCGATCGTTCTCGCTCCTCCTACTTTTCCCTCCCCCTCGCAAGCGTCCTGTTATCCCCCCGGTCATTGTCCTCACCTTCCGTTCCTCCCAACAACACACCACCACCAACAACAGTACTCTGTCTCTCCAGCCTTTAGCGCTACCCACACGGTGGCATCAAAACCATTCTACTTGAAACTTTTCTCTTAATTAAAAAGAAGCCAGTGAAATGACCGGGTTGTATGGCATGAGTTGTGCCGCTAACAATTGCCTCACTGGTTCTAAGTTGCCCCTGTAGACGTCCGGATAACCCTTTAAAAATGGTAACCTGTCTCATTGTCAATAGTGCCTGAAAAGAGCACAGTGCAGTCGGACTGTAGTAGAAAGAAGAATGAAAACGAAGTAAATAAACGACACACAATTGTACTCAAAAGTATACGCATATTATTAACCCATATTATTAAATAAGTATGCACAGAATTTGTCATATCTATCTATCTATCTATCTATCTATCTATCTGTTCGTGTCTATCTATCTGTTCGTGTCCATCTATCTGTTCGTATTTATCAGTCTGTATCTATCTATCTATCTATCTATTTGTTTCGTTACATCTATCTATCTATCTATCTATCATCTATCTACTATATGTTCGTCCTATCTATCTATCTATCTATCTATCTATATGTTCTATCTATCTATCTATCTATCTATCTATCTTGAAATATTCCCTCTCTATGTATCTTGTTAATCCCATCTATCTAATCTATCTATCTATCTATCTATATTATCTATCTATCTATCTATCTATCTATCTATTTGTTCGTATATCATCTATCTATCTATCTATCTATCTATCTATGTGTTCGTATCTATCTATCTATCTATCTATCTATCTATCTATCTATCTATCTTGAAAATCTCCCCTCTCTATGTATCTTGCTAATCCCAATCTATCTATCTATCTATCTATCTATCTATCTATCTATCTATTTGTTCGTATCTATCTATCTATCTATCTATCTATCTATTTGTTCGTATCTATCTATCTATCTATCTATCTATCTATCTGTTTGTGTCTAACTATCTATCTATCTATCTTTCTATCTTGCAAGTCCCCCTCTCTCTATTTATATTGCTAATCGCCATATATCCATCTACCTATCGATATATCTACTAGCCATAGTAGCCGTATCATAATTATTTACTGAAGTTTATATTTGCAGACGTTTACGTATGTGTCTGTATTCGAATAATCTATGCAAAACACATATACATATATCTATATCATACATTCTCATTTCATAAGTAATTGTCTTGAACAAATTATGGAAACAGCACCTCACAAAAAGCGGCTGTACGGCCTCTTGCCTCCTATCACACAAACCATCCGGTTAAGACGAACAAAACATGCAGGACACTGATGAAGAATCAAGGTCAAACTCAAGGATGCTGCGTAAATTCTGAACAAATCCTGAAAGCAAAACCCCACAGAACAGCAACTGTACAGCCACTAATTCTCATCTCACAAACCATCAAAATATAGCGAGCAAGAGATTCTAGGTCATTGGTTGGAAAATTAAGGACGAACTCAGGAGCGACGTTCCCCTGTGGTCTCCTACACATGGAAACATCAGTCAGCGGACCACCGATAACTTACATTTATAAGCTCAGTGCAGACACTGGAAGTTGTGTTTAGGATCTGCCGGGAGAGATGACCGGTAGGACGGAGAGAGAGAGAGAGAGAGAGAGAGAGAGAGAGAGAGAGAGAGAGAGAGAGAGAGAGAGAGAGAGAGAGAGAGATGAGATTAGGGAGAGAGAAAGAGTCAAGGAATCGTTCCATCAGCACGACTTGATGGTGGTGATATATTTATCTATCTATCTATATATATATATATATTATATATATATATATACATATATATATACTGGATGGTGTTTAGAATATGCCAAGAGCGATGGGCAATAGGGACAGATGACAATGAGAGAGAGAGAGAGAGAGAGAGAGAGAGAGAGAGAGAGAGAGAGACCGTTAAGGGATCCATTTTATCACAACGACTTGCTGCTGCTGCTGATATATATATATATATATATATATTATATATAATATATATTCTTACCTAATTTTTCAAACCAAGTCTGAAAATCGTATAGGGTTATATACCCCTTACATCGGGTATATAAATGGAGAGAGAGAGAGAGAGAGAGAAGAAGAGAGAGAGAGAGAGAGAGAGAGATGATGATGATGATGAGATAGATTGGTTCTTCTTTCTCTGCTTGAGCCATTTTCCTCAGGGCTAATTCATTCGGGTTGATTTCTTCTTTCCGGGCTGGGCAGTCTGTACATTTCTTGTTTTAATTTATACGCAAGACTTGCTGTTTTTCATGGGTCTTTATTAGAAACAACCCCAGTTCTATTGATTTCTCAAAACCACGCGGATGACAAGTTATCATCTTAAGCGAGGGACTGACTTTCTGTCGGCAACTAATTAAACTTAACTTCTGTTTACACGCTTCTATTCGAGCATTTAGAGGGGTCAAGTAGAGGTTACCACATGTCAATCTATAACGGTAACGGTACTTTTCCACCCACTCCCGCTATTTGAATATTCAACGACTCAAAATATATAATATATAGATATATCTAATCTACTTCACAGTCTACCCATGAATTATGTAACAATAGGCGTGAAACTTAGTAACCAAACGCCATTCACTCTCTCTCTCTCTCTCTCTCTCTCTCTCTCTCTCTCTCTCTCTATATATATATTATATATATATATATATATATTCAAACCGTCTCCTTTATTCAAACCTCAAATTTTAAAGAGACTGAATAACAAGGACTACCACTCGCTTTTCTCGTTATTCTGTGATAAAAATTTCTTATTACCTTCCATATACCAACAAATGCCCGAAGATGATCTAATTGATAGATCGAAACACTGCAGCGTCGGCCAACAAACTCACCACTTAACTCATTTAAACCTGTGTTTTTTCATTCTTTGTTAATATACTACATACCGTCGGATTCACTTCCTTTTCTTCACACACACACACACACACACACACACACACACACACACACACATATATATATATATATATATATATATATATATACACTCACGCACACACACACACATATACATATGTGTGTGTGTGTGTGTGTGTTTGCATGTTTGTTTTTGTATGTATCTATTTAACCCACTCCCACACTGAGCATTTTTGCATGCTTAGAATATATGCCATAATCACTGAACCATATTCTTTCTCTCAGTAATGTAGGTATTAAATAAAACTGGAATACTTATAAATATCCGAGGTGTTGTAAATGCAGCTTTAAATACCCATTTGTTTGCATGAGTTTGGAAATGCCTTATGAAAAAGATATTCAAAAATGGAATACAGTCTTGGCAAACACAAATCCCCTAATACATAAGCCTACTTATCTGTTATCTTGATGTAGTTTTATCAAGTGTTGTCTCAATACAAGCAAAGTAAAAAGTTTGATTGATTTGAAGTTCAGCTCTGTTAGTCGAGGCTTAAAATATGTTGATAGTAACCCCGTCCCCAAAAGGGGTGTCCTACTGCTAATGTCTTGCAACTGAAGGCGACGCCGCTCTGGGGAATAAGGAGATCATCTAAATTAGTGAAATAATTAGGATTGAGCCTATTCTAGTAGTGACCAGCCCAAGCGAAATTTAACAGGTTTGAATTCAGTTTTCCTTCTTCTAGACTGGTTGCCTAACAAGGTTAAAAAGCCCACTCTGCCCTACTATTTACCCATAGCTGGAGGGAGAGTAGTCGGATTCATACCTTTCCCAATGATATTAGCGCTATGTGAACTGTAGCTTCGTCCAGGATTTGAACTCGGGTCGACGAGTCCATTTCCTACGACTCTAACAATTTCACCACGCGCCTCCGTTCACTCTGACTTGGAGTTTTAGTACCTGTTAGGGTCCCATCTATGGGTCAGGTAGATCTGTTTGAAAATTATTAGTAATCGGTATGAAAAAACAAAAAAAAAAAAAAACACAAAACAAAACAAAACAAACAACACCTCTTAAAAACAACTACACAAAAATGTAAATATGAACGTACACTGGGCGCGATTCCCTAACCTCCCAACATGCCCTTAAAATCAATCATGTATTTCTTCGTTTTAATGACGATAACTTTTAATTTTACCCAGTTATAAATATTTTGTTTTTACTTACAAATACATATAAGAAAGCATTTACATTGTATTACGGTAGAGGCGCGCTTGCGTAACGGTTATCGTCATTAGCAATGGAATCGGCGCCCAAATTCAAATCCCGGACAAGACTGTTTACGTTTCACTTCGCGCTTATACCCTTGGGAAAGTCATGAATTCAACTATTCTACCTCTAGCTATGGGTACATATTAGGTTTCTTTTTATTTGGTTAGGCAACCAGTCTAGGAGAAGGAAGTTTATTAAATTCTAAAGCAGCTTTATTCCTTTAGAAATTGATCTTGTGTCAAATCCTGATCGTAACGGAGGTGTTGGGTAAATACATACATTGTATAACGAATTATGAACAGTTTGGATTTAGCGGATAAAGAAGAATGTGCTCAAGTTAAATGTAAATAAAACACCATATTATATACTTGATTATCTGCGTGTTTTGGTGACCCTGGGATGGGAGGGAACCACCACCCTGCGGACACAGAGGGATGACTCTATTTACCTTCTTTATATTCTAAAAATACCCACATATTTTATTAAACACTCGTGCACTTGCATATACATATACAACATTCAATCGTCACATGCATATGTGTGTATCCGTACCCAGGTATTCTGGCATACGCGGAGACGGGAGGGGGCTCATCCAGGAGGCGCTACTAGAAAAAGCGGTCCAGTCAAGAGCAGGTGGTAAGCGTTTAGGAAGTGGCCTCCTACAGATGGAGCGGGAGTATGGAAGAAAGAAAAGGGTGAAAAGCTGGTAAGGGTGAGAGTCCCGACCGAGCAGCAAAAGCCCCGGCGAGGAGACAATTGCTGTTCGTTCGGACACACTCCCTCCCCACTTGACGACTGCTTCGAGCACTTAGCCGTATTCTTTCGTAAGCCATTTTGATTTTCGTCTTTTTCCGATTTTTTTTATTTTTTAAATTTTTTATTTTTTCATGAATCAATCTTGTTGAATCTTTCCTCTCTTTATCTCAAACTTTCTTTCTTTCTTTCTTTCTTCTTTCTTTCTTTCTTTCTTTCTTTTACAATTCTTTAAATTTCTTTCTTATTTTTTCATGAAATTCTTTTCTTTCCTCTCTTTATCTTTCTTTTCTTTTTTTCTTTCTTTCTTTCTTTCTTTCTTTCTCACACAATCTTTAAATTCTTATTTTTAACTTTTTTTTTTCTTCGTTTTTTTTCTTTTTTTAAAAAAAAAAGATCCATTTTTTTTATTTTAAAACTACTTCTTTCTTCCGGATATATCTTCTTCTTCAATCCCCTTTCTCTCTCTCTCTCCCTCTCTCTCTCACTATGCCTCTTTCCCCACTCTCTCATCCTGATCAATTCCTTTCTTTGTAAAATACCCCGCCATTTCTCAGATCTTCCTTCTTTACTTGTTTTTTTTTTTTTCAATTTCTATATTCTTTATTTGAAAACTATTTCCTTCTTCCGGACAAATCTTTCTCTTCAAACCCAACCAGCCAGCCATCTCTCTCTCTCCCCCTCTCTCTCTCTCTATATTATATATATGACTCTCACTCTCTCTTTCACTCTCTCTTACTTTCTCCATCTCTCTCTCATTCCCTCTGTCTTCCCGATCAATTCTCTTTCTTGTGAATACAATTCCCCCTCCCGCCAATTCTCAGATCTTTTTTCTTCACTTTTTTCAATTTCTATATACTTTATTTGAAAACTATTTCCTTCTTCCGGACATATCTTCCTCTTTAAACCCAACCCCCTCTCTCTTTCTCTCTTTCTCTCTCTCTCACACACTTTCTCTCTCTCTCCACTTTCTCTCTCTCTCTCTCTCTCTCTCTGCTTCTGTCTTCCTGTTCCCTTCTTTTCTTGTGAATATTCTTACCACCACACCCGCCAATTCTCAGATCTTCCTTTCTTAAACCAAGCCGTTTTTTTTCTTCTGCAAAAGGAATAATGCTAACGCGAAGTTTCCTGATTCTGATTGACTTGCTGTTTCCTGCTCTCACTCTTCCTTTGACTCTTGTCACTGGCACCACGTCTATTTCCACTCATATCCTTCTGTTGCGGCCCGATGCTAACAAACCAGCCCGATTCTCAACACACACAAATGTTTTGTTGTCGTTGGACATAACAACATAAAACAAACAAAAAATAAGCAACGATAAATGTGTATGGAGGCGCGTGACTAATGGTTAGAGTCGTAGGAAATGGAGTCGTCGACCCGAGTTCAATTTCTGGACGAAGCTGTTTGCATTTCACATGGCACTAATACCATTGGGAAAGGTATGGATCCAATTCTCTCTCCAGTTATGGGTAAATAGCAGTGCAACTGGGTTCTTTAACCATGGCTATGTAACCAGTATAGGAGAAGGAAAACTCTGAATTCAACCTTTTAAACTCCGATTAAGAAATTGACTTTGTGTCGCATCCTGCTGATGTCGAGGAGTTGGTAAATATTAAATAAAAGAATAAAGTAAATAAAAATACATTTCCATTCTTTCTGGTTATTAATACCAATAAGTAAAAAGTAAAGATGGCGGTGTGGCCTATTGTCGGTATTAGCCGGATAACGAGGGAGTATATCCCCTTTTTGCTAGTAATAGACTGAGGAGGAGCGCCACACCTACCGTCAACTCAGATTACCCAATCTGTCCTACTCATACGCTGAGCTCTTGGGGACCATTATTGAACTCGAAACCTTGCGATTCCAAGTCGGTTGCTCTACCGACTGAGCTAAACCGGCCCCTAATTATTACCAATAATCAAGTTAAATCACACACACACACACACACACACACACACACACACACACACACACACACACAAAAGTAAAAACACTAATAATTAATCAAGAAAATGAAAAATCCTTTCTTTTTAAGAATGAGTGCGTTCTTCCAAAGCAGATTGTTATCTAAGGTTGATTGTAAGGCTCTCATTGCGTAACGGTTATCGTCATAGGAAGTGGATTCGGCTATCTGAGTTCAAATCCTAGACGAGGTTGTTTGCATTTTTATATCGCTAATACACTTGGGAAATGTGTGAATTCAACTATTCTCCCCTCGAGCAGTAGGTAAATAGTAGGACAGACTGGGATCTCTAACCTTGGTGTAGCAAGCAGTCTAAGAGAAGTAAAACTCTGAATTCAAACCAGTTGTAGATCTGGTGAGGCTATTCCTGCCCAAGACATGCTACACGAGTAGCGTCCTCATGATCAAACCAGGTCACGTGACAAGTGAAAAAAAAAAAAAAGCAAAAAAGCTCAGAGCATTGAAGTTAACTATACTTATCTAACTTAACTACTTATATAACATCACATAATATTATATACAATTAGATTATTATAATGTTATGAATCTAATTTTTTAATTTGTGTTGATACAATTATTATGAATATGTAAATAGAACAAAGTAGAAGAAAAAAGAAAGAAAAAGAAGAAAATAGAACAAGGAAGAAGTTAAAAACCAAGAGTGTAAAGAAGAAAGATGAAAGAAAACAAAGAAAATGCACCAGAAGAAAAGATAAAAGGAAGAAAAAAACGAAACAGAAAAAAATGAAGAACGAAGAAGAAAATAAAGGAAATGTAGGGGAAAATAAAATGAAAAAGGAAGATAAATAGAAGAAAACAAAATAAGAAAACCAAAAAGACAGAAGAAGAAAGAAGAAAAAGAAGAAAAAGAAAGAAAGAAAACAATGAAAATGCTGGAAAAGAAAAAGATAAAAGGGAGAAAAGGAAGAAAAAAGAGAAAAAAAAAGATGATGAAAAAAAAACAAAAAAAAAAAAACAAAAAACAAAACAAAAACAAAAAAGACAGAATGATAAAAAGAAGACGAAAACGAAGAAATACAGAAGAAAAACAAGAATGAAAAAAAGAAGAAAACAGAAGAAAAATAAAGAAAAAGAACATAATAAAGAAAAAGAAAGAATAAAGAAAACAAAAAAAATGCTGAAGAAAAGAAGAAAAAAAAAGAAGAAAAACAAGAAAGAAAAAGAAAAAAAGTAGAGAAAAAGAAGGAAAAACAACAAAAATGCTAAAAAACTATTAAAAACATTGATATAGATAAAGAAAAATAAAACGAACAAGAAAGAAAGAAAGAAAGAAAGAAAAAAGAAAGAAGAAAGCAGAAGAAAAAGAAGAAAAAAAAAACATCGATGATAACAAAAGAATATTTGCCAAAAAAAAAAAGAAAGAAAAAAAAAAAAAAAAAAAGTAGTAATCGAAGAAAATGTAGACGAAGAGGAAAAAAGAAACTATAAAAAATGTTTTGACATGTAAAGAAAATGAAATAAGAAATAAGAAAACAAAGAAAATGCAGAAGAAAAAGGAAAAAAAAACATTGATGATAATAAAGAAAATATTAACAAAACACACCCCTAAAAAAGCAAAACCAAAACAAAGAAATTATGAAGAATATTTAGACAGTAAAGCCAAATAAACGAAAAAAGAAAGAAAAAGAAGAAAAATGAAGAAAGAAGAAGAAGAAGAAGAGAAAGAAGAAGAAGAAGAAGAAGAAGAATGTTAGACAGGTAAAGAAAATAAAAGAAGGAAAATGAAGAAGTAAACTAAAAAAATACAAATGCAGAGAAAAAAATTATGAAACTAAAAAAAAAAAACAGGAAAATAAAATAAAAGAAGAAGAATGAACGAAGAAAATGCAAAAAAAAAAAAAATGAAAAAACTATAAAGAATGTTTAGACAGGTAAAAAAACATAAAGAAGAATGAAGAAGAAACAAAGAAAATACAGAAGAAGAAGAAGAAGAAGAAGAAGAAGAAGAAGAAGAAGAAGAAGAAGAAGAAGAAAAAAAAAAAAAAACGATGAAATATAAACAATGTTGAGACAGATAAAGAAAAGAAGAAAATGCAAACGAAGAAGGAAAAATAATGAAACTAAAAAAATGTTGATAAAGAAAAATAAAGAAGAAGAATGAAGAAGTAAACGAAGAAGAAAAAAATAAAAAGAAACTATAAAATATGTTAAGCCAGGTCAAAAAAAATAAAAGAAAAGAATAAAGTAAACGAAGAAAAAACAGAAGAAGAAGAAAAAATGATAAAATATTTTGAATACTGAGACAGGTAAAGATGAAAAATAAAGCAACGAAACAGTAAGTAGACGAAAGAAGAAATGAATTAAAAAAGAAGAAATCACAAAGCCTAAATATTAAAAAAAAGAGTAGATGAATAAGTGAGAAAATAAAAAAGACCCCTCCCTTCCTTACCGCCCACAAAAAAGAAGATTTTTGATCTCCTTCTCACTGCAGAGGCTTTTTTTTGTTGATATCCTAATTTTTCTTCTAGACGCACGCAATCATCAGCTCATAGCACACATAAGAGCGAGTTCGATCCCAAACTTCTTTTGATCTCACTCCCATCGTCTCGTCCCACCTTTTTTTTTCTTTAACTTTCTCGTCTTCTCCACTGCCCCTCCCCCCCCCAACTTATTCTCTCCTCCTCTGTCTTCATCCATCATTCATTGGCCTTTTTGGATGCAATCTGTCTCTTCGTAAGTTTCTTGTCTTTCTCCCCCAACGTTCTCATTCCTCTCAAACCATCGAACGAATTGGAGGAGAGAAAAGAAACTGCTGCCTCTCTCTCTCTCTCTCTCTCTCTCTCTCTCTCTCTCTCTCTCTCTTATGCGGAGAATGATGACGTGGCTACCATTGATTCGAACGTCTTCCGGTTTGTCTAATGCTTCACCCATGGAGAACTCGTCAAGTGCACTGAACATCTGCACACGTTCATCTTTCCGTTCACTCGTAGTGTACGACATTTTAAACTATATTCGGTTCTTTTGCGCATCCATTCTTGTCATTTTGGCTGGTTTAAGCATTATCACATCTGGGATCGTTGGCTTCCATGACGTTTTGGATCTGCTCAAAGCGATTCATAACCCTTTCTTCTTCTTCTTCTTCTTCTTCTTCTTCTTCTTCTTCTTCTTCTTCTTCTTCTTCTTCTTCTTCTCGCACAAATGCACTAAATTATTCTTGCTTATATGTTAAGATAAACGTGCATTATTTTGTACTAGCGCGACCCGTGGAATTTCCTAAAAAGGAAAAAAAATCGAGAGTAGCTATTTAAGCCAGAAACGATGATTTGCAATTTCATTATATATAAGTAAAGTCGTCGGGCGGCCTAAAGTCGGTATCAGCCAGTCAGCGAGGGAGTCTATCCTCTTTTCAATAGCGCTGTACCAAGGAGATTGTTTTGGCGTCTGAGATGGAGCGCCACACCTACCACCAGCTCCTTACCTTACCGCACAGATCCCTGTGCTACTCATACGCTGAGTTGGCGCGGACCGGTATCGAACTTGGAACCTTGTGGTTTCTAGCCAAATGCTCTACCGACTGAGCTAACCCGGCCCCTTTATCCTACCAAATTACCAAAATAACTATTTTTTGTTAATTCATTTTAATTTTACGTTGGGCATTTAAGTGATACAAGACTATGTGGAACGTTTCATTTTTAAAATTGGCTGAAATAAGATGGACAAATAAGGAATCTGCGATTTAGTGATACCAGATAATCTGTATCCACATTTTTACATTACAATTTGAACGGTGTCATTTTTAACCAGAGGGTGTTGCAGATGATAACGGACGGGAGATTTAGGAACACACGTATTAATATATAGATATAAAAAAATCAATATATTACAAACAGACGATAATCATAGATGGTTGTACTGAAAGTAATGCCTGTTGAAGTGTTTAAGGGACAAAACGTTATGAATTCTGTTGAATACTAATCGTATGTATTTACCCAATCCTTCCATCACTATGTCCTTTTTAAGCGCGGTGCAACTAATTTGAATTCAATTTTACTTCTCCTAGGTTGGTTGTCATACCAAGCCAAAAGAACCAAGTCTGCCTTACTAGTTACTCATAGCTGGAGGAAGAAGAGATGGATTCATGCCTTTCCCAAGGGCATTAGCACGAAGTGAAACGCAGTCAGCCTTGTGCAGTATTTGAAATTAGGTAGCCGACTTCATTTCCTTCAACGATAGCTGTTAGACAAATCACCCATCTCTATCTGTCTCTCTGCCTCTGTCTGTCTGCCTGTCTGTCTGTCTGTCTTTCTCTCTCTCTCTCTCTCTCTCTCTCTCTCTCTCTCTCTCTCTATATATATATATATATATATATATATATATATATATATATATTTTCCTTATTTCATCTCGGAAAATATATATATAATATATATATATATAGTTTTCCTGAAGATCCTTCTCGGAAGTTAACTTTTGTTACTGATTCGATTCTTTTGTTTTTATTGGCATTTTTTAAATACTTTTTTTACGACATAGTCAATACTGTGACGAATCATTTTTTCTTTTTCTTTCTCCGTTGAGCCATTTTCTTTCTTTCTCACACACAAACACACACACGCGCGGGCGCACACACACACACACACATATATATTATATATATATATATATATATATCAATGTGTATAAGTAAAGTCGTCGGGGCGGCCTAAAGTCGGTATCAGCCAATCAGCGAGCGAGTCTATCCCCTTTTCAATAGCGCTAGACCAAGGAGATTGTTTTTGCTTCTGAGGTGGAGCGCCACACCTACCATCAGCTCCTTACTTTATCGCACAGATCCCTGTGCTACTCATACGCTGAATTGGCGAGGGCCGGTATCGAACCAGGAACCTTGCGGTTTCTAGCCGAACGCTTTACCGACTGAGTTAGCAGTATCACACTTGAAGAAGTAGTAGTAAGCCAACGTACAGTATTATTAGGTGAGTGCTCAATATCTGTGATAGAGCGTTAATGAATAAATAAATAAATACATTTTTAGTATATATTTATTTGTATAGAAACAAGTCTGCTACCAATGGTTTCATGCTATCCAAACGTGTGTTATGTATAAGGGCGAATTCATTGTTCTGTTCATATATATATATATATATATATATCTATATTTATAATGGAGATTGTGTGTTTTTCTGTCTGTAACCGAAACTATATTACTAATCGAGTCACAATTAACATAGTTATTTTACATCACATTCTCCATGATTTTATTTATTATCTCAATTATTTTTGTTTTTTTATTATGTTGTCCATATCTACATACTAATAACATGCAATTGTATTTATATATACAAAAAATAGCGGTTTACAGTGTGAACGGGGAGGCTAATTTGCATATTGATATTAAAAATGTGATTTTATTAAATATGTGCTTAGTATTATTGATTTCTAACTGTTTGGTTTTATTTTAATGAATATAAGCAAAAATCTCTTCAATGAATCTTAAATGAAATCCATTAACAAGAAAAATAACTGTCATTTTATTCTTTATTTCCTAATTTAACTAAATTGTTAAATACGTAAAATTCAGCAATGAAAGACAGGAGTGATGGAAGAGTAAGTTTCATTTCTATTTTTCTATTATACCCCCACTCTGTTACATATCTTTTTGTCTGCCTCTAATTTAATACGATATTTCATTACATTAAAACTTAAATACTTGCACCCGGAGGGTGCATATATTTGCTAGTATATATAATGAAGAATATACATAAAATCTACATTCCTGCATGAGTATTTTCTTGTACACACAAAAAAATAAACTCTTATATATATATACACATATATATATAATTCATCCACAGACACTGTGTTTCGACGTTTCATGTGTCTTCAGTATGGCTAGACACAACAACTACCTTTGACCAGGAGCGAAATCCGACTAATTTTTCATCAGCCCGTTCTGTTAACCTCTCAGCCATTTGACAGCTGCTGTTTAAAGAGCGGTCTTTAGACTATCTAATACATACATTTGTTTATTTGTTGAACTATATCAGAGCAACCCTAATAAAAAAGTCATAAAAACTAAATTTATAAGTTTATTACCCAGCCACCCAAAAAACAAAGACATCTGTTTAAAACACAAATGTTAAAAATTAAATTCCTTTATACTCACTCCAACCAAATAGGAAGAGAGAAGTTAAATACTTATGTATATATATACACACACACGCATTTAAGAATTCATTTTCATATTATTAACCAAAGAAGAATGAAGAAGATACCAGAAGATCTGTAACACGTGTCGCATATGTAAGATAAAAATAATAAATTTTTTTACTAAAAACATAATCCATTTTGCGGACCTTCTTTTTTTTTAATAAAACATTTATTTATATATTTTTTACGAGCAAGTAAAGTCAGTGGGGTAGCATATTGTTAGTATCGGTCGGACAGCGAAAGAGTCTATCTCCATTTGTTTTTTACTAGCGCTAGACCAGTGATATTGTTTTAGGGTTTACGATCGAGCGCCACATCTACCATAACCAGATCCAAGCTGTGTCACATATACGCCGAATTGGTGGGAGTCGGTATTGAACTGCTAATCTAGAACTTCCTTGGGTGATGCTCGACTAAATATAAATAAATACTAGAATGTACTTATGTGAATATACATACATTCATGTATTTACAGTTTTAGCTGTATACACATATGCACCCGTACAAATGTATAAATGTATATATATATATATATATATATATATATATATATATAATAATATGGGGGACAATCTAGGCAGGCATATATGTTCAAATGTAAGGCTAAACGAATCGAGAAAATGTCAATCCCTGATGTACATTTCGACCTATTAGGTCTCATCAGCAATATAGACATGGGAGACTGCTCCGTGTGTGACTCGAGCAGTCTCCCATGTCTATAACCTTGCTGATGAGACCTAATAGGTCGAAATGTCAGGGATTGACATTTTCTCGATTCCTTTAGCCATATTTGAACATATATTCCCGCCTAAAATTCATTAATTATTAACGAAAAAGGTACGACTTCAGCACGTATCATCCAGAATATATATATATATATATTAATAATAATAATAATAATATTATATATATATATATTATATATATATATATATATATATATATATGTGTGTGTGTGTGTGTGTGTGTGTGTGTGTGTGTGGAGAAAAGTAGATATCCAAGTCCGAAACGTTGCATTGTCGACAATAAATATCCAGTCTCCATAACATCCCGTGTTTGTCTACCTTTCTCCACATACTGTCGGATTAACCTCCTCACATTTCTCCCATATATATATATATATATATATATATATATATATATATATATATATATAATGTATTATGCGAATATACATACTATCTACGTTCATGCATAAGTATTTCGTTGTATACATACAGGCATGCACTCATATATATATATATATATATATATATATATATATATATATATATATATATATATATATATATTTATATATATATATATATATATATGTATGTATGTGTGTATGAATGAAACATCTGTTTCTAAAGACTAAATAAAAGGATATTGCTAAGCTGTACACGATATGACACATGAATAACGTGTGTGGTGCTCTTGATGTTGATGGGCAGTCTCCAATCTGGGCGGTTAAGTGAGCGATGACGTCAATGGTAACGTTCAACCATGGTAAACTTTACAGACTTACAGAATGCACACATACACACGAAACCCACAAGAAGGCATATTTCACACATGCGGGCGCTTACACCCCCGCAGAGGCATACACATACAGTGCTTCTTTCACATGTCAACACACGGTGTATTCATACACAGCGCTGTAGGGAAGCAAGTGTCAGAGCCTCAAAAGACGTGAATTTATGGTCCTATCACGTGACTGCACTGGTGATTAGGTCGCAGAAAGGCAATTGAAAAAAAAAATGAAAGAAATGAAATCCCAAGAAACTGTTGTCTTCAAAGTAGAGGAAAGATTACATATTTAAAATTATATATATATATATATATATATATATATATATATATATGTATATAGGTGTGTGTGTGTGTGTGTGTGTATCTAAAATTTAAAATATGTAAAATTATGTATATATATATATATATATATATATATATATATATGAAATATGTAATCTTTCCTCAAGTTTAAAGACCTTATATATATATATAATATATATATATATATATATATATATATATATATATATATATGCATAGAAATTTAAGAATACGTATATATAAAATATATGTATATTCATATACAAAAAATATATATATATATATATATATATATATATATATAATATATATATATATATATATATATATATATATAAGTTAAATAAAGATTCTAAAAATTATGAATTTAAGAAATATATTTTCATATTTTTGAATGTCATTTGATATTTTTCAAATATTTGGCAATTCGAAGAATGAAAAAGAAACATTTCATACGTTATTAAAATAGAATTATATATATATATATATATATATATATATATATATATATATATATATATATAAAGAGACACATTTATGTGTATGATTTCTGGGATTGATATAAAATATATAGCTAACATTATTAACTATCAAAAATATAAGTGTACAAGGGACATGAGAAAAATGTGAAATTAAGATACGTATTGATTGATTGATTGATTGATTGATTTTAACGATATGTCAACCCACCAGGATTATTTTTTACGTAGAGTTCAGGTAATTATAGATACTAGCAAATATATGCACCCTCCGGGTGCAAGTATTTAAGTTGTAATGTAATAAGATATTGTATTAAATTAGAAAGGCTAATAAAACTAAATAAGAATGCAGATAAAAAGATTTGTAACAGAGGGGAGTATAATCGTAAAATAGAACAACTGAAACTTACTCTTCCATCACTCTCGTCTTTCATTGTTATTTTTTCTAATTTAAGTATTTAGTTATAAGAGGAAGTAAAGAATAAAATGACAGTTATTTTATCTTGTTAATGGATTTCATTTAAGATTCATTGAAGAGATTTTTGCTTATATTCATTAAAATAAAACCAAACAGTTAGAAATCAATAATACTAAGCACATATTTATTAAATTCGATTTTTTAATATTAATATGCAAATTAGCCTTCCCGTTCACACTGTAAACCGCTATTTTGTTGTATATAAAAATATAATTGCATGTTGACAGTATGTAGACATAGTTAACAGTATTAATAATGTAAGATAATTTTATTAATAATTGAGGTTTAGATAAAATTAAAATCATGGAGAATGTGATGTCAATAACTAAGAGAATTGTGACTTGGGTAGGAATATAGTTTCGGTTACAGACAGATAAACACACAATCTCCATTATAATAAGATATTTGCCGAATGAAAATTATTTTCTGGTCTCCTTGTGAAAAATAGTCTGATATTGTATAAAAACATAATAAAATAGAATGTAATTAATTATGTGGTGTAATATGTTTTAATGTTTATTCTTTTATAAATAATATTTTCTTTGACGCAGTAAATTGAGAAACTTAAATGCTTTTAGTGAACTTGTTAATATAAGCGTATCTGAAGTTCGCTGGTACCTCGAATTTTTGCTCTCGACATAAAACAAAAAATCAACCGAGTAACAGTTGTAACTGGCGAAGGGGTTTTGATAGATGTAAATCCATTAACGTTTTGGATTCAATAACCGATGAGCTCGGACTTGTCGATGATGAAGATCAGTCCGGAGTTTTGTGAGTCATGAGAGGAAATATATTAATGAAGTTTGTAATTTATTTCTAAAATTAGTCAGAGACGGTCCTTAAGGGCCCTTAAACATTCACCAAAACGAAGAGGAAAATAGATTTTTATAAAGTTTGAATGATAAACGAAATGAGATTTGCATTTCTGCCAATTTTTATTCAGTGTTTTTGCTTACAAGAATAAATGCGCATGCATTGCAGCCCAACTTTCATATGAAGATATGTGCACGCATTTATGTACATACACATTTACTCATATATATATATATATATATATATATATATTATATATATATATATAATCAATTGTAATATTATGGATTTGCACTCATAACTTAAAGTTTCATGGTTATGCAATCATCAGAGAGTTGAGATCTTAAAAAACAGTAGTCAAATGGTTGAAATTTTAAAATCTCAACCATTTGACTACTGGTTTTTAAGATCTCAACCATTTGACATCTGATGACTGCATAACCATGAAACTTTAAGTTATGAGTACAAATCCATAATATTACAATTGATTATAAATCTGCTCTGCTTTATTAGCATTGAGCACCTTTTCATGCTAATACTTTTCTCATTTTCTTATTCATTCTCTATTCATTATATATTATATATATATATATATATATATATATTGTTTAAAAACATTTTCCTAAATCAAAAACGTGCTTAATACTGGCTAATAGATCTGGATAAAATCTAAAATGAATGGATGTATACTCATCTTTCTGTGGCAGTCGCACTATTGCCAGATTCATCATGTAATAAAAAGAAAAAATACAATTCTCAGATGAGATTAGCAAATAGAAAGTTACTGGCACAATATAAAAAGTTTGTTTTGCTTCTTACGAGAAACACAGAGTATCTATTCGCCTTCTTCATTCTTTCTTTTCGTTCAGGTTCCGTATGAGAGCTCAATGTTTAATTATTGTAAACAGAGCAAAATTATTTGTGAATAAAAAGCCTTAAATACCATGGGTATCGTGATTATGGACCATTTCCACTCGTGAGTATCCAGGGCCCACAGAGCTTCTTCACACACACACACACACACACACACACACACACACATATATATATATATATATATATATATATGTATGTGTGTGTGTGTGTGTGTGTAAGGAGCTGGTTTGTTCAGTCAGTAGAAGACCCGCCAAGGATTCGAAAGGATCCGGGTGGTTCGATACCAGTCCCCGTCAACTCAACGTATGAGTAGCACAGATTGGGTAATCTCATCTTTGCTGTAAAATCGGGAACTATCGGTAGGTGTGGCGCTCCACCTTAGCAAAAAATCATATAAACATATAAGCATACAATAAACATGATCCCTAACCTCGAGTTATAAAATAACCCTAAACAGGTTGACTGCCGGTAAAACCAATCAATCTTATATTAAATCTAAAATGATTATATATATATATATATATATATATATATATATATATATATATATATTATGTACTGTTCGTACAATGAACACCCACACAGTGATTTGTTTATAGTGGTGAAGGCTTGTGTTGGACCATCCACACTTTTTGGCACAGTCGATAGGAAAGAATTGGTGCATCAAGGGTTGCCACAAACCCAATCAACGACCGACCTCAGGAATTTTGAATTCAGAGTTATCCCTCTCCTAGACTGGTTATATATATATAACCAGTCTCTCTCTCTCTCTCTCTCTCTCTCTCTCTCTCTCTCTCTATATATATATATATATATATATATATATATATATAGTCATTTTGGATGTGATAAAAGTAAAATGTTAAGCAAGTTAGAATTTATAATTTTCTATGTCTTAGACTAATTACATAACCAAGGCTAAAGAACTCAGTCTGTCATACAATTTTCTCATAGCTATACGGGTTGGGGGAGAGACCAGACGTATTCATGCAGATGGAAGGGCATTAGCACGAATTGACTTGCAAACAGCCTCGTGTAGGACTTGAACTTGAGTCATAGCTTCCATTTCTAACGACAATAAATATTGCTCTAAACACGCTTCCATTTTTTAAATATATCAAATGTGTGCGATTTAATATATCTAATCACACACACATATATGATAAATCATACACCCATATGCATACACAAACATGGACATACGCATATACGTTTTCACATAGACTTTTGAATAAACCGACACACCCACGCACCCACGCATACACAACGACTAAAAACTTCAAATGCTTCTTACGTATTTATTCATAAGTATAGAAGCAACATTTCTTAGAGTTTTACCGACGTGGGTCAAGAGATGCCCTTTAACCATTTATAAAAGCTAATAGAAACGTCCATATGTCAATAGCCACATACTAACATTAAAAATCTGAACACTTTCATATTGGTCTGCACAATGTTAGGGATGTATGTGGCAGTATGGAAGGTGAATATTTCTTTTCGTCTACTTTGGTGCTCATGAACTGAAACTGTTAAAATAGAGTTACCATTGTAACACATTTAAAATTGGCTATAAGCATTTCTACTCTCGTAATAATAATTATGAGCTAAAAATTAAACCTCCCAATTAAAAACAAGCCAAAACAATATATATATAAAGCGTAAACGCAACGCTCTTCTATAAAAGGGGTGGAGCACTCTATGACGGCCTTTACATACATACAGATGTGTGTATCAGAAAAGTTAAAATCCCCTTCGCATTCTGTGGGTGACGATGGCCGAGCGGTTAAGCTGTCCAACTGCTGCTGAATAGATCGGAGTTCTATCCCGTCTGTAGGTAGCTCACAAAATGTCTAACCTCACTGAAGAGACTTGATAAGTCGTAACATGTATCTGTGAATGACTATATATATATATATATATATATATATTTTTTTTTTAAGGAGTCGCATCTGTTTTGTATTTATGTGTCGACTTATAACCCAGAAAAGAGATTTCATTGAGCATTAAAATCGCGCATACACTTTAATATGTTTGTAATAAGCAAAAGTACAAAATTAATTTTTTGAATTTTACTGATTAAATGATATAATTGAATAATTAAAAATCAATCGATTCGTGCAAAATGTTCTATTTCTGCCATGTTTAAATATAACATAGATTCCATGGGCGAAATTTGAATCTAATCCTTTTTCGAAAATTATTATTTTGTAATTTAGTACTAATTAGTAAAATTAGTAGTAATTAGTAATTAGTAGTAAGAAATACTAATTGTAATTTTTTTGAGAATTAAAGAATTCATAAAAATGTTTAAAACCTAGTGACACAATTTTTAAAATACTATTTTAAATGTAAATCAAAAGAAAGGAAATTGTTATGCGAAAAAATTTTCCTTTTGTAGTTCTCAGATTTTTTTTATTGTCAGATTTTTATCGATTGAAAAATAAAATAAATTAAATGAATGCATTTTTTAATACTGAAACTCAACAGCCAATTAAGAACTAGCATATATATATATATATATATATATATATATATATATATATATATATATATATATATATATATATATATATTAACGATTTACTTTAACGATAACTGCCAAACTATGTCTATCATCTCTCTCTCTCTCTCTCTCTCTCTCTCTCTCCACACACCACACACACACACACACACACACACAGCGCGCATTTATATATATATATATATAGTTTTTTTCGGACTGTTGGTCTCATCTTTATTGTAAAATACACATACACAACTTTTCAGCTGATGTATTACTTGATCAAAACGTTGTGTACGTATATTTCTCAATAAAGATGAGGACAACAGTCCGAAAAATCAAAATAATACTAAATCCTCGTCTATCATTTTCAATAACATATTCTTACATATTTATCAAGCTTCATCTAAAAAATGCAGACAAAGAAAGATTTGGAGTTAAGATTTTTATTCAGCTTTTCTTCTTGGCAAACGAGTTTAAAAAAAATGTCCAATGTTTATGTTTGCGTATTCCGAATATGAGTACTTTCGATCATCTTCGGTAATTTTCGAGTACGTAGAAGGTCCTACATTGCAGCGAGTGGGTTGATTCTGTGATCATATATATATATATATATATATAATATATATATATATATATATATATATATATATATATATATGATCACAGAATGTATCGGACTAATTAGCCACCAGAGGGTCCACAACGGATGAACGACATGGAGTGATGTCATCGTCGTCTGTGACGGACTTCAAAAAGAAAGGAAAAAGGACACACACACACACACACACACACACACACACACACACACACACACACATATATATAATATATATATATATATATATATATATATATATATATATATACTCCACACACAACCACGCACTGTCATCCTCACATCTATTCATATATTTCTACTGACACCTAAGCCTGTAACTTTTATCTAATTGTTAATTACTGGTTCGAAAAGCATTTAAGCTGTTTCAATCTCCAAATCCGTCGGAATACTTTTCTTTAAAGAATCTGATATCAGTGTTCGGCCATTTCTGCTCTTCAAATCCCTTTCCGCAAAACCCCCCATTCCCATTCCCGCCTCGGAATTTATTAAGACTAAAATCACAATTCAACGGACAGTAAACACAGTGCAATGGGACCGTGAGTCATCGTCAAAGCGGCAGGATTTGCCTAATTGATGCAGCTTTTTGTTTTGCAATCCATCTTCATTCTGTCAAACGGTAACCATTTCCCTGTTTGCTTCATTAAGCGTTTGTTATAAAGCTCGACGTCCGAAAGGAAAACTTTGACGGCCTTGTGGCAATAATACATGTATTTATCAGGAAAAATTAGCCAGTTAGAGATTATTAGGCTCTTTACAAAAACAAAAACAAAAAAAAAAAAAAAAGAAGAAAAGAAAGAGAAAAAGAAATAGTTGCCTTTTTTTCTTACTGAATGAGTGTCTCTTGCCATTTTCCCTTTAACGAATTGAGGGTAACGAAATATTAGAACACTGACCAGACGGAAATATTTAGTTTTATGAGACATACTCTTACAAAAGTATTTGTTTGTTTGTTTTGTTTTGTTTTACGGTATATAAACCTTAGTGGGTCATTTAATGCCGACAAAATTTTGCAATAAATTCATTATTAATGGATACACAATTTTTTTATAAACACATTTCTCTATTTAACCCATAGATAGGACCCTAACAGGTACTATCACTCCGGGTCAGAGTGGACTTAGAAGTAATGGTGATGAAGTGGTACTCCACATTCCCCAGAGCTCCTGAATTGGAACTTCACCATCAGATAGAGTTTAACGTCATTCCCATGACATGAAGACCCTCAGCCACCGCCTTCTAGCACATACATGATACAAAGGGTTAGGGGTTGCCATAAGGGCAATAGGGTTGGAGCAATCATATAGGTGCTAGGGCTTGACGTGATCAGCAGATTGATCGGAGAGGGCCTCTCCGAACAGACCGTCTAGCCTAAGTAAGGGCCAAAGTGGAATGTTGCATGTCATGGACTGCTCAGACACCTGGGTTCCATCCTTAAGCATCACGACGATTGGGGGAGTCTTACTCCACTGCAGAGGTGCAGTCGATGTATTCCAATGCCCCCTGCGACAGGGCGGTACAAAAGTATTGAAACAGTATTATTTGGATTATTCGGACTATTGTCCGCATCTTTATTGTTATATACACAAAGTTTCGAAATAAGCGAGTTTAAACCCCAGTCACGCTATTACGTTCACATTCAACCTAATAGCCCTGGGAAAGGTATGAACACTTTTATACCACATCTATAGGTTAAATAGTACTACTACTGTTTTTCTACAAGGATGGCTTTACCCACGAAAGTTGATATACATTTAACAAAGAAACCAAACGAACTAGTCATATTTCTCCGATGGTTTGCTGAAAATCTTCTAGGCTGACCGAAAAAATTCAGACAAATAGTATTGAAACAGATTTTAAATGCAGTATTCGAGTTTACTTCTTACGATCATAACTGTTACACAACGAGCCATAATGGTGATAATAAATCAAATTATTTATAAATTCTATTTGTGGAGGTGCTAGGCATGTAAAGATTATAGTCGTAGGAAATGGACATGATGATCTGAATTCAAATCCTGGACGAGGCTATTTACATTTCACATAGCATTAATACCCTTGGCAAAAACTATGCATACAATTATTCTCTTTCCAGCCATGTGTAAATAGTTGGACAGACTGAGCTTTTTAACCTTGATATGGCAACCTGTCTAGGAGAAAGAAAACTCTAAAGTCAAATCTGTTTAACTTGGCTTGAAAATTGACCTAGTGTCGCGTTCTACTCGTGTGAAGGAGTTAGGTAATACATGTTCTATTTGTTGTTGGTTAATTTTACTTTTTTAAAAATAATTTTGTTCCTTACTATTAAACCTTTTTATCAGTAATGGCTTCGTGGTTTGGTTTCTTTGTTTAATGGCATATAAACCTTCGTGGGTTATTTAATGCCAAATATATCCTTGTAGAAGAATAGTAGTGGTACTATTCAACCCATACCTGGAGAGATGATGAGGTTCATACCTTTATCAAAGCTATGAATCCGAAAGTGAATGTAATAGCGCAACTGGAGTTTGAACTTGCTTACTACGATATCGCAATCCAGCACGTTTACCACTACGCCATAAGGATTCCTCCTGAACAGTAATGGAATACCTAACCTTGGTTTGTTTGGTTTGTTTGTTTAATGGTATATAAATCTTCGTGGATTATTTATTGCCAAAGCCATCCTTGTAGAAGAACAGTAGTGTTACTATTTAACCCATAGGTAGAAGGATGAGGGGGTTGATGCCTTTCCCAAGGGTGTTAGTCAGAAAGTGAACGTAACAGCGCAACTGGAGTTCGAACCCACTTACTACAATATCGCAGCCCAGCACGTTAGCCAAGACGCTTGAAGAGTAATGGGCTTTTTTTAATGTCATTCTTTGTTGAAGGTAGAGAAGATAAAAAATTGAAATATTTTCATCACTTTTGCTTTTTGTTTCCAACGAAATCTATTTATAATGTCTTATTTTCTTAGCGTCAAAACCTTTTTTTATTTTTCTTGATACTCAACGCCAGGTTCTACGTCTGTGAGGGCAGATTACAGAATACAGTTAAAAAAAAAACCTAACTGCAACTAAACAGGATAAAATAACGAAATTTCTTTATATGCGCTCGTCAGCAAAACGATGTGGTTCTGCTTTAGTATGTGTATGTATACACGTTGTACCTTAAAAACTAAAAATCAATTTCATCGACTTTTCAAATGAGTTGATAGCCAGATATCATAGTACTTGGTTACATTCATGTCGACTGTTTCTCTGTTCGCGTCCAACGAGTCATTGACGTCCTGTGACGTAGTAACTTGCGTGATGGACTGTGACATCGAAGTAAGCGACTTTCAACTCTAATCACGCTATTACGTTAATTTTCTGACTAATAGCCCTGGGAAAGGTATGAACCCTCTCATACCTCAGCTAGGAGTTAAATAGCACCACAACCGTTCTTCTCAACGATGCCGGTTAAGTTTTGTTTAAAAACAACAGCCGAAAAAAATAATTCATATTTGTGTTATTTATTCAGCTTTGGTGTAAACGTTTTGTTGGCAAGTAAGACACCGGTATTTTTCGAAATGTTTGTTTATTCCCCCCCGACACACACCGACACACTGACACATAGACATAGACAGGTGGGTCTGAGGATGGGCGCACAGATACTTCACTTTTTTCTTGGCAGAACTGTTTAATACACGGATAAAGAAAGGAAAACAGTAAAAGTTACGCTATTCAACACACACACACACACACACACACACACACACACACACACATACACATATATATATATATATATATATATATAAGTGGTACCTTAATTTACGAGTGCTGCAACTTACGGGTTTTCCGAGTTACTAAGTCGATTTTTTTGCTTTGAGTTGTGATAAAAAATTTGAGGTACGAGCGAGCTTCAAATACTCTTATGTTAATAAGTTCACCAAAAACGTTTAAGTTTCTAAATTAATTATGCAAAAAAAAATTATTTATAAAAAAAAAACATTAAAATATATTACACACGTAATTCATTACATTCTATTTTGTTATGTTTTTATACAATACAAGTTATTTTCTTATTTAAAAACGTAACAAAATAATAAGGTTTTGGGGGGTGGGGCTGAACGAATTAATGTCATTTCAATTTATTTCAATAGAAAAAATTGATTTGATATGCGAGTAAATTGACTTATAAGAGGAACGATTAAACTCGTAAGTCAAAGCAACACTGTAAATATATCAGTACACATTTTTATATTTTATGTATTTAAGAGTTTGTTTATATGTATGTGTGTGTGTGAGTGAGTGTGTGTGTTTGTATACACATGTGTATATGACCTAAAGAGAATAAAATGTAAATTTATGCACAGCTTGTAAATGAGTGCATATGTATTACAAGAAATATGCATGCAAATGACTATGAATATTCCATTTATTTTTTGTGCGTATGTTTTGTGTGTATGCCTGTTAAATTTGCTTTTGTTTTTTTTTTTTTTCCCTCTACTTTTTGTTATTGGATGGCAGAATGTGTGTGTAGTCACTTCATGAATGGACAAGAAATTGGGGCTGATAAAGTAATGCGAAAGGATTGCAAGAAGGCAATCAATTGTCTTTTACTCTTTCCCGCCATGTTGTCATAATTACGAGTTATCAGGGGGATCAGTGGCCAACACAAAAACCGGATGTGCATCCAACTGATCCAAACCGAGGCCGGCCATTGGTCATTTTTCATCTCCCATTTAGCGAAGAAGCTCATTTTAATCACATACCTCCATCAATGTTTTGCTATGAGATTTCAGTCTTTCGTTTTCGATATACACCTTCCCCCACCCCCGACGAAAATGCTCACGCTTCACTTCAAACTTTTTCTACACTTTTTCTGGCCATGTCATTCTGTTGCAATTCAAAAGGAATTTTTGTCTTTTTTTTTTATTGGTTCTGAAATTTTCTTTTTTTTCTTTTCTGCTTTCTTATTTTCTTTCTTTCTTTATTTGTTTCTTTCTTTCTTTCTTTCTTTCTTTTCTTTCTTCTTTTTTTTCTTTTACAAGTCTTTCTTTCTTTTTTGGATTTTCTTTCTTTCTTTCTTTCTTTCTTTCTTGTCTCTTTCTTTCTTTCTTGCCTTTCTTTCTTTAATTTTTTCTTTTCCTTTCTTTCTTTCTTTTTTCTTTTTCTTTTTTCTTTTTTTTTTATTCCTTTTACTTTTCTTTTTTCTTATCTTCTTTTTTATTTCTTTCTTTTTTCTTTTTTTCTTTTTCTTTCTTTCTTTCTTTCTTTCTTCTTTCTTTCTTGCTTCTCTTTCTTCTTTCTTTTTCTTTATTCCTTTATTTGCCTTTTTCTTTCTTTTTCTTTCTTTTTATTACTTACTGCTTGCCTTCTTTCTTTTCTTTCTTTCTTTTTTTCCTTTCTTTATTTTTTCTTTTTTACTTTCTTTCTTTCTTTCTTTTCTTTTATATTTTCTTGCTTCTCTTTCTTTCTTTCCTTTTTCTTTATCCTTTATTACTTGCCTTTCTTTCTTTTCTTTCTTTTTTTACTTTCTGCTTGCCTTCTCTTTTTTTCCATTTCTTTATTTTTCATTATTTCTTTTTACTTGTCTTTTATTCTTTCTTTCTTCTTTTCTCTATATTTTCTATTAGGTTTATTTTTTAATTTCAGTTAAATTTAAAAAAAAAAAAAACATTTCTACCCTAACACTTGTTTTAGTATTTTTTCTTTTTTTCTTCTTTTTTGTAGTTCGTTCTACAATTCGTATTTTTGAAATTCCTTTGCATTCGTTTTTTAAAATTATTTTTCTTTAGCCTTTTCCGGTCTTTTCTTTTTAATCTTCCACTTTTACTTTCATTTAGCCTCTATTAAATTATATTTTCATTTCGAGTTTGTTTTCAACTGTATAATCATGTAAATTTTATACGTTTCCTTGTTTAGTCTTTTCATCTTTTTTCGTTCTGATCACCAATTCATCATTTTCCATAGTCGTTTAAAATTTAATCTTGATCTATTTGGGAAAAAATAGTTTGCTTTTATCTTTATAATTATATTACTAATCTAAAATTTAGAAAAAAACAAACAGAGGAAGCTTATTTATCGACTAAAATAATGCGTCTTTGCTCCGCATATTTTACCAACCTGTGTGTGTGTGTGTGTGTGTGTGTGTGTGTGTGTGTGTGAGAGAGAGAGAGAGAGAGAGAGAGAGAGAGGAGAGAGAGAGAGAGAGAGGAGAGAGAGAGAGAGAGAGAGAGAGAGACCCGGCTAAATATGAAGAATAACTCAACATACGATCCGATGAAAGATGGAGGTGAGCGAAGATGACAAACAGTCGAGAAGAACTTAAGAAGTATGTAACACTACGACGATAACCATTACGCCACGAGCTTGAATTGTGCTATTATTTCTTATCATTACTTCATCTTATCTTCAGATTTCTGAGTTCTGTTGTACCTTCAACGTCATTTCGGATCGTCTCTCGCCCCCTTGTTTACTGTTTAGTTTTTAATTCAAAGCAGGAACACGAAGACATCGATTGTTTGGTGTACGTCTTTATTATTAGAGACCCCAGAGAAGAAGATTTCAGCTGCACTCGCCATTTTACGTCTAGCCAGCTGGACGTCTTCAACCAACTCACGAACTTTCCCATAGCTAACCGTCATGTGACACTCTCAGCCAATGAGAATATCCCGTCACAGGTCAAATCAAGAGTGAAGGTCTGTCAGTTATTTTCCATTGGTTCTCCAAAATTAAACGTTAACTTTTTGAATTATGATGCTTTTACACTACATTACAAAATGAATTGGCTACCTTTTACTAAGATTAGTAAAATATTCGGTATCTTTAACCTTTACGATTGATTACTTAATTAGTTTTAACGGCATGTCAAGCTGTCTAGGGTTATTTTATGCGTATCGAGTTAATGTACGTTCATATTCATATTTTTGTGTAGTTATTTCTTTTAGCATGGTCCTATCGAATACGAATATTTTTAAACAATCTATTTGACTAATGGATGGTATCCTACCAATTCGGTCAGAGTAGATGGGAGTAATAGCAACGAAGGGGTACTTCATACTCCCCAGATATCCAGAACTGGAACCTAGATGCAGTTTAGTGTAATACCCAGGATACTCCTTTTGATGGAAGGAGAGTCTACAACGGATACATTCGGTGTATTCGTCGACAGGGTGATCTTTGGTTTAAAAAAATAGAGTGGATCTGGGAATAATGGAAATGAAGGGGTACACACTTCCCTGGTCTCCAGAACTGGAAACCCTCAGCAGGTGAAGGATAGTTCATACCCCTATTTGAGTTTGAGTTTTGTTTAACGGCATATCAATCGCTGTGGGTCATTTAATGACAGAAAATGTTATTTGGATTTCAGTTTTAAAGTAGTGGTTCTATGGAGGTATTTGGTTTATTTGTTTATATCTTGTTTAAAAGGTTGCATTTTTAGAAAATTTAAAATGTCTTCTGGGTTTGTATTCCAAAAGAGGTACCTCAGGTTTCTTGTTTGATAGTATTTTGAGCGGGAGTATTTGAGGTTGTTACAATTTACGAGGATATGTTTGATTGTAAGTTGTACTTTGCATATTGGGTGCACTGGGCAGGAGTGTCTGCAGCGGATAAAGTCGGCGTATTCTAAGTCCCACCGACAGGGCGATTTTCGGTTTTAGAGGAAATTGAGAGGAATTTATGATAATCCTTCAATCCATGTGCCCACTGACAATCTTTTATTTTGTGCTAGTAAAATCTGCCATGCCCTCGAATATAAGTATGAAAAACGAAAGAAATCAAAAAATACGACCCCCCCCCCAAAAAAAAAAAAAAAAAAAGACAAAACAAAAAACGAAACAAATAAACAAAAATAAACGAAGAAAAAAAAAAGAAACCAAAAAGGGGAGGATGAAATTCGACTCACTTGAAAATTTTTGTTTTGCCTGTCATCAATAAACAACATCTGTTTCTGCTGACAACCAGATGCAGGTTGATGCAGATTTGCACCCTACTAAGACGTACTGCGCTGGCTCGTTTTTAAAAGTAGATGCTATGCAAGTGTAGGCAGGCGTCTCGACGAATGCCTGTAATGCGCATGCTCACCCACACGCGCATGCTCGCCCACACACACTTTCTCGCTCACTCCCATATATATATATATATATATATATATATATATATATTGGTTTGCTGGTTGGTCCCTTTTATATATATATATATAATGTGGGTTTACAAAAATTAAATGAGTTAACATACAGTGATCAACTGGGATTTGTACTGAATGAAAATTGATAGGTTTGTAGTAGCGACCCAGGAGTTGGTGACATTTCGGCTCGAATAGTTGAGGCTTCGACCCTTCAAATTGGGTCATTTCATTAGAACACATTTTACTTCTGCAATAACTTGAATGCAAGTTATAAAGCATTTGATGTTTATTCATTGACTTCAAAGGGAACCATAACAATATGAATTAAGTTATCATAATTTATTTGCTTATTTATGTCTACGATTGTAATTTAGTTATTCATTGATAGATTATTATTTTTGTATTTGTTTACTTACAAAACATAACCGTCAAAATGAATGTATTTTCCCTGGCAGTGTTAGGGTTGGGCTTTCATAATTTGAAATGAACGCTGAATGAAATCGGGTACGGTGTAAGAAAAATGCCTCATCATTGTAATAATATTTTGGTTGACAATAGATATAGTTGACGGTTTTGTTTTATCCAATTCTACTGAAATAGCTAACGGTTTAGTTTTATTCAATTCTACTGAAATGGCTAACGGTTCAGTTTTATTCCAATTCTGCTGAAATAGCTAACGGTTTAGTTTTATTCAATTCTACTGAAATAGCTAACGATTTAGTTTTATTCAATTCTACTGAAATAGCTAACGGTTTAGTTTTATTCAATTCTACTGAAATAGCTAACTTAGTTTTACCCAATTCTGCTGAAATAGCTAACGGTTTAGTTTTTATCTAATTCTACTAAAATAGTTAACGATTTAGTTTTATCTAATTCTACTAAAATAGCTAACGGTTTAGATTCATCCAATTCGACTGAAGGTGGTGGTATATATATTACCAAACCCTCCGCATGAGCAGGATGTGACACAAGGTCAATTTCTTAAGCGGAGTTTAACAGGTTTGAATTCAGAGTTTTCCTTCTCCTAGACCGGTTGCCTAACCAAGGATAAAGAGCCCAGTCTGCCCTACTATTTACCCATAGCTGGAGGGAGAGTAGGATTCATACCTTTCCCAAAGGTATTAGCCCTAAGTGAAATGCAATTACCACGTCCAGGATTTGAACTCGGGGCGACGAGTCCATTTCCTATGACTTTAACCATTACACCACGCGCTTCCTGAGGGTAGTGGTATAGCCAACTATATTCGTTTAGACAACTCCAATACAAGGGTGATAGATTATACTACAATCACGAAATGAATTAATTTGGATGGTCAAAAACCCTTACCATTGTCAGCATTTCTTATAAAAAATATATTTATCAAAACTTTTCACCACGAACAGGATGCAAACGGTCAATTTTTAAGCGAAGTACAGCTGGTTTAAATTGGAGTTTTCTTCTTCTAGACTGGTTGTCTTATCAAAGCTAAAGAACCTAGACAGTTCTGATATATTACTTATTTTGTATAAAGCAACCAACCCGAGAATGGTAATATTATTCCCGACACATGTAGGTATTTATCCAATACGTTTGCAACGGATAGTATGTGACACAAGGTCGGAAGTATGGAGCCGTACAGTGACTATATTGAGGGTCTTCGATTTGTGTCTAAAATACTTGTTCATTTCATTGCAGGCAAAGAAAAGTGTAACTATAGAGAGGTGTCAGCCTCGAAGAAGTTAACAGAACTTGGATGACTTTGGTCAAACGGAACCTATACATGATTTATGAGATTTTGGTGATTCTGACAAGACAAAGAGACTGTATACACATAAAAGCAACACGCATTTTCGTTTGATAGACAGTCAGATAACCTGCCAAAAATACAGAAAAGCCAGAGTCCCTCTTGAGACAATTTTCTGCCTCCTCTTTGCCCCAAATATTTGTTAATTCCGAGCATCGCTTTTGTTTAGAATAGATTATATTTGTTACAAATTGTCACCCGACACCTTTTTCCTAATGAGTAATTTCTAGACGATTTTGACCATTTCATCTGATTCTGTGTCCAGCCACAATAGTTAGTAAAGTTAGACGCGGTACATAAGTAGCGCTCCTACGATCAAACCAGTGATTCAAAATTTTATTAGACATTTGGTTGTCCCCGTGGCGTTGTAGCTAATGTGCTGGACAGTGAAATCGTAGTCAGCGAGTTCGAACGCCAGTCGCTCTATTGTGTGTTTACTTTCGAACTAATACGTTGAGAAAATTATGAACCTTCTGATCACTCAGCTGTTCTACAAGGAAAGTTTTGGAATTAAATAACCCACGAAGATTGATATGCCACATTATTTAAAAATAGATTTAATTGATGTTTTTATCCTAATTATCAATGCTGAGAATACGAGATGTTTCATTTGTTGTTTCTTTGTTTAATGGGTTATCACTCGTCATGGGTTATTTAATGCCAAATCTATCCTTGTAGAAGAACAGTAGTGATACTATTTAACCCACACCTAGGGGGTAATGAGGGGTTTCCCAAGGTATTAGTCCGAAAGTGAACGTAATAGTGCGAATGGACTTCGAACTCGCTTTGATGTCGCATTGCAGCACATTAGCTACAACTGGGATTCCCTTCTTTATTCGATATTATATACTTTGTATAGCAGGGGTCGGCAATTCTTTTTTGAGAGAGAGAGAGGGGGGGGGCAATTGGCTATGTAGTGTCTCGGAATTAAATATAATGCAAATTAAACTTTCTTGGACTCAAACCGCTCTGTCCAAAAAGCTGTCTTTTTTGAAGGTTTAAAAAAATCTTTGCCTCTGGTCTTTAATGGGTTAACCTGAATCAAACTACTGTATTTTTTCGATACTAATTGGATAGTCAGAGACCAGCTGTTAATTTGGCCGGCCGGACGAAAAACAATCGAGGACAGGGTGTGGCCCACGGGCCGGGTATTACCGACCCCTATTGTATAGTATTTTATTAAAAAAAAGTCATCAGGGTGGCTAAAGTAGGTATCAACCAGACAATAAGAGGGTACCCTTTTTTCTAGCGCTAGACCAAGGAGTTAATTTTGGTGTCTGAGGTGGAGCACCGCAGCTACCATCAGCTCGTCACTTTCCTACACAGATCCCTGTGCTACTCATGCGCTGAGTTGGCATGGACTGGTTTCGAACCTGGAACCTTGTGGTTCCTTGTCGGACGCTCAACCAACTGTGCTAAACCGGGCCTTTTTAGTATTTTATAGTCGTTGTCAATGTGTTGTTTATGTGATTATGTATAATCAGATTAGCGTAGATTTGTTCGTGTAAATTAGATCTGTTATTTAATTGTCTTTCTGAAATTTCGCTTCGGTTTTAATTTACAATGTTCAATTGAAGGCATATAAACTTTCACCTCCGTTGTTGATTGTTATCACCGATTTGTTCGAAAGAATTTTATCGACAAGAAAATGTTATTTCACTTATCTTTAATTATTGTTCATTTTCAATTTTGTTGTGTTAAAAGGATAAGATAACTACGATTAAACTTCTTAAGTTGATTATTTGAAGGTCTGGTTCAAGTGAGTAAAGAACTGACAGAAAAAAATCAGTTTTGTTTTATCTTTTGTTAATGAATTAATCAAGCTTAACAAAAAAAAACACAAGCAACAGAATTTGTATCAAAATATCATATGAATACTAATAGAAGTACTTGGTCCATGACCGGACTAAACGTATAATAAAAACGATGAGGACTAAGAGATAAAAGAATAGCAAAAGAGGGGGTAATAGGAAAATAATTTAGCAAATTACTTATCAAAAAATGCATTTGTTTTTACCCCTATAAATGTAACAATAAAAATAAGCTAAGAATTAAACATCTTTATGTCCTTATGTGTGGGAGGAAAATTTCGTGTAGTATATGAAAATTATTCTTTTATTTTAGGAATAGTTATTTTTAAAAATCCAGTATTCGTTTGTTCTATAAATAGGTTATTTGTTTTTTTAAAGATTTTGAGTGACAATGATTAAAATGATTTTAACGATATATATATATATATATATATATATATATATATATATATATATATACTTAGAAGTAAAGAGGCTATGCAACATTAGTATTGTTCTTGTACAAGGATGGCGTTGGAAATATATAACCCATGAAGGTAGATATGCAGCATCACACAAACCCAGTAAGACGAAAAAACATGGTGAACACTGCCGGGGAAGCAAGGACGTACTCCTGTGAAAACCTGTACATGGGCATGCCAATGTAGGCGGTCTAGCAAGGACCTTCATCGATCCGCTCTGTGAGGATTCTGAATGCTGTACAGAGGACCTCCCGGGGTTATGACTGATAGAGATGATTTGCGAGAGATTGTCATGGATATCTCAGTTGCCACCACGACCTGATGATGATGATGATGATGGTGATGATACTACAACATTCTCTATTCAAAGATCTCTGATTTAAGTTTGGATCGAACTCTTTTTCTGGAAGAATGCTTTTTTGTTTGGTCTGACCCCAACCTTATTAAGTTTGTGTTAGAGAAACCCTTCTGTTAATCACTTCTCTGTTTTACAACCCCCCAAAAAAAACTATATATATATATATATATATATATATATATATATATATAGTCATAGAAGCACGAAAAGATAACAGTAAATCGTATTGCATCATTGACTTCTTCCCTTAAACTGATCTCGTAACAGTGCAAAATAAAAGACAACAAATGAGAAAACTTTTTTTCCCGACTGGATCAGTTTAACAAGATTTCACCCAAACTGGCTTATGGCAAAGTACATTCGCTAACAACGAACGAAATACTATTTGTGCACTTATATTAGTATGCGTTTCGTTGTTCTGTGGTGTGTGTGACTCTTCAGTAGGAATATCTTTAGTGATTAAAGCAGACGAATTCCTGTGATCGGAATAATGTCTTACAAAGGAAAATAAAACAATGTTCAAGAAAAGACATCAATGTAGAAAACAAAAGCTTTATTCTGAATAATGAAAAAAATTCAGCGTAGATGCTTACCTAATAGATAAGGAATCAAATCTGAATCCTTAAATAAAAGCTTAATAAACAAAATGTCATATGTATACACATTTTCTTGTGTTATATAGAGTACCGTGTAAAAGTCTTCGGACACTTTAAACTATTTAAGGTATTTGCCTCTCATCCTACTCATGAGGGCGTGACACAAGGACATTTTTATGTGGACCCACCCACAAGCCGAAGCTCATGGGTGGTAATCACAAAAAATGAAACTATTTAAAGTAAAGTTAAGATATATGAAACACTGACATTCGCATTTATGAGCGATTTATATATCTCATAATAAATGCGAATGTCAGTGGGTCATATTTGTCAACTTTACTACTAGAAGCTGTATCCCAACATATTATACCATTTCTGGAATCAGACCGAGACCATGAGCAAATCTAAAACATTCTGGGTCGAATCTGGTCCCGCAATCTGATTCCCACGTTTTAATTATTGCGATTGTTTTCGGCGATCTTATACGTTTTTTTTGCGACGAAGTTTTTTTTGTACGCTAACAATTTTTATAATTAGGAAACAAATTTGGGATTAAACGAAAATAATTTCTAAATCCAACGAAAATCACCCATGAAATAGAAATAATTAATTGTACAGAAAGTAAAGACCTATGTACATCAAATTATATTATTGTTTTGATGAAAACTGTTGTTTGAAAAATATTGTTCAAATTTAAGAAAATTTAATAGGTACTCAACGCATGAAGTTTCATTGGGCTAAAGGCTTAATCAAGAGCCCTTCGCAGGAGTTAGCTTAATTGTCACCAGATAGGGCGGCTTTTAAGCTAGTTATTACTGATAATTATAAGCATATAAGTTGAGGCTACGCATTGTTTCTTTTTACAAATGGAAGACTGACTCTATTGAAGTCATTTTCATACCCAATTATCATATTTTAAAGCAGGGGTTCTGAAAAAGAGAGAAAGACTGGAGACCCCCCCAAAAAAAACCAAAACAAAAAACCAAAAAAAAAACAATTTGTGCAAATGTTTTCAGCCATCTAGTTTTTTGGGTTTCACACAATTTTTACTTGATTGACTGATTGATTTTGATGGCATTTCTACATTTATTTTAAGTCTAGAGGTTAAGGAATCACGCCCATTGTACCAAAACAAATCTCCAGAACTGGAGCCTCACCATAATATGCAGTTTAGTGTGATTCCCTGGAAAAACCGTTTGGGGGGATCTTACACCTGTGAAGAATACAGCAAGCATATTCTTAGCCCCACCGACAGAGTGAGCTCCCGATTTTAAGCCAGCCTTAAGAGTTCTTTTTTTTACAAACGTTTCTATTGAATACGAATAGTTTTTAAACAGATGTATTTGAACCATAGGGAGGACCTTATTGGTACTACCACTCCTGGTCAGAGTTGACCTAAGAGTAATAGCAATGAAGGGGTACTTTGCATTTCCAAGATCTAAAAGAATAAAATATAAATATGAACGTACAATGAACACGATTCCCTAGCCTGTAGGTTTATGTTTAGAGGTTAGGGAATCGTATTCATTGACGTTAAAATGACCGTAAAATCAATCAATAAATAAACCAATCAACAGAAAGTTTGGCTGTTACTGTTTTGAAATATTAGCCAGTTCAGAGCTCTGACTTAAATATTACCGAGAAAATGAACACGATTCCCTAACTTCTAGGCTTATGCCTAGAAGTTAGAGAATCATGTTCATTCTCATGAAATATTAGCCAGCTCAGAGCTCTGACTTAAATAACAACGAGAAAATGAGGACAGTACTTTTTATATATTCTCTTTCGAGAAGGATTCGTCAGAAGAATCCACGCAAAGTTAAAGCTGTTCTGGGAGATAATCCACAGAGATTGGCATCTAATATCCGTGAAGATGGCAAAGGATTTATACGCATCCCTTGCAGGAGATTATCCGTAGCTTAGTGACGTGGTGACTAACGTGCTGGACTGCGACATCGTAGTGTGCGAGTTCAAACTCTAATTATGCCATTATATTTACTTTCGTATCAATACAACATCTTTCAATTATAGGTTAAACAGTACCTCTACTGTTATTCTACAAGGATGACTTTGGCATTAAATAACCCACGAAGGCTGATATGCCAATAAAAAAAGAAACCAAACCAAACCGTTAATAATGTACAGTAACTTTTTTAAAGGAACATAATGTAATACATTTTTATTATAGATATTTTTTGTATTGATTATCATGGCCAATGTGAGCCGACAGCACAAATTCCTTTGACTTTCTCTCGACATTCGTCCCTATTGGTCATCACTGTATGTCCACTGGACGGCACCCAGCGTCCTTACAAAACTGATAACTATATGTTTTTACTGGTCGACCAACACCAGTGTGTCCATAAGTAGGAGTCCATTGGAAGATGTCAATCATGAGTTCGCCTTTACTTCTTCAGCAATACCCAAAATGTCTTGTTCGTCTTATCTGGATGATTTGTGAGATAACAGCTGTTTTTTGTAGGATGCTGCTTCTAGGGTTTGTTCACAACAACACACGACATCTTTGTGTAGTTCTCATCATCTATCTATCTATCTATCTATCTATCTATCTCTCTCTCTCTCTCTCTATATATATATATATATATATATATATTTGGTTTGGTGGTTGGTTTTGAAGGCTATCACAATGCAAGTGTAAGGAAAAAGAAAATAACAATGGTGTTGTTTGTTAACCTGTGACTTATTCTTAATATTTCAATATAAAAATCTCTTCTACAGAAGATTGCAGGTTTATTCATAAGTATAGGAAGAGATAAATATTTTTGAAGCCAACTATATATATATATATATATATATATATATATATATATATATATATATATATATATGTGTGTGTGTGTGTGTGTGTGTGTGTGTTTTCAAAGACAGGATGTGAAGAAAGGAAGTGAATCCGACGGTATGTAGTATATTAAGAAAAATGAAAAAACACAGGTTTAAATGGGTTAAGTGGTGAGTTTATTGGCCGATGCTGCAGTGTTTCGATATTAATTAGATCATCTTCAGGGCATTTATTGGTATATGGAAGGTGATAAGAAATTATTTATCACAGAATAACGAGAAAAGCGAGTGGTAAACCTTAAAGTGTGTGTGTGTGTGTGTGTGTGTATTGGTAGAGGTAGGGGAGAGAGGTGTCATTGGGCGTCAAAAGAATTTTTTTATTTTTCTTAATATATATATATATATATATATATATATATATATATATATACCCACATATATATGTATGTATTTATCCAACGCCTCCGTCGCGGGAAGGATGTGACACAAGAGTTTTCATTATTCTAGACTGGTTACCTAACCAAGGTGAAAGAACCCAGTACCCTACTAATTACACATAGCGGGGGGGGGGGAACAAATGAATTGATGACATTGCCAAGGGCATTATTGCGAAGTGAAACGCAAACAGCCTCGTGCAAAATTTGAACTCGGGTCGATGATTTCATATCCTATCACAATAACTGTTACGTATATTTACTGTATGTTACTGTTATATATATATATATATATATATATATATATATATATATATATATATATATATATACTGATAATATGGTTTGCTATATTTATGAATAAAGAGTGTCAAATATCCTTGATAGAGCATGTGTATCAAAGTTAGGGTAGTGAAGACGTGAAGTCAACGGTTCTCGGTAACTGACAGTTTCTCGACTATGTTCAAACCATGTCTTCGTTTGAAAATTTCATAGGCGTGAAACAGTCAGTTACCACGTGCTGTTAACTTTGTGTCTTCACTACCCTAACTAATATATATATATATCGGGTTAGCTCAGTCGGTAGAGCGTTCGGCTAGAAACCACAAGGTTCCTAGTTCGATACCGGTCCTCGCCAACTGAGCGTATGAGTAGCACAGGGATCTGTGCGGTATAGTAAGGACCTGATGGTAGGTGTGACGCTCCACCTCAGATGCTAAAAAACAATTTCCTTGGTCTAGCGCTATTGAAAAGGGGATATACTCCCTCACTGACTGGCTGATACCGACTTTAGGCCGCCCCGACGACTTTACTTTTACTTTTATATATATATATATATATATATATATATATATATATATATATATATATATAGACACACACATACATATATATACGTATAAACATAAATATATATACACAGACGCATTCATATATATATATATATATATATATATATATATATATATATATGTGCATAATATATATATACGTATATGCATCCACACAGATATATATACACGTACACACACACACACACACACATATATATATATATATATATATATTATATATATATATATATATAATGTGTATGTTTGATGCTCATGTATCAAATTGAAAGACTAGCGTATCAGCGTTAAACTGCAGGGAATCGGGAATATGAAATCATGAGCGTGGTTTAGCATGGCAGACCTAATCAGACATGAAAAGGGCTAATTGACATTATCTCGCGCGTGTCAACAAAATCTCGCCGGCACACATTAAGTATCGCGGGATATCGCAGTAATCCGATTGGCAATTCAAATCAGATTACATCCACTGAGCAACACTAGATTGGAGCTGGTGGTGGTGCTCTGACAACACTAATGACATGACGTCTCTTTTAGTTGCTGTGAAGAACGACGTGCGCCTGTCAGTGTTCATTTCATAAGACAGGCGCTCCAAAGACCAGCATCCATACTTTAAACATCATCTACCTCCTGCATCACTCCTATTATCATTATTGCTGTTAATAGTTGCCGAGCAGGATTTCTCGTATATATGTTTTCCTTATTATTCATCTCATTATAGATTGTATTTCATTTGTATATATATATATATATATATATATATATATATATATATATTATATATATATGTACCTGATATTTTAACTTGTGCGTAGTTCTGGCTTTCTTTGTAAGTTTACTCCAGTACAAGTTTCTACATTTCCCGAAGATTATATATATTTACCAACCCCTCCGCACGAGCAGGATGTGACACAAGGTCAATTTCTTAAGCGGAGTTTAACAGGTTTGAATTCAGAGTTTTGCTTCTCCTAGACCGGTTGCCTAACCAAGGTTAAAGAGCCCAGTCTGCCCTACTATTTACCCATAGCTGGAGGGAGAGTAGGATTCATACCTTTCCTAAAGGTATTAACGCTAAGTGAAATGCAATTACCACATCCAGGATTTGAACTCGGGTCGACGTGTCCATTTCCCATGACTTTAACCATTATAACCCGTACTTCCCTTTCCCGAAGATTATAATTCTTCGACTCTTCCACAAAATGTTCTGGAGATTTGGGGACCCTAGTTGGCTGGTTGTATTGTTTTACGGCATATAAACTCTTTTCGTCGATCCGAGTTCAATTCCTGTATGAAGCTGTTTGAATTTCACATAGCGCTAATACCCTTGGGAAAGGTATGAATCCAATTCCCTCTCTAGCTATGGGTGAATAGCAGGGCAGACTGGGCTCTTTAACCTTGGCTAGGTAACCAGTCTAGGAGACGGAAAACTCTGAATTCAAACCTGTTAAGAAATTGACATTGTGTCACATCCTGCTCGCGTGGAGGGTTGGTAAATATATATATATAAACTCTTTTCGGGTCACTTAAAACCGAATCAAGTCATTCTGATAAACAAAAGACTCAGGTTGTTAAAGTAGTCACCCAGTTAAGTACTGAACAGATTCATCGCTGCTTAACTGTTTCTGCACGACTTTAAACATAATCTACATATTGTATCACACCTATTGGATATATTACAGTATGATAATGTAATTATTAAAAATTTTTGAAATATTTATTCTGTGTAGCATATCCCTTTCCTTTCTTTCTTTATAATAAAAACGGAATGGTCCATTATTTAACTGGGGTGATAATACTCATAAGAAATAAGAATTCGGCAGATAATCAACACCATATCATCAGGATTTACAGTTTTGTATTTCATCTTAGATTATTTGGACGGTATGATTTTAATCAGAGGGTGTTGCAAGACGATAACGGTCGTATTTTTAAGGAACATGTGTATTAATATAAATAATGATGTTAATAGTTTCCAAACGGGATTTCTCGTATATATGTTTTTTTCTCATTAGTCATTGTATTTAATTTTTTTTTGTATATATCCGATATTTTAACTTGGCGCACTACTGGCTTTCTTTGTTAGTTTAACCAGTTCAAATTTCAACATTTCCCTTGCCCTATCAATGAAGCTTGTAATACACCGACTGTATCCCCTAAAGAGGTGTAAGATCCTCTCACACAAGCAGTCCTGGGGATCTGGGGACCGTGGATGGTTGGTTGCTTTGTTTTACGGCATATCAACTCTTTTTCGAGTCATTTAATGCCGAATCAAATACTTTTGATAAATAAAGGACTGAGGTTGCTTACAGTATCTGCTATTGCTTAAGTGGTCACAAACTAAGTATTGAACAGGCCCATCACTGCTTAACTTCGGTGATCTAGCCGAACCGATGGTTTCTGCATGCCTTTCTGGAGATAAAGGGACTGTTGAGTAGCCCTTTATTGCCATTATTTCTGCGTCCACTCTAATCCGGAGTGGTAGTACTTCGATTGTTTTTTGTTTTTTTTGTTTAATGGTTTTAAAGTTGGGCAGATGTAGCTCAGTCGGTAGAGCATCCGCCTGGAAACCAAAACGATACCAGTTCTGGTCAACTCAGCTCGTGAGTAGAACCTGAATCTGTGTGGTAAAGTGTGGAGCTGATGGTAGGTGTAGCGGTCCACCACAGACGCAAAATAATCGCCCGGTTTAGCGCTAGTGAAAGGGTATAGATTTCCTCGCTGTCCGACTAATACTGATAATAAGCCACTCCGCCTATTTCATTTACTAAAAGAGGAAAACACGAACAGGGACGTATCCCTGGATAGAATAATATACTAAAGCAAATGTTCATCCATTGTATTCGATGGTGAGATAGCCTTGGGAAAGTAAAGAATCTAACTATTCTCCCTCCAGCTGTGGGTAAATAGTATATCAGAATGGGCTCACTAACATTGATATTTCAACTTGTCTAGGAGAAGGAAAATTAAAACAAAATTAAAACCAAAGGAGCTCTCTACTCGTTAGTCAAAACTACTCTTCCTCATCCTAGTATTTCATGAAAGAAAGTAACGTCCATGAAAGAAAGAAAAAAAAGAAAGGAAAAAAGCAAAAAAAATTATTTAAAAACATGCGCGACTTGAGTTCGAACTCGCTTACTACAATAATGCAGTCCAGCACGTTAGCCACTAAACCAGTCCCCATAGTACCAGGGGCATGGTTTACGTTAAAAAAAAAACTCGAAAACCTTTTCAGTTACGTAGGCATAATACTAAAATGAAGCCTAACTTTGTTTAGATCATGTTAGCTTAGCCGAATCATTATCACGATTTTGTAATCACGTTCATGTGCTTATTTGCGATTTCAGTACAAAGATCAAATGCTGTTAACAACTTGATATCGACACTTGAAATCTTGAATAAGACCTAATGTAATGAAGTAATGAACGGAGAAATACACGCACTATAAAAGTAATACAAGATCTCTTGAGGCAAGAGAGACGAGAACTCCTCCTGAAAATTCACGCTCTATCGGCGGGTCTTAGAATACGCTGACTGTATCCCTTACAGAGAGGTAAGACCTCGCAAAAGGTTTCCTGACACTGAACTGCATATGATGGTGAGGCCCCAGTTCTGGAAATATGGGGAGTGTGGAGTATCCTTTTATTGCCATTACTTCCAGTTCCACTCTGATTTTAAGCCCCCCTCCCGCCGACAGGGCAATTTTATTATTATACATGTTTACCAACCACCCAAATGAGTAGGATGTGATGCATGGTCAATTTCTTTAGCGGAGTTTAACAGGTTTGAATTCAGTTTTCCTTCACCGAGACTGTTTGCCTAACCAAGGTTTAGGAGCCCATTCCGACCTATTTACCCATAGCCAGAGGGAGAATAGTTGGATTCATACCTTTACCAAGGGTATTAGCGCTATATGAAATTCAAACAGCCACGTACAGGATTTGAAACCGGGTTACCGAGTCCATTTCTAACGATGATAATTATTACAGCACGCGTCTTCAACTATCAGTTTTTATTGTTATATCTTAAAATCTGTTTGATACTTTTGTAGCAATATTAGAAAATATATTGGCCAAACATGCTAAACTGGTTGCCTAACCAAAGTTAACAAGCCCAGTCTGCCCTACTTTTTACCCATAGCTGGAGGGAGAATAATTATTGCATATCTTTCCCAAGGATATGAGCGCAAATTGGAAAAGCAAAGAGTCTCATCCAGGATTTGAAATCGGGTCCTCGAGACTATTTTCTACGACAATATGTATTAACGCCACTCACTTCCATGAAACATGATAATTATGCATGGAAATGACACCAATAAGTTCAATGTTTCATTTGTAGAAAAAGCAATGCGAAGCATCCACTTATATGCAGGAAATTATTATGAATTTACAATAGTTTAAAGTGACCGAAGGCTTTTGCATGGTACTATATATAACCCTAGAATATATATACACATATGATATTTCCTACGGCGATAACCATTACACTACGCACCTCTAACAACCTATTTTATTATTATATCTCAAAATCTGTTTGGTACTTTAGAAGTAATATTAGAAAAAAAGCCTTGACCAATTATGTTAGACTGGGAGAATATTTGGATGCTTATCTTTCCCAAGGATATTAGCGCTACGTGAAATGCAAACAGCCTCGTCCCAGATTTAAACTCGTGTCATCTCGTCCATTTCCTACGACGATAAATATTACACAAAGCGCCTCCAACTACCAATTTTATTGTTGTATCTTAAAATCTGTTTGGTACTTTAGTGGTAACTAGCAGGACTCGTAGAATTTCCACGAAAAAAAACAAAAATCAAGAGGAGATATTCAGACAGAAACAATGATTTGCAATTTCCTTACATATAAATCTTACTCTTGTCTTTCCAATAAATAATACAAAAATAAAAGCGACAAAAACACGACTCGGAAAAAAAGTTAGGCCGGAAATTCGCTTGAGGCTGGCTCGCTAAAACATAGCGTAAATTAGGACAGGAGACTTGGACGACATAAGTTCAAAATTACCAAAATATCTTCCGTAATTCACAATTTCAATATTACAAATAAAAATAATTAAAAAAAAAAAATGTAATTTCTTTTTTTCTTTCAATTCATCTTAATTTTACGTTAGGCCTATAAGCGACACAAGACCATTTGGAATGTTTCATTTTGAAAATTGGGCGAATTGAAATGGGACAAATAAGAAATCTGCGATTAAGCGACACCAGATAATCTGTATTCACATTTTTGCATTGCATCTTGGACGGTCTCATTTTTAACCAGTGGATGTTGCAGGATGATAACGGACGGAAGATTTAGGAACAACTGTATTAATATATAGATATTAGAAAATACCTTGGCCAAACATGTTTGTAAGTTATATTTCCAAGTTGAAACTTAATAGATTTCAATTTTATGTGGTGTTCAACAAGAGATGCATATTACTATAAATTCATGTCGAGAAGTAATTTGCAGCGCATAATGGCTGCATAAGGCCGACTGAAATAAAGTCGAGAATAAAAACGGATTCACCTCTTCTCCATAAAATAGACGCGGAGGAAACATTTCCTTAAAAGCAATCGAGTCCGTTGAGGAAAAAGGACACAAGAAAGACTGGCACCAATTCAGACAGTCTTTTGAAAAAGCGAAATCCTTGGTTATTATCGAAAGCAATTGCAAAAGCAGCAAGCCACCTCAGTGCTTATAAAACACACTTGTCATAATCGACGAATATGTTGAATAATTCCGAGTTTTCTGGTGCCTGTTTTTGTTGAGAAGTAACCCGCGAGGTCGACAAGGTGAAAACGACAAACTGGCCGCCTTTTACTACCAACACAAACCCACCCATCCACGCATCAACCTCCGCGCACATCCATATTTTATACAATTATGTATTTAGTTCTCAGAATGAAGGTCACTATGTTTGTCTATATCAATCTCCAGGCAGGCTTTCTGTTTGTATATATTATATCTATCTCATTCTTTAGATTTCTTCTGATAGAATATGCCTCTTTCTGGCATAGGACACACACACACACACACACACACACACACACACACACACACACACACACACACACATGCGCGCACTTACATACTCACAATCTGACCACACAATCACATACATGTATCTTTGTATACATTCATACACACATGTATAGATTAAAATTTTACGTTTATGTAGGAATGTATTCATAAGGTTGTTATTGACTTATATAATTCCGGACATTTATATACATCCTGTGCATAGAGAGGGGGTGAAATGTTATTGTCATTCGAACCCAAGTATAATTACCCTGTCAGCGGGGTTTAGAATAGGCTGATTGTATCCCAGCAGAGTGGTGCCCTGGATAAACTACATCTAATGAGGAATCTCCAGTTCTGTGTTTTGGAGATCTAATTTGTTTGGTTTCTATGTTTTAATGCCAAATCCATCTTTGTAGAATAACTGTATCAGTACTATTAAACCCATAGTTTGGGTTGATGAAGGGTTCAAACCTTTTCTAAAGGGCATTATTCCAAAAGTGAATGTAATAGCACGACTAGAGTCCGAGCTCGTTTACTCCGATGTCGCAGTCCACCACGTTAGCCACTACACCGCAGGGACTCCCCCTGGAGATCTGGGAAGAATGGAGTACCCCTTCATTGTCATTACTCCAATGTCCACCCTGAAACGGTTAAATAGATCTATCTGAAAGATATTCGTATTCGATAGAACAGTGTGCAAAAAAAAAAAACAAAAAAATCTCTTAAGAAACAACTACACAAAAATGTAATAATTAGGCGATACCCTAACGTCTGAGCAAAAAATAAGCCTAGATGAGTTGACGTGCCATTAAAATCAATCAATCCGAAACCCAGTAAAGGGTGGAATACTAAATGCTGATTTTCGAGACAGATTAGGCATCACATACACAGCCTGTTAGAAAAATCTATATCAATATTATATAAACTACCAAGAATATGCACCCCCGGACGTAAGTATTTCAGTTTTAATGTAATGAAATATATTAAATTAGAACGACTAACGAAATTAAATAAGAATGCATTTCAAAACAATACACTTATTTCAATTATATTTTAATTGGTTTCATACGATTTATTTTAATACATTTGCAGAATAAAACAATAATATCAATTACACAAAGTAATTATTTATCAAACACTGTTTTATTAAAACCACTATGCAAATTAACCACACCATATATCATGTAAACCTTTAATTCTTAGTGATATATAAGACACATTGCAGGATTTTAAACTCACTAATAACATGGGTTGTCTTGATTTTCATAGAGACATCGTTAATAAATAAGGTTTATTTATTTTATGTAAAAATGATTTTGACTATAAATTAGATAGTCATTGATAAACTTACGCAATTCTTGAGGGTATTGTGACGTAAGCAGTGATGTAGTTTCGGTTATAGATTTACAGACACCGAATCTCCATTATAATAATAATATATGTACTTATTGAATTTTAGATCAAATCAACATATTCTTTTTTATTTCTTTCGCAGCAAATATTCACCCATTCATACACAAAAGAAAAAAAGGACCATTTGTCAAAATACCGATGTGCCCATTGATTGTATATATTTCTGCTTTAACGAAATGCAAGATGACAGAATATGACAGTAGACTTAATTACTTGGTATTCACTGATTTCAATGTTTGTGCCCCAAGTGTCCTTTGCCAAAATGCTTTAAAGCCCCATGACAAAAAGAACGAAGGAAAAAAAAGGAAGGAAGAAAGAAGATAGGTAGGAAAATCAGGTGAAAAATACTTATTATCGTAATTATCGGCTTGAGAACGATTCATGAAAACCGTGGTCAGGTCTGGGAGACGACATAAAAACAAGTATGGATGGACATAAGTACAAGAATGGCAATGACTCATCTGAAAGTGGACCAATAAGTCTAAATCCTGACATGTAGTTATTAGCTAATTTTTTATCTAAAAAGTTTCACTTTCTAAAGCTAACGCCGGTGTGAAAAACTCACAGGAGTGAAAATACTACTACTACTACTACTACTACTACTACTACTACTACCACTACTACTACTACTACTAATAATAATAATAATAATAATAATAACGAATAAAAGACATAAATGACTGAAAATAGATAAATAGAAACAGAAAAGTAATAAAATGAGAAAAGGAAAGAAAAGCCAAGGAGCAACAATGTAGTGGAGAGGAAAAGAGACAAATCAAAAAAAGAAATAGGAAAGAAAAAAAGACAGAAAAAGAAATTGTAATTAAATAAATGGAAAAAGAATGAAAGAAGAAACAAACTAGAAAAGAAAGAGAAACAATAATGATGGAAGATAGAAAAAGATAGAAAAAGAAAGAAAGAAAGCATGAAGAATAAAGAGAACATAATGATTGAAGAATAAGAAAGAAAGAAAGAAAGAATCAAATGAAGTAAAAAAGAGAATGATAGAAGGAAGAAAGAAACAATCTGGAGACCTGAGGAGACTTGGTGTCACTCAATCTCCAGTGAAAGACCATCAGCTAACGCTGGTGTGCAAAACTATAATAATAATAATAATGATAATAATAATAATAATAATAGCTGAATGAAAAATGAAAAGATGTATAAATACCTGGACCTTGCCAGAGAATTAAAAAAGCTTTGGAATATGAGAGTGAAAGTGATACCAATTATAGTTGGTGCACTTTGAACGGTCCCCAAAAAGTTGGAAAAAAGACTGGAGGACCAGGAAATCCAAGGAAGAATTGAGACCATCCAGACTACTGCACTGCTGCAATCGGCTAGAATACCCAGAAGAGTCTGGAGACCTGAGGAGGCTTGTTGTCACTTAGACTTCAGTGAAATACCCTCAGCTAAAGCTGATGTGAAAAACTCAAAAAGAGTGAAAAATAAATAAAAATTAAAAATTAAAAAAATTAAAATTATTTTCTGAAAAAATCCGTTGCAGGCCTACCATGAACGGGTTAAAACTCGTCCTGTTTGATAAAGAGAATTTGTCTATTGTTGAATTTGAAATATGTCTTCTTTCTTAAAAACTGTTACACTAAGATATACATTATTGTCGCTGACCGAGAAACGCGTGGCGGATGTGCTTATGATGAAACTACCGCATGACTTTTTGGAACATCAATATTTCCGTTTTGAATTCAAATTATTTTCAGCTTATCTCTTCGATGAGTCCGGAGTAAAACAAGCTCTGAAGATGATTTTTATAAATCGAAATATTGTTCAATATTAGCTATGAATATGATATAAAATATTTTCACTTTAACAGCATTGTGTGTTGTTTTCATATCCTTTTATCTATACTTATAAATAAATAAATAAATAAATGAAATAATGTTGATTTGTTTCTTTAGCATACAGATAGACACACCGCTTAAAAAAGAAGATGCGATGTACGCACATTTAGACCACCAAGGACCCCCCCCCCAAACAACAACAAAAAACAGCATCAGTGCGACAATTTCATTATTTGTTTAGGACATGTTTATTCGTTCCATCCCTTATCATTAAATTAATTATGAAAGTACTTTGATGATAATGATGATAGTGATACACTAAATATGAATATAAAAAAAAAACTTTAACGAATGTAATTCCTTTTATTAAATGTACTATGTTTCATAATACCTGAATACAATCACAAGTTTCCTGAATAACTTGAGACTGTACATATGCAATAGTATTATCATTTAAGTTTATAATTTTATAATATTTATAAAGATATTGTATTACTAATATATATGTATAAGAGAGTTTTATAATTTGCTTGAAGCATTGTGTATATATTGGTTTGGAGGTTGATTTTGAAGGCTATCACAATGCAGGTGTAAAGAAAAAATAATAAGGTAACAATGGTGTTGTTTGTTAACCTAAATAAGAATAATAAATTACAGATTAACAAACAACACCATTGTTACCTTATTATTTTTTCTTTACACCTGCATTGTGATAGCCTTCAAAATCAACCTCCAAACCAATATATATATATATATATATATATATATATATATATATATATATATATATTCTGTTACTAATATTATATGTGTATGAGTGTGATTGTGTGAGTGTGTGTATGTAAAATTTAAATGAAATAAGTAGAATAAACTAACACAATCAAATTGGTAGCTTAATATATCACTAAGAAATAAAAGTTTACATTATATATTGTGTGGTTAATTTGCATGTATGTGTGTGTAAGTGTGTATATGTGTGTGTTTGTGTGAGTGTGTGTGTATGTAAAAATATTATTGAAATAAGTAGATAAACTAACACATACAATCAAATTGGTAGCTTAATATTTAATTCCCGGCCTGATGCAGCCTGCTTGTCTTGCCGCACCGAAGATCCGTGATACGGCGTAACAGTACTGTATGTGGATGACTATCTCTCTCTCTCTCTCTCTCTCTCTCTCTCTCTCTCTCTCTCTATATATATATATATATATATATATATATATATATATATATATATATATGTATGTGTGTGTGTGTATATGTGGTGTATGTGTGTGTGTGTGTGTGTATGTGTGTGTGTGTGTGTATACTCGGTTTTAAGATTGTATTGGTGAGAAACTGTCCGTTACCAAGCGCCGTTGACTTCATATCCACACTACCCTAACTTAGATATAGATGTTCTATCAATAATCTTGAGCACTATTTACTTATGAATATAGCATACTTTATTATCAATATATATATATATATATATATATATATATATATATATATATATATATATATATATATATATATAGTAAAAACTTAATTACACATGTACATACATACACACAAATACTTTTATGTATGCATACTGTACGTTGTACCGAATGTATTAATTTTTATTTTTACTTTTTACTATAAACTAAAAATTAAAAAAATATACATTTTTCATATGTTTTGAAACAAAACATTTACACAGTATTTAGAGAAAACATACGGACTTGTTCACGTAAAACCGCAACGATCTTGTTGGAAAAATAAACTCACGCTAGGAGAAACAAAATTATAAACAAACATACATTCTCGTGGCTATTTCTTTGCAGTGGCATAAAACAGAAGTGTTTGTTACACATTAGTTAGTTTGGATAATAAATGTTATATGTAAACTAACATTCGGTCATACCATCTTCTATTTGGTGGTGTGCGTAGCCGGATAAAAAAAAATTGAAATTTGGTTCTTGCGCATCATCATCATCATCATCACCACCACCATCATCATCATCATTATAATGTCGCACCTGTAGCACGGACATCCATGTCAGTCTCTCGCCAACCGTCCCCATCATTCATCGCTCTCGGCAGGTCCTCTGCGCAGCGTCCAGAATCCGCGCAGAGCTGGACTATGTAGGTCTTTGCTGGGCGGCCCACACTGGCGTACCCATGTGCTGGTTTCTATAGGAGAACGTCACTTTTGAGTTAATCTCCGCTTCTCCAGCAACGCGCAGCATGCGCACCAAGGCTTAAAAATGTGCGTGTTATACACGAATAATTACGGTAAATTCTAAATAACAAGATAAGGCACTAAAAGAGGTGTAACAAAATTATAAACAAACACACATATTTTTGTGGCTATTTCTCTGTAGCGGCGGAAAACAGAAGTCTTTGTTACAAGATTTTCTTACAAACCCACGAAATCAAAGCTTATACTTAGATGTGACACAAGGTCAAAAGTATTGGGAACCCAGTGAGAATCGAACTCATCAACAATGATCTGCTAATCTAGAGGGTTAAGCATTGCACCACATTAGGTACCCTAATCAATATTTTGGTATGATGGACGCAAAATCAAAACTTATACTTAGAAGTGTCTCAATGCCTGAAGTTTAGGGCGCCCAGTGAGAATCGAACTCACCAACAATGATCTGCTAATCTAGCTTGCTAACCATGACACCGCACGCGGTGCTCTAATCAATCTTTTGTATGATGGACGCAAAATCAAAGTTTCTACTTAAATTTGACATAACGTCAGAAGTATGATTTTTTGTATGATGACTAATTAATATGGCAACTACAAAATTCCTATATTGCAATATTTCAAAATGAAATGTCTTTAGAAAAATATTGTTTTGATAAAGATGAATCAATTTAATCCAAAAAGACAACCTATCATTTAAAATCAATACCAAATGTGTCCAGCGTATGACAGTAAACTGCATCTGATGGCGAAGTGTTTCACTGGAAAGTGTTTAACATTCACCATTCTAAAAATGTGAAACGAATAAACCAATCTATTCTAGTAAATTTATCACATAAAATTATCTGGGATTTGAGATACAAACAGACCACGAAATACCGAACAGAGACCAACCCTAGTATTAAGAAAAAAAAAACTTATCTAATGGATTTTGCCGTTCAAACAGACAACAAAGCTAAAATGAAAGAAAGTGAAAAGACAAATACCGGGACCTTGCCAGATAACTGAAAAACTGTTGACCGTGAAAGTAACGGCGAGAGTAACGATCTCCAAAGACCTGGAAAAGAAAACTTGGGACTGGAGATCAGATGAAAATTCAAGCATATTTAGACCACGGCACTGTTGGGTTGGATACTTAAAAGAGTTTTGAAAACCTCGAGCTTCATTAATATTAATCACTCTGACCTGGAGTGGTAGTACCTGTTAGGGTACCATCTATAGGTAAAATATATCTGTTTAAAAATGTTCGTATTCGGTAGGAATACTTGATGCTATATAACTCTAAATCATTTGTATCAAGAATAGTTACTTGTTTACTAAGGAATATTGTTAGTTGGAACCATATATGCAAACAAATCGAAGGAGGCGCGTGGTCTAATGGTTAGAGTAGTAGGAAATGGACTCGTCAACGCGAGTTCAATTCCTGGATAAGCTGTTGTTCACATGGCGCTAATACCTTGGGAAAGGTTTAATCCAATTTTCCCTCCAGCTATGGGTAAATAGCAGGGCAGACTGGACTCTTTAACCATGGCTAGGTAACCAGTCTATGAGACGGAAAACTCACATAATACTCAGCTTTTTGTAATTTATCTTGTATATTTATGCTTTCCGTGGTGGTGCGTGGTCTAATGGTTAGAAGGAATGGACTCGTCGACCTGAGTTCAAATCCTGGACGAGGCTGTTTACATTTTACATAGCACTATACACTTGGGAAAGATATGAATACAACTATTCTCCCTCCAGCTATGGGTAAATCGCAGGATAGACTGGGCCAGCTAACCAGTCTAGGAGAAGGAAAACTCTGAATTCAAACCTGTTAAACTCCGCTTAAGAAATTGACCTTGTGTCGCATCCTGCTCGTGCGGAGGGGTTGGTATATATATATATATATATATATATATATATATATATATATATGCAAACAAATAAACCAAATTGAAATAATTACTTGAAATCATGTAAATATAAGTATTAGATAAGAATACTTGAAACCATACAACTGTTGGTTGGTTGGTTAGTTGGATTTTAGTGAATGTCAACCCTTGTTGGGTTATTTTATGCCGAGGACGTTTTTTGTTTTATTCATTCTTGTTGGGTACTCAAACTTTTCCTTTAAACTCATATTTTTGATACAACTTTTAATCTATC
>CM042138.1:137025324-137080324 GCA_023376005.1 Doryteuthis pealeii | reverse complement strand
TTATATAGTAAAGTCACGTGAGTATTAGGAGGAGAGGCCGTCGTCTAAGTACTTCAAGTGAGTTCTGCATAGAGTAATATGTGTAATCTTAAATAGTCACTAGAACCATCGCCACTGTTGAGGTACGGGGGAGATGGGTCATTCCATTATATCAATTCTAAAGACATTTTCCGCCCCTACCTCACTCCCCTTTTCTCTCTATTAATCTTTTTTTAGTAACTTTCGAGTTTCTTCATTTTAATTTTTTAATTTATCTTTTATTTGTCTCTGAAATTCGCTTACCTTTTGTTTTTTTTTCCATTCTGTCTCAAGCTTTATTTCATTTATTTTTTAAATATCACATTCATCAGTCTTCATTTCAACATCTGTTATCTATGGATTCCGATGCTAATGAACCAATCTTGTTGAAACTTAGCGTGTAAACTCCTTTCACCCCAAGGAGTGTTTTCATTGTATTTGTTATATGGACTGAGAATGCTCCTCAAATCCCGGAGACGCTGGGAATATTTTAGCTTTAAATTGATTAGTATTTTAAAGACATCTAAAGGAGGCAAACAGATTAGCATCAGTACTAAGAAATAGTTTTGCCATTATAACCAATTGCGATCTCTAAGTCATGGCCACTTACCTGACATAGACTAATACTTAATCTAACTTTTCATCTGAACTCCTTTCACATCAAGGAGTGTTTTTATGGCATTTATCATAGAGAGCAGTGAACTGAGGCGACAGAATAATATTCTAAAGCAAATGTTCTTCGATTGAATTCGATGATGACCATTAACTAAACTAGAAAAATAAAAAAACACCCTCCGGGCGATGTATCAATAAATTTTTGAAAGATTTTGCTGGGGAGGTGGAAGTTAAAAATTAAATGCCGGAGAATTTGAACCATAAATCATGAAATCATCAAATTTATTAAAGGAGTAAAAAAAAACAAAAAACAAAAAAAAACAATTTGAAATTGAAACTAAGTTCTATTAACTTTTAATATCTATTAAAATAAAACAAACTATATATAAATATATGATACTGGGGATGTATCTATTAAAACTTGTTTTAAAAAACAATGAGGACTGTCTAATGTTGCATGCTCAAATTTTGAGTGTATTTATTCTGTTATAACGATTTCGGGTATAGTGACGTAAGCAGTGATGTAGTTTTTGTTACAGACAAAACCCGAAAGCGAATCTCCATTATTAATAGATGCAGTCATCGGTTTTCATTTCAACATAGGCTATTCGAGGCTAATGAACTTATCTTTGACCTCAATTAGTATTTTCATGGTATTTGTTGTATCTACCCAATCCGTTCGCCAAGAGTAGGATATGAGGCAATATCGCAAGTATGGGCATCCAGTGAGGATACCACAAAAACTTGGTCCATTACAAACTCAGCAAGTAAGCTAGTGATAACTATATATATATATATATATATATATATATATATATATATATATATATATATATATATATATGAGAGTAAAATGAGGAAATCAATCCGACAGTATATGGAGAAATGTAGACTAGCACAAAATGTTTCAAAGGATAAATAATATTCATCCTTTAAGACACCCTTTTTGTCTATACTTCTCCACACACACACACACACACACACACACACACACACACACACACACACACATATATACACACACATATATATATATATACACACATATATATATATACACACACACACACACATATATATATATATATACATATATATATATATACATATATATATATATATATACTATATATATATATATATATATATATATATATATATATATATATATATATATATACATATATATATATATATATATACATATATATATATATATATATATATATATATATATATACATATATATATATATACATACATATATATATATATACATACATATATATATATATATATATACGAGGGTGACTCAAAAAGTAATGCCATTTTGTTTAAGACGGGTATAATTACCAGCAAAGGAACACGTATCATGCATAAAAATGAAGCTGGTTCACTGTGGATCACATCCCTAATCCTCCACATAGTCACCATTTCTCTCAATAACAATCTTACACCTTCGAATGAGAGCATATATCCCTGCCCCGTAAAATTCTTTTGACTGTTCTTTGGGCTACCTCTTCAATACAGATTTCACTTTATCGTCACTGGAATAATGTTTGCCTCTCAAACCCTCTTTTATTCTGTCCCATTGAAGTTTTATGACGTAAGAAGAAATAGATTTGTCACTTCATATTGATATGGGAAAGGTGTAACTAAGATCACAGGCACAAATAGAAAATTCTAGAAAATGGATAGTGAACGGATTGTTAAATAAATAGAAATTATCTCTTCTATTTCTTTAAATATGATAAAACTTAGAATTTTGCTATTGTTTTTTTTTGTTATATTTTAGTGATATTCATAATACAATTTATTGCAATTTACCTATGAAATACAATAAAAAGGAAGAACTCCCCCTCCCAAAAAGAAAGAAAAAAACAAACAAAAAAACATAAAACAAAACGGAATTTATAAAAAAAAGAAAAGATTTTTACTAAAGTGTAAAAACAAATTTAAGGAAAATTTGTCCCTTCATATTTTGTACTAACTCACACATCCCCCTTTCCATGATATGCGTATTCATTTTGATAAAACAAAATAAATAGCAGTCTATCCGTATTGTAGATTAACATTATAACTGGTGGAAATCACGCCCCCCTCTCATTTTACGTTTGGTCCGCCGTTCCTCTCCCTTTAGGACGTAATGGCTCTTTTGAGTCCTTAAATTTGAGACCCCTGATCTATATAAATAAAGACCATTCTTTTGTTGGTATGTTTCATTTGAAAGTCGGTTTACTTTTCTTTCCCCGATTTCGAATGAGGCGATAATGAAAGAAATGTGGCCATTGTAATTGGTAATGCTATTTCCTTTTCCAGTTTGACTTGCTTTCGTTTCCTTTGCACCGCCGCTTTCCTTTTTAACGATAAATAAAAGGAATAATTTTATAACAGCATTCTCGTTTTCTTTGTTCGTTTTTCCCTTTCCTGATTTTAGAATGACGATCAATTCATAAAGATGATAACCAATATGAGTCAAAATTCAAACCTCATTCGAACGTTTATAACAAAAACTATTTGCCTTAGCAAGCCAGTATAAATTTTAATAAGGAATCATTATTTTACAATTACAGTATCGGCATTAAATGACCCACTGAAGTTGATATGCCGTAAAACAAACCAAACCAAACAATTACAGTAGCATCTTAGGACCGGTTTATCTCGGTCGCTAGAGAACTTGACTAGGCTAAAATAAACCAAACAAAACAATTACAGTAGCATCTTAGGGCCGGTTTAGCTCAGTCGCTAGAGAACTTGACTAGGCTAATCGTAAGGTCTCCGGTTCGATACCGGCCCTCGCTAAATCAGCGTATAGAGTAGCACAGGGATCTGTGCGGTGAAGTGAGAAACTGATGGTTGTTGTGGCGACACATCTCAGACGCAAAAAAGAATCATTAGTCTAGCACTATTGAAAAAGGGATAGACTCCCTCGCTGCCTGGCTGGTACCAATATCAGACCACCCCGACAACTTTACTACTTTTACAGTGGTATTGTTACATACTCATACACATATACCCATGTTATGTATATACACGAGTGTTCTTTTACTAAAGAAGGGAGAGAGATAGACATAGGTAGATAGAGAGATGCATATGCATTTTGCATTACTTACTTCTTTGGCCATTTGGTGATCTCTAGTCGTTTCTATTCTTTCTCTCCATGTTGAATTCTATTTCTAGATTCCTGTTGGCTGTTCGTCTTTGATGCATTCCTTCTTCTTGGTCAGTCTTTTTGCCAAGACATTCATCAAACAAGAACACCATCTTATTTCTTTAAACTTTTATTTACTTAACTAAAATTCTTCTTCTAACTAACACAACGCGCGTGTGCATAATGAGCCCATGCTTCTCATCGGACAACCAAGCAGGTACTGATTAACTCGGTCCCACGTGACTTCACGTATTTCGCGGGCTTTCTGTAATATTCCATGGAAAGTCCCGTTCGTGATATGAAAAGGACCATCCCTTCAGAAATACAGGGGGTTGACAATAATCTATGCATAGATTATGTAACACAGTATCGGCATTAAATGACCCACTGAGGTTGATATGCCGTAAAACAAACCAAACCAAACAATTACAGTAGCATCTTAATGCCGGTTTATCTCAGTCGCTAGAGAACTTGACTAGGCTAATCGTAAGGTTTCCGGTTCGATACCGGCCCTCGCTAAATCAGCGTATAGAGTAGCACAGGGATCTGTGCGGTGAAGTGAGGAGCTGATGGTTGGTGTGGCGACACATCTCAGACGCAAAAACAATCCTTAGTCTAGCGCTATTGAAAAGGGGATAGACTCCCTCGTTGTCTGGCTGGTACCAACATTAGGCCACCCAGACAACTTTACTACTTTTACAGTGGTATCTTGACTTATGAGTTTAAGTCGCCCCGCTCGTAACTTAATTTCCTCGTATATCAAATCAATTTTTTCCTACTGAAATTAACAGAAATGACATTAATCCGTTCCAGTGCCTCTAAACACCCTATTTTTTGTTTCTTTTAATAAGAAAATAGCACAGTTTTATATAAAATCATGATAAAATATGATGTAATGAATTATTTACTGTAATATGTTTCAATGTTTATTCTTTTTTAAAAAATAAATAACACTTGTATTTACTGTAATAAATTTAAAACTTAAATATTTTTTGTGAACTTATTAGCATAAGCGTATCTAAAGCACGCTCGTACCTCAACATTTAGCTCTCAACACAAAGCAAACACTCCATCAAGTGATAACTCATAACTCGAAAACTCTTAAATCAAACTACCACTGCATCAGTCTAATAACATAAATCTTATATTAGTACATAGCGGCTGCTAATTGAGAATTCTAACAAAATATTCGCCGGTCCGAATGAAATTAAGAATTTTAACTTTGTGAGTCTATATATAAATCAGACATGGGCATTGGACAACCTTTTTCGAAAAGTAGACATGTCCCAAAATCGCGGTCTTTTTTTCTTCAATTTTGCTGGAAGTTGGCTGTGACTCACTTTAAAACTATGGGGAATCGAAAAGGCAATAATTATTTTTGCTTTTTAAGTCCTAACTCGGAGTGGTAGTACCTGTTAGGGTCCCATTTATAGGTCAAATATATATGTTTTAAGATTATTTGTATTCAATAAAAAACCCAAAGAACAAACAAAAAACGATATTTCTTCTGAATTAAACAAAAAAGTGAAAAGTGTTTCTTGATACAACCCTCGCCCAGAAAAAAAGGAATAGAAAAAAAAAAAAAGAAATAAAGAAATAAAAGCCTTAAGACCTGTACTCAGACAGCTTCACCATTTTCTAGAACGCGCACGCACGCACACACACACACACACACACGCACACACACACAATTAGTGGTAGTGAAAATAGATCACTAATTAGGACAGACCCTATTCTAGTAGTGACCACCCAAAGCGGAGTGTAACAGGTTTGAATTCAGAGTTTTCCTTCTCCTAGACTAGTTGCTTAATCAAGGTTAAAGAGCCCAGTCTGCTCTAGTATTTATCCATAGATGGAGGGAGAGTAGTTGGATTCATACTTTTCCCAAGTGTATTATCCCAAGTGAACTGTAGCATCGTATAGCAAGATTAGAACTCGGGTTGACGAGTCCATTTCCTACGACTCTAACCATTAGACCACACGCCCCAAACAGACTCTCATACACACGTACACGCGCACACACACACCATGAACAAAAACTAATTGCTCAAGGGGCAACAATGCGCTTCCATCGAAAAATGTTACCGAGTAGAATACTTTTTTACAACTTTTCTATACATACAATTGCGTAACGGTTATCGTAATGAAATCGGTGACCCGAATTCAAATCTTAAATAAGACAGCGTTTTACTTTGTGCTAAAAAAAAGCTATGAATCTATCTGTTCTCACCCCAGCTTTTGAGAAATAGTTGGGTTCGTTAGGCTTGGTTAGGCATCGAATCTAAAAGAAGGAACATTTTGATTGCAAACCAGCTTTACTTTGACCTTGTATCGCATCCTCTCTGTGGCAGAAGGTTGAGTAAATTCATGAACTAACCACACACATACACACACGCGCACAAACACACACACACACACACACACACACACGCGCGCACACACACATTTTATATATACATATATATGAAGGAAGGGTGGATGGGTTTAGGATCCGACGATATGCTGTAGATAGAAGGAAAGTGGTCAAGAAATGATCAACTCAAAACAAGTCACAGGGTGATACGTTTCGTCTGTATTCACAGACTTCCTGTGAAAACAGACGAAACGTATTACCCTGTGACTTGTTTTGAGTTGATCATTTCTTGACCACTTTCCTTCTATCTACAGCATACATATATATATATATATGTGTGTGTGTGTGTGTATTTGGGTAGCATTTTTTCATTTATGCATGTTGAATTAAACAAAAGACACATCTCCCTGTTAAACAATTTTATTTGTGATTTTTTCAAGTTTTCTGGCCAACGTTTTAATATTTGGGTGGAATTCGTGGATTAGTCCACCAAAGTTCAGGTCCCGAGAAAATAATTTAAATTCAAAACGAAAAACATTGAATCGTTTTGAATTTAAAATTTTTTCTGCTTCTCTCTCGATGTGTCCGGATTATAAACAAGCTCTGAAGATGATTTTCATAAATCGAAATATTGTTCAATATTAGCTATGAATATGATATAAAATATTTTCACTTTAACAGCATTGTGTGTTTTCATATCCTTTTATCTATACTATATTATCACCCCCCCTCTTGTCTAACCTAATTCCATATCCATTATCCATTTCCGACTTATTTAATTTACTATTTTACTTTTAATCGTTTCCGGATGTAAAACTTGAAAAGCACCGGACAAAAGGGTCCTAGTTTTATATCAATAAAACAACTTTTTCCACTCTATTCCTCCTTTTTGTCTCCTATTCATTAACATTGTGTAGATCGCTCTACATTATAACCTTATATATAATATATATATATATATATATATATATATATATATATATATATATATATTCACCTATGCGATATATATATACAAGATGTGTCAAATAAGTATCGAGATTTTTTGTACTTTTTGACACATCTTGTATCCTGAAAAAATAACGTTCCATTCATTAATTTTTTTCAGAATACAAGGTGGTCAAAAAAGTACTAAGTTTAAAGCTGTATTTACCAAGATACAAATGAGGAATGAATGGAACTTATTTTTTTAGAATAAAAGGTGTGTCAAAAAGTACAAAATGTCTTGATACTTTTTGGACACACCTTGTATATATATGTGTGTTTATTGAGAGAGAGAGAGAGAGAGAGAGGAGAGAGAGAGAGAGAGAGAGAGAGAGAGAGAGAGAGGGGGGATAAGGATTTAGTTTTGTGTAAGAGACCTTTTGGTAGAGCTCCCCTATGAGGATTGAACTACAACTGACTCGTGAGAAAGGATTCGCTAATTCCTGCATTAGGACAGATCTTTGCCAGCCAAGAACAGATAGATATTTGGTATTTGTGAGAAAACAAGACGACACGTAGTAAGATTAACATTAATTCAAGTCAAACAAATTTGATATTTCCTTTTTGTGTTGCTGTCCAGTCGGTCTGCTGCTGTTGTACATACGTACAAACGGCGGTGGCGGCGGCAGCGTCGGCGGCGACGACGACGTCTTTTCAGATCCTTGTAAAACAAAAATACTGGGAAGTTGTCGATGGACAAGCCAACACCTGGACGGGTCCAACAAAACATAGGACACACACACACACACACACACACACACACACACACACACACACACACACGCTAAAGAAAAAAAGAGAGAAAAAAAATGAAAACCAAAGGGAGTCAGGTCATCTCCCCATCCCCATTAAATGTGTTAACCCCAGGCATGATCAAAGCCCAGGATTTATAACAAGAAAAGGAGTTTGTTAGACATGCTGTCAAAAAATGAAAAAAAGGCATTACATGATGGAAAAAAGGATTCAGGTAAGTAAAGGTATGAATAACTACAACAAAAAAAAAAAAAAATCAAAACTAAAAAAAACAAAAAACACAAAACATAAAAACATGAAATAACTAGTGTTAACCATATAGTTTTAAAAGTATTCCTTTTGTTGTTATTGTTATTGTTATTGTTGTTGTTGTAGTAGTGTGTTGGGGGGGGGAGGTTGTAGCTTGTCTTAACTAAAAGAGTGTGAATTTGAAAATGGCGCTAAACTTGCTTCCAGCGAGTCGTACACGTCCCTTCACAGTTAGTACTTATTGTCTTGTACATAGGTGAATAAACTTACGCACATAAGTTATATATATATAAGTAATAATATTAAAAATGTTGTTCTGGTTCCAATGGGAGAAAATTCAATATTTTATAAAAAAGAAGGTCCGCAAAATGTATTATGTTCTCAGAAAATTAAAAAAAATTCTTTTTATCTTACAATATAAGTAATAATATATAAGTAATATTATAAGTAATAATATATATGGTAGCAGGACCTGTGGATATATGATAATCTAATTGTTACAACGTTTGATATATTTACTTAAGAGCTATTGCAAATTGTTCAATACGTTAAAGGTATAATAATCTTGATTTAACTCTCTCTCTCTCTCTCTCTCTCTCTCTCTCTCTCTCTCTCTCTCTCTCTCTTTCTCTCATTGTCTTTTTTCTTTCTTACCTTCTCATCCTCATCGATTGAAACAGATTAGCCTTATTGTTTCCGCGTTCCAATCTATAACATTTATAATAAAAATGGAATGTTCCATTATTTAGATGAGGTAACGACACTCATAAGAAATAAGAATTCGGTGGATAAGCGATAAAAATAATCAGTATTTACATTCATGAATTTCATCTTGGACAATTTGGAGGTTTCATTTTTAACCAGAGGGTGTTGCAGGATGATAACGGACGGAAGATTTAGGAACAAACGTATATATAGATGAGTAATGGATATATACATATACATTCTTATACTTATATGATGCATTATCATAAAATAAGCTTGTGTACTCTGATCTTGTGCGAGACTACATTAAGTTTATATATATATATATATATATATATATATATATATATATATATTATTATTATTATTATTATTATTATTATTTACATTTTTTGCTTGAAGGCAGTTACAATGCGTATATCGTATAAAATTCCATAATTAATGAAAATAATCATGACAAGCGAACTCGGCAAATATCGCCCCCCCCACGTAGAACATCGTACAGCAGCTGTTTCAACTTTATATACGCATTGTAACTGCCTTCAAGTAAAAAATATAAATAATAATATACTTTACTCAACAATGCTTCTAAAGCAAATTTCCTTATATATATATATATATATATATATATATATATATATATATATATATTGGATGTTTGTTTTTAGAAGCATTGTTGGATAAAGTATATATTATCATTTATATTTTTGCTTGAAGGCAATTACAATGCGTATATCGTATAAAATTCGATAATTATAGAAAATAATCATGACAAGCGAACTCGGAATGTGCGATGCGTAGAACATCGTACAGACTGTTTCAACTTTATTAAGTCTCATCAGCGATGTATACTAACGATTTCCCTCCGACAGAAATCGAAACCGGGAGTCAAGCAGGCAGAGTCAGAGACTTTACCGCTTGCCGAAGTTCGTGATATTAATATTTTAAACTGTTTAATGATAAAGTAAACATATGAAATAGCAAAGGTGGTTCACCACTAGAATAGGCTCAGTTCTAATTAGTGATCAACCTCCACACATTTTTTGAAATGTTATGTGTGAAAATAAACATATTTTTCTTTCTAAACAACTTTAGTGAACGGTAAAAATAAACGTTAAAATAAATCAAGATAGAACTAAAAGAATTGAATTCAAATGTAAAATCTTATTATAATGGAGATTGTGTGTTTTTCTGTCTGTAACCGAAACTATATCACTACTCTAGTCACAATTCCCTTAGTTATTTACGTCACATTCTCCATGATTCTATTTCTATTTAAACCTCAATTAATAATAAAACTGTTTGACATTATTAATACTGTTGGCCTTACCTAAATACTAATAACATGCAATTGTATTTATATATACAACAAAATACCAGTTTTCAGTGTAAACGTAAAGATAATTTGCATATTGATATTAAAAAAACTGATTTTAATAAATATGTACTTGGTATTATTGATTTCTAATTGTTTGGTTTTATCTTAATGAATATGAGTAAAAATCTCTTCAATAAATCCTAAAAGAAATTCATTAACAAGAAGAAATAACTGTAATTTTATTCTTTACTTCCTATTTTAACTAAATAGTTAAATTAGGAAAATTTAGCATTGAAAAACGGAAGTGATGAAAGAGTAAGTTTCAGTTGTTCTATTTTCCGATTATACCCCCCTCCGTTTCAAATCTTTTTATTTGAATTCTTAATTAGTTTCATTAGCCTTTCTGATTTAATCTAATATTTTATTATATTTAAACTTAAATACTTGCACCCGGAGGGTGCATATATTTGCTAGTATGAATAAAGAAATATCTAGCTAAGTACAAATTTACACAACTTCGAAAAAAGATTTTATAAATCCTTTATAAAGTTGTAAAATAAACAATGAATTTAAAACCTTAATGTGTGAATAAAAATAAAAGAAATATCACGATAAATACATACATGCTTTTCTTATTACGTTTAGTAACACAGTTAAATAATTTAAATGTACTATAAATACGTATTCTGTTATCGTTGTGTATTATTCTTATTCCTTCCCGGAGAGATGATCGATAGAGACGGGTGGCGTGAGAGAGAGAGAGAGAGAGAGAGAGAGAGAGAGAGAGAGAGAGAGAGAGAGAGAGAGAGAGAGAGAGAGAGAGAGGGGGGGGAGGATCATGCAAATCCGTGCTGTCAGCACGACTTGATCGTGATAATTAGCCAAAGACTCCAATCGGTTAATTGACTTTAAAAAAAAATCTGCCCTTACTATATGTTTCCAATTCGAGTAGAAATATAAAAAAAACGTCAAACATAATTAGTAATTCCATTCATTATTTTGAAAGATCACATCTAATTCTTCTTTCTAGTAATCATAATATCTCTAATCTCTCCCTATAACTGTAATCTTTAACTACTTTTATCATTTTTGTCACTCTTCTTTGTATACTCCTCAATCTGAATATTTCCCTCGAATTTCCATGTTTAGACACTAGAGTACAATATTGTATTTTATTGTTTTGTTTTGTTTTGTTTTATGGCATATCAACCTTAGTGGGTCATTTAATACCGATAAAGTTTTTAAATAAATTCATTCTTAATGGAGACACAATTTTTTTATGAAATTTTTCTATTTAAGCCATAGACGGGACCCTAACAGGTACTACCACTCCGGGTCAGAGTGGACCTGGGAGCAATGGTGATAAAGGAGTGCTCCACATTCCCCAAACCTCTAGAACTGGAACTTCTACCATCAGATAGAGTTTAACGTCATTCTCAGCCACCGAATTGTAGCACATATAATAAAAAGGGTTGGGGCTTGCAATAAGGGCAATAGGGTTGGGGCAATCATATAGGTTCTAGGGCTTGACATGACCCGCCGATTGATCGATGGGGACCTCCGAAAATCCGTCTAGCCTAAGTAAGGGTCTAATTGGAGTGTTGCATGTCATGGACTGCTCATCCTCCAGGGTTCCCTCCTTAAGCATCACTGGTCGCCACCCACTGCCAACAGGTGGCTCCAATGGGGGAGTTTTACCCCTCTGCAGAGGTGCAGTCGGTATATTCTAACGCCCCAGCCAACAGAGTGGTATTAATTTTGTCACACTTCTTTGTATGCCCTTCAATCTCAATATTTCCCTCCAATTTCCATGTCTAAACACTGGAATGAGATCTGAGTACAATGTTCTATTTGAGGTTTTATTCGGATTTTACGTATTTTTAAAATAAAATTTGCCTCCCTTGAAATAAAATTTCTTCCCATCTTTCAAATTGTTCAATTTTTCCTCGATATAATAGAGAAAATATGATTTTCAGCTTTAAAATTAACATCAAAGTCAACCCCTAGATCGCATTCTCCATTTACATTTTTGATTTTCATGTTACTTAATTTATATTCAGCTTTAATAGTTTTGGATCAAATATCTAATACTTTACATTTTTCTATGTTAGATTTTAATTTCCAATTATCTTTCTGATATGACAATTTATTTATATTCACTTGTATTATTTCTTTTGATAATGGACTAACAAATAGTTTAACATCATCAGTAAATAGTTCTATTTCTCATTTTATATCATTTGTTAAAGCATTTATGAATATTAAAAACAAATGATATTAATATTACGGAAACACTCTATACTTCTCAATTTTTAAAAAGCACCCTATATATATATATATATATACCTAGGGAGTTCAAAAGTATGTATACAACTGTATCACACAGATGAAATTAGTAGCAAATTATCTTAAGCATATTATCTCATATTATCTTGATATACCGTTCAACAAAAAAACTAATCCAATCCATCAATTTGACGAGGAAGTTTTCATTTGTTTACAATATTCACCAGATATCTTTGGATTATTATTTATTCAGCTATGTGGAGAAATGTAGACAAACACTGAATGTTAGACTCGATGGAAGTTTATTATTGGTCTTAATGTCGACGTTCGAACGTTACGGTTTATACTGAAACCTTCTTCAGGACAATATGAAACAAGTTAAGGAAAAAAGGCTTTTGTTGTTAAAAAAGTGATAGATGTTTTTGAATGGGTTGAGTTTGAAAATATATAGAAAAAGGTTCCTAACTGTTCATTGATTAGCGTTCAAATTGAATGTTCATGACGTGATTGGTAAATGCGAAAGCGAAAGTCAAGATATGATTGGAACAGCTATTTACATACTTGTCTTTATGAATACTACAAAAGACATGTAGAGCAATTCCCAAGATAAAGCGTTCTGATTGGTTGATTGGTTTTATCGGCACATCAACCCATCTAAGGTTATTTTATGCCAAGAGGCAAACTGTGCGGGATGGTCAGATTTATTGTAACGATTTTTGCAAGGGTTTTTCTTGATTTTGACAGTAAGCTGTCTGCAGTTGGGTTTTTTTTTTGCTAAATGGATTGGATATCGCTTTGAGGGATGAATTTATTGGGTAAAGTTCAAGTTTATTGATATATCTTTTTGGAATAAAGTATTTTTAAAGATGAAATTATGAAGTTACCAGATTGATTTTAACGGCATTTCAACCCGTCTAGGATTATTTCATGCCGACTGTTTAGTGAATCGCCTTAATTGTACGTTCTCGTTTACATTTTTTGTGTATTTTTTCTTAAGAATTTTTTGTTTTGTTGTGCACATGGTCTTATTGAATACAATATTTTTTAAACATATCTATTTGGTGCATAGATGGGACCCTAACAGGTACTACTGTTACATAATTCATGGACTATTCATGAATTATGTAAATACTGTAGCTAGATAATTTGAATCGAATCGTTGAAGATTCAAAATAACGGGGGTTGAATGGAAAATTAGCTTAACCGTTACCGTTGGCGTTATTGGCAGGTAATAACGCACCAGTAGGAGCGTGTGACAATTTTAAGTTTTTTTTTTGTTTAGTTACGACCAGTTTCTCGCTGAGAGAAGACGTTCTCTCGATATGTCGCCTCTCAATCCACGTGGTTTTGTGGGCTGGGGTGTTTTCAATAAAAACTAAATAGAAAAACAAAGTCTTGCTTTATTATTTAATCCATAAAAGATGAGCAGACACCCAACCCGAAAAAGAAAGAAATCAACCCAGGAAAAACAGCCCAGGAACAAGTTGTTGATTGCTTTCGAGATGTCACCTCTCACCACGCGGTTGACTCTTTTGACTGGGGTTGTTTCAATAAAAACTAAATAGAAAAAAAAACACAGTCTTGCTTTATTAATTAATCCATAAAAGATGAGCAGACACCCAACCCGAAAAAGAAAGAAGTCAACCCAGGAAAAACAGCCCAGGAACAAGTTGTTGATTGCTTTCGAGATGTCACCTCTCACCACGCGGTTGACTCTTTTGACTGGGGTTGTTTCAATAAAAACTAAATAGAAAAAAAAACACAGTCTTGCTTTATTAATTAATCCATAAAAGATGAGCAGACACCCCAACCCGAAAAAGAAAAGAAGTCAACCCAGGAAAAACAGCCCAGGAACAAGTTGTTGATTGCTTTCGAGATGTCACCTCTCACCACGCGGTTGACTCTTTTGACTGGGGTTGTTTCAATAAAAACTAAATAGAAAAAAAAACACAGTCTTGCTTTATTAATTAATCCATAAAAGATGAGCAGACACCCAACCCGAAAAAGAAAGAAGAAAGCAACCCAGAGAAAACAGCCCAGATAAAATGTCAGGAACAAGTACAAGTAAGAACCCCTCATCTCATCTCTTCCCTCTGGTCATTATATACCCGATGTTTGGTAGTATATAACACTATCACGCCTACTCAGAGTGGACCTGGGAGTAATGGAATTAAGAGGTACTCCAGACTCCTTAGTTCAGAACTGGATCCTCACAAGCAGATGGATTTTAGTATCATACCCATGACATCTTTTTGGGAGGGTCTTGTCCTTCTGCAGGGGATACAGTCAGCGTATTAAGGGGTCAACTTGCCTGAATGATGGCGCATTAGTCTTGAATAAAACCATTGATACTCTAAAGCTTAAGTCAAAAATCAAAATTGTCTTTTTTATATCTTCGTTTAATAAAGCGAATAAACGTAATTTCTTATTTTATTTATGTAAGCAAATACTAATAATAGCGGCTCGTTGTGTAATGGTTGTCGCCGTAAGAAAAAACACGGTAAACTGATGTCAAATCAATATACGAGCTGTTTGCATTTTCATAGCGCCAATACCCTTGGAAATGTATGCATCCAATATTCCCCTCCAACTATGGGTAAAATAGTAGAACAGACTGCGATCTTTAACCTTGGTGTGGTGGCCGGTTCTACGAGAAGGAAAACTCAGAATTCAACGTTTTAAACGATGCTTAAAAATTGACCTGAGTTACATCCTGCTTGTGCGGAAGTCATTGATAAATACATATATACAAATAATTATGTATAATTCGCATATAACGCGCAAATAACTTTGTATAAATGCGCATTAAAACATAATTTGTACTCAACTAAATATTCATGCTCATAGAATCAGAAGTAGATCTCACGCTAACCGTATATTTTCCACATTTCCCGTGTATGTATGTGTGTGCATAATGGACTTCTTTCTTTTTTTCTTTCATTTTCACACTTCCCATGCACGCACGCTTTCACGCTCCCTTCACTGTATTTATACATACATACACAGAATATATACATATACACATGCGCACGCTCACATGCCCCGTATCAAGGAATACCGTACCTGTCATCCCAACAAGACAGAAAGTGTTTCTCGCTAGCGGCCAGCTGTCAAGACACCCGGGTGGCATCGAGATTTTAACTAGACACCCGGACAGGAAAGAGAAGGCGGCAAACAGCTAAGCAGTTTTAGTGAAATAAATAAAATAATAAAAGAAAAGAAAGAACAAACAAAACAGAAAATACAAAAACAAAACAAAACAAAAAAATACCTAAAGAAGTTTGCCCGTCGGTTGATATGTTTTAAAGTGCCTGGAAGGACACCATACGATAGGGCTGATCCTACAACACTACAAGAGATTCAAATCGGTCTGAAGTGTGTTAAAGAGGAAAAGGTTTCAATAAACGATAATTGAGAGAGTAATTCAATCATCATTCATTTTATTATTGGTTGGCTCACAATACCGGGGAGGGGGTGGGTAATTTCTTGACACAGCTACAAAAGGGAAAATATATATTCGTATCGATATTCAAACAAAACATACAACCGCCATAGATTCTGTATACATTTTAATTCAAAATTTATCGATAAATTATACATACATATTACCAACCACTTTGCATGAGTAGGGTTTGGTACAAGGTCAATTTTTTAAGCGGAGTTTAACAGGTTTTAATTCAAGTTTTTCTTTCTCCTAGACTGGTTGACTTTAGCAAAGTTAAAGATCCAGTCTGTCCTATTATTCAACATAGCTGGAGTAAGAAATAATTGGATTCATACATTCCAAGAGGTATTAGCGCTATGTGAAATGCAAAAACAACCTCGTCCAGGATTCTAACTCGGGTGGTTGTATAATTACCACCGAGTGATAACTTACACCATCCACCTCGATAATTTATACAACGATGGATCGTGTGCATAATACAGGGACGTATAAATCGACTCTTATCAAAAAGAGGATAATTATGAATTTTTAATAACTTTTGGTAAAAATATATATATCTTGTTAGCATAATTTATGGATAGCCTATGAATTGGTTGCAAGTACTTGAGCTAGATATACGTTTGAATTGAATCGTCGAAGGGGGTTGAATGGAAAAGTACCATAACCGTTATAATTATGAGTGGGCAGGTAAATGGCCGCCTTGAATCCCTCCATAAACACACGATTAGAAGCGTGTGCGCAGTTTAGGGTTTTTAGGGGTAGTTGCCTGCGACGGAACGACCATTAACTCTCATGAGGAAGATGTTTCACTCAGGAAGTCGTTTCCTACCTCGCGAGTTTCGGGGCTGTTTTTTTTTTGTTTTTTTTTTTAACATAAAAGCTTAGAAAAAAACAACATAAGTTTGCTTTACTTAATTAATCAAACAAAAATGCACGAAACCCAGCTCAGAATAGCAAAGGACACTAGAAAGTCACCCACAGAATCAGCACTGAGAAAGATGACGGCCAACAAGTAGATAATACTCAAAAGAAGAAGTACGAACAAATCTAGTCCCTCATACATCTGTCCCTCGTCTGTCTCTCACTTGCATTATATACCCGATGTTAACAATCGATCAGGAAATTTGCTTCCATGTAACTTTTTTGTTCCGCAAAACCCTTCAACCAACGGGTAGGGATTGTGACCAAGGCCAATTTCTAGTCTAATAACATAAATCTTATAAAGTACATAGCGGCCTGGCTAATGAGAATTCTAACAAAATATTTCGCCGGTCCGAATTGAAATTAAAATTTTAACTTTGTGAAAGTCTATAATAAATCAGACATGGGCATTTACCAACCTTTTGTCGAAAAGTAGACATGTCCCAAAATTCGCGGTCTTTTTTTCTTCTTTTTGCGCGAAGTTGCCTGTGACTCACTTAAACTATGGGAGATTCGAAAACGCAATAATGATTTTTGCTTTTAAGTCCTAACTGGGGGGGCGGAGTGGTAGTTAACCGTTAGGGTCCCATTATAGGTCAAAATATATATGTTTTAAGATTATTGTATTCAAAAAAACCCAAAGAACAACAAAAAACGATATTTCTTCTGAATAAACTAAAAAAGTAAAATTATTCTGATACAACCCCCCCGAGAAAAAAGAAGAATTAGAAAAAAGAGAAAAGAAATAAAGAAATAAAAGCCTTAAGACCTGTACTCAGACAGCTTCACCATTATCTAGAACGCGACGCACGCACACACACACACACACACACATCACACACAACACACAATTGTGGTAGTGAAAAATAGATCACTAATTAGACAGAGCCCTATTCTAGTAGTGACCACCAAAGCGGGAGTGTAACAGGTTGAATTCAGAGTTTTCCTTCTCCTAGACTAGTTCCTTAATCAGGTTAAAGAGCCCAGTCTGCCCTAGTATTTAATCCATAGATGGAGGGAGAGTTAGTTGGATTCAGTACTTTCCAAGTGTATTATCCCAAGTGAAACTGTAGCATCGTATAGCAGATTAGAACTCGGAGATGTACAGCCATTTCCTAGATCTAACCATTAGGACCAACGGCCCCAAACATGACTCTCATACACACGTACACGCGCCGCACACACCCAGAAAAAAACTAATTGCTCAAGGGGCAACAATGCGCTTCCATCGAAAAATGCTACCGAGTTAGAATTACTTTTTTACAACTTTTCTATACATTACAATTGCGTAACGGTATCGTAATGAAATCGTGACCCGAATTCAAAATCTTAAATAAGACAGCGTTTTACTTTGTGCTAAAGAAAGCTTGAATCTATCTGTTCTCACCCAGCTTTGAGAAATAGTGGGTTCTTAGCGCTTGGTTAGGCATCAAATCTAAAAGAAGGACATTTTATGATGCCAAACCAGCTTTACTTTACCTTGTATCCATCCCTCTGTGCAAGAAGTTTGAAGTAAATTTCTATGAACTAACCACACACATAGCACACACCGCACACAAACACACACACACACACACACACACACACACAGGGTCACCACACATATTTTATTATACATATATATGAAGGAAGGGTGGATGGTAGGATCGACGATATGCTTAGCATAGAAGAAAGGGTCAAGAAATGATCAACTCCAAAACAAGCTCACAGGGTGATACGTTTTCTCTGTATTCACAGACTTTCTGTGAATAACAGACAAACGAATCACCCTGTGACTTGTTTGAGTTGATCATTTCTTGACCACTTCCTTCTATCTACAGCATAAATACTAATAATATATATATATAGTATAATGTGTGTTGTGTGTGTATTTGGGTAGCATTTTTCATTATGCATGTTGAATTAAACAAAAGACACATCTCCCTGCTTAAACAATTTTAATTTGTATCTTTTCAAGTTTTCTGGCCAACTGTAATATTTGGGTGGAATTCGTGGATTAGTTCACACCAAAGTCAGGTCCCGAGAAAATATTTAAATCAAACGAAAAACATTGAATCGTTTTGAATTTAAAATTTTTTGCTTCTCTCTCGATGTGTCCGGATTATAAACACTCATGAAGATGACTTTCATAAAATCGAAATATTGTTCAATATTACTATGAATATGATATAAAATATTTTCACTTAACACATTGTGTGTTTTTCTATCTTTTATCTATACTATTTACCTCACCCCACCTCTTGTCTAACACTAATTCCATATCCATTATCCATTTCCGACTTATTTAATTTATATTTTACTTTAATTCGTTTCCGGAGTGTAAAACTGAAAAGACACCGGACAAAGGCGCCTAGTTTTATATCAATAAAACAACTTTTTCCACTATTCCTCCTTTTTGTCTCCTATTCATTATCATTGTGTAGATCGCTCTACATTTATAACCTTAAATATTATATATATATAATATATATATATTATAATATATATATATATAATATATATTATTTCACCTATGCGATATATATAACAAGATGTGTCAAATAAAGTATCGAGATTTTTTTACTTTTTGACACATCTTTATCCTGAAAAATAACGTTCCATTCATTAATTTTTTCAGAATACAAGGTGTGCAAAAAAAGTACTAGTTTAAAGCTTGTAGTTTACAAGATACAAATGAGGATATGAATGAACTATTTTTTTAGAATAAAAGGTGTCAAAAGTACAAAATGTCTTGAACTTTTTGGACACACCTTGTATAATATGTGTGTTTATTGAGAGAGAGAGAGAGAGAGAGAGAGAGCAGCAGAGAAGAGAGAGAGAGAGAGAGGAGAGAGGGGATAAGGATTTATTTTGTGTAAAGACCTTGGTAAGCTCCCCTATAGCATTGAACTACAACTGACTCGTGAGAATGATTCGCTATTCCTGCATAGACAGATCTTTGCCAGCCAAAACAGATAGATATTTGGTATTTGTGAGAAAACAAACCGACACGTAGAAGATTACATAATTCAAGTCAAACAAATTTGATATTTCCTTTTGCTGATTGCTGTCCAGTCGCTGCTGCTGTTGACATACGTACAAACGGCGGAGTGCGGCGGCAGCGTCAGCGCCGGCGGACGACGACGTCTTTTCAGGATCCTTGTTAAAACAAAAATACTGGAAGTTGTCGATGGACAAGCAACACCTGACGGTCCAACAAAACATAGCACACCACACACACAACACACACACACACCACACACACACACACACAACGCTAAAGAAAAAAAGAGAGAAAAAAAATGAAAACCAAAGGGAGTCAGGTCATCTCCCCATCCCCATTAAATGCTGTTAACCCCAGGCATGATCAAAGCCCAGGATTAAACAAGAAAAGGAGTTTTAGTTAGACATGCCTGGTCAAAAAATGAAAAAAAGGCATTTACATGATGGAAAAAAGGATTCAGTAAGTAAAGGTATGAATAACTACAACAATAAAAAAAAAAATCAAAACTAAAAAAAAACAAAAAACACAAAACATAAAAACATGAAATAACTAGTGTTAACCATATAGTTTAAAAGTATTCCTTTTTGTTTATTTTATTGCTTTTGTTGTTGTGTTAGCAGCTGTGTGGCGGGAGGTTGTAGCTTGTCTTAACCTAAAAGAGTGGTAATTTGAAAATGGCGCTAAACTTGCCTTCCAGCAGTTCGTACACGTTCCCTTCACAGTTAGTACTTATTGTCTTGTACATAGGTGAAGTATACTACGCACATAAGTTATATATATATAATAATAATATTACAAAATGTTGTTCTGGTCCAAGGAGAAAATTCAATATTTATAAAAAAGAAGGTCGCAAAATGTATTATGTTCTAGAAATAAAAAAAAATTTTTTTATCTTACAATATAAGTAATAATATATAAGTAATTTATAAAGTAATAATATATATGTAGCAGACCTGTGGTAATATGATAATCTAATGTTACAACGTTTGAATTATATTTACTTAAGAGCTATTGCCAAATTGTTAAAACGTTAAAGTTATGAATAATCTTGATTTAACTCTCTCTCCTCTCTCTCTCTCTCTCTCTCTCTCTAATTCTCTTCTTTCTTCTCATTGTCTTTTTGCTTTCTTACCTTCTCATCCTCATATTGAAACAGATTAGCCTATTTTTTCCGCTTCCATCTATAACATTATATAAAAATGGAAGTTCCATTATTTAGATGAGGTTAACGCCTCATAAGAAATAAGAATTCGGTGGATAAGCGAAATAAATAATCAGTATTTACATTTCATCAATTTCATCTTGGACAATTGGGAGTTCATTTTTAACCAGAGGGTGTCAGGATGATAACGACGGAAGAGTTAGGAACAAGCGTATATATAGATAAGTAAATGGATATATAATATACATTCTTATCAATTAAGATTTTCCTAAGTGCCCAAAATATGACATTTATCATAAAATAAGCTTGTTGTACTCGATCTTGTGCATACAAAGTAGATATCATTATATATATATAATATATATAATTAGGGTAATTATATGGTAAGTAGTAATATATACTATATATATATATAATATTATTATTAATTTATTATTATTATTTACATTTTTTGCTTGAAGGCAGTTACAATGCGTATAATCGTATAAAAAATGCCATAATATAATGAAAAATCTGGACAAGCGAACTCGCAAATATTCGCCCCCCACGTAGAAATCGTACAGCAGCTGTTTTCAACTTTGATATACGCATTGTAACGCTTCAAGTAAAAAATAAATATAAAATAATATACTTTACTCAACAATGCTCTTAGCAAATGCCTATTATTAAAATATTTATATAAATTATAATATATATAGAAAATTATCCAATATATAATATATATAATATATATATATTTAATATATTGGATGTGTTGTTTTAGAACATTGTTGATAAAGTATATATTATCATTTATATTTTTGCTTGAAGCGCAATTACAATGCATAATCGTAAAAATTCGATAATTATAGAAATAATTCATGACAAGCGAACTTCGGAATGCTGCGATAGCGTGTAGAACATCGTACAGGGACTGTTTCAACTTTATTTAAGTCCCATCAGCGATGATATACTAACGATTCCCTCGACAGAAAATGAAACGGAGTCAAGCAGGCGAGTCAGCAGACTTTACCGTAGCGAAGTTCGCCTGTCATTAATATTTTAAACGTTTAATGATGAAGTATAAACATATGAAATAGCAAAGGTGGTTCACCACAGATAGAGCTCAGTTTTAATTAGTGATCAACCCCACACATTTTTTGAAATTTATGTGTGAAATATAAACATATTCTTTCTTTCTAAACAACTAGTGAAACGGTTAAAAATAAACGTTAAAATAAATCAAGATAGAACTAAAAGATTGAATTCAAATGTAAAATCTTATTATAATGGAGATTGTGTGTTTTTCTGTCTGTAACCGAAACTATATCACTACTCTAGTCACAATTCCCTTAGTATTTACTTCACATTCTCCATGATTCTATTTCTATTTAAAACCTCAATTAATAATAAACTGTTTTACTTATAATACTGTTGCCTTACCTAAATACTAATAACAGCAATTGTATTTATACTATACAACAAAATTACCAGTTTTCAGTGTAACGCTAAAGTAATTGCATAGTGATATTAAAAAAACTGATTTTTAATAAATATGTACTTGGTATTATTGCATTTCTAATTGTTTGTTTTATCTTAATAGAATATGAGTAAAAATCTCTCAATAAATCCTAAAAGAAATTCATTAACAAGAAGAAATAACTGTAATTTATTCTTTACTTTTCCTATTTTAACCTAAATAGTTTAAATTAGGAAAATTTAGCATTTTGAAAGACGGAATGATGAAGAGTAAAGTTTCCAGTTGTTCTATTTTCCGATTATACCCCCCCTCCGTTTCAAATCTTTATTATGATTCTTAATTTAGTTTCATAGCCTTTCTGATTTAATCTAATATTTTATTATATTTAAACTTAAAACTGCACCCGGAGGTGCATATATTTGCTAGTAGAATAAAGAAAATATCTAGCTAAGCTACAAAATTTACACAACTTCGAAAAAAAGATTTTTATAAATCTTTATAAAGTTGTAAATATAAACAATGATTTAAAACCTTAATGTGTGGAAAAAAATAAAAGAAATACTTCACCGATAAATACATACATGCTTTTCTTTATTAGTTTTAGTACACAGTTTAATAATATTAAATGTACTATAAATACGCTATTCTGTTATCGTTGCTGTATTATTCTCATTCTTTCCACGGAGAGAGATCGATAGAACGGGTGGCGTGACTGAGAGAGAGAGAGAGGACAGAGAGAGGAGAGAGAAGAGAGAGAGAGAGAGAGAGAGAGAGAGAGAGAGGGGCGGAGGCATCAGCAAATCCGTGCTGTCAGCACGACTTGATCGTGGATAATTAGCCAAAGACTCCATCGTTAATTGACTTTTAAAAAAATCTGCCCTTACTATATGTTTTCCAATTCAGAGTAAATATAGAAAAGTCAAACATAATTAGTAATTCCATTCATTATTTTGAAAGATCCATTATTCTTCTTTCGTATAATCAATAATTATCTCTAATCTCTCCCTATAACTGTAATCTCTTAACTACTTTTATCATTTTTGTCACTCTTTTGTATACTCCCAATCTGAATATTTCCTCAATTTCCATGTTTAGACACTAGCAGTACAATGATTGCTATTTATCTGTTTTTTGTTTGTTTGTTTTATGGCATATCAACCTTAGTGGGTCATTTAATACCGATAAAGTTTTAAATAAATTCATTCTTTGAATGGAACACAAACTTTTTTATGAAATTTTCTATTTAAGCCATAGACGGACCCTAACAGGACTACCACTCCGGGTCAGAGGACTGGGAGCAATGGTGATAAAGGAGTGCTCACATCCCCCAACACCTCTAGAACTGGAACTTCCATCAGATCAGTTAAACCATTCAGACATGTAGACGCACTCAGCCACCGAATTGCTAGCACATATAATAAAAAGGGTTGCGTGGTTGCCAATAAGGCAATAAGGTTGGGCAAATCATATAGGTTAGGGCTGACATGACCCGGCCTATTGATCGAGGGGCTCCCTCCAAAAAATCCGTCTAGCCTAAGTTAAGGGTCTAATTGGAGTGTTGCAGTCATGGACTGCTCATTCCAGGGTTCTCCTTAAGACATCACTGGTCGCCACCCACTGCCAACAGGTTGGGCTCCAATGGTGATTTACCCCTCTGCAGAAGTGCAGTCGGTAATATTCTAACCGCCCCAGCCAACAGATGCTATTAAATTTTGTCACACTTCTTTGTAGCCCTTCAATCCAATAGTTTCCCTCCAATTTCCATGTCTAAAACACTGGAATGAGATTGAGTCAATGTTCTTATTGAGTTTTATTCGGGTTTTACGTATTTTTATAAATAAAATTTGCCTCCCCTTGAAATAAAATTTCTTTCCCCATCCTTTCAAAATTCGTTCAATTTTCCTCGATATATAGAGAAAATGATTTCAGCTTTAAAATTAACATCAAAGCAAACCCCTATATCGCATCTCCATTACATTTTGTGACTCTTCATGTACATTAATTTATATTGCAGGCCTTAATAGTTTTGTTTTTCCAAAATTAATTTTTTCTTAACACTTTAACCCCAATTTTCTATGTTAGATTTAATATTTTCCAATTATTTTCTGATATGACAATTTATTTATATTCACTTGTATTATTTCTTTGATAATGATCTAACAAATAGTTTAACATCATCAGTAAAAGTAGTTCTATTCTCATTTTATATTCATTTGGTTAAAGCATTTATGAATATTAAAAACAAATGATATAATATTACGGAAACACCTCTATACTTTCTCAATTTTAAAGAGCACCCATATAATAATTATATATATTATTATTATATATATATATATATATTCACCTAGGGAGTCAAAAGTAGGTAACAACGTATCACACAGATGAATAGTAGCAAATTATCTTAAGCATATATCTCATATTATCTTGAATTACCGTTCAACAAGAAAACTAATTCCATCATCAATTTTACGAGGAGTTTTCATTTGTTTACAATATTCACAGATGATCTGTTGGATTATTTATTTCATTCAGCTATGTGGAGAAATGTAGACAAACACTGAATGTTAGACTCGATGAAGTTATTATGGTTCTAATTCGTAAACGTACCGTCAACGTACGGCTTATACTACTGAAACCGTTCTTCAGGACCATATGAAACAAGTTAAGGAAAAAAGTTTGTTGTTAAAATAATGCTGATAGTGTTTTGAATGGGTTGAGTTTTGAAAATTATAGAAAAGGTTCATAACTGTCATTGATTAGCGTTCAAATTGGAATGTTATGACGTGATTGGTAAAGCTGAAGCGAAACAAGATATATTGGAAACAGCTATTTACATACTTGTGCTTTATGAATACTACAAAAGACATGTAGAGCAATCCCAAGATAAAGCGTTCTGATTGTATTGGTTTATCGGGCACATCAACCCATCTAAAGTTATTGTTATGCCAAGAGGCAAACTGTGCGGAGTCAGATTTATATGTAACGATTTTTGCAAGGGTTTTCTTGATTTTGACAGTAAGCTGTTCTGCAGTTGGTTTTTTTTTTGCTAAATCGATGTGATATCCTTTGAGGATAAATATATTGGGGTAAAGTTCAAGTTTTATTGATATATTTTTTGAATAAAGTAATTTTTAAAGATGAAATTATTGAAGTTACCGGATTGTTTTAACGGCATTTCAACCGTCTAGGATTATTTCATGCCGACTGTTTAGCTGATCAGCCAATTGTACGTTCTCGTTTACATTTTTGTATTTTTCTTAAGAGTTTGTTTTGTTCCCTGGTCTTATGATACGATATTTTTATAACAATCTATTTGGTGTATAGATGGACCCTAACAGGACTTACTGCTACATAATCATGGACTATTCATGAATTATGTAAATACTGTACTAGTAATTTAATCGAATCGTGAAGATTCCAAATAACGGGGGTTGAATGGAAAATTAGCTTAAACGTTACGTTAGCAGTTATTGGCAGGTTAATAACGCGACCAGTAGGAGCGTGTGACAATTTTAAGTTTTTTTCTAGTTTAGTTACGACCAGTTCTCGCTAAGAAAAACGTTCCTCGATATGTCGCCTCTTCAATCCACGTGGTTTTGTGGCTGGGTTGTTCCCTCAATAAAACTAATGAAAACAAAGTCTTGCTTATTATTTAATCCAAAAAGATGAGCAGACACCCAACCCGAAAAAGGGAAGAATCAACCCAGCGAAAAACAGACCCGAGGAAAACAAGTTGTTGATTGCTCGAGATGTTCACCTCTCACCCACGCGTTGACTCTTTTTGACTGGATGTTGTTTTTCAATAAAAACTAAAATAAGAAAAAAAAACACAGTCTTGCTTTATTAATTAATCATAAAAAGATGAGCAGACACCCAACCCGAAAAAGAAAGAAGTCAACCAGGAAAAACAGACCCTAGAACAAGTTGTGATATGCTTTCGAGATACTGTCACCTCTCTCACCACGCTCAGGTTGACTCTTTTGACTGGGTTGTTCAATAAAAACTTAAATAGAAAAAAATGACACAGTCTTAGCTTTATTAATTAATCCATAAAAGATGAGCCAGATCACCCAACCCGAAAAAGAAAGAGTCAACCCAGGAAAAACAGCCAGGAACAAGTTTGTTGATTGCTTTCGAGATGTTCACCTCTCAAACCACAGCGTTTGACCTTTTTGACTGGGGTTGTTTCAATAAAAACTAAATAGAAAAAAAACACAGTCGTTGCTTTATTAATTAAATCCATAAAAGATGAGCAGACACCCAACCCGAAAAAGAAAGAGGAAGCAACCCAGAGAAAACAGTCCCAGATAAAAAAAAAATGTCAGGAACAAGTACAAGTAAGAACCCCTCACTCATCTCTTCCCTCTTGGTCATTATATACCGATGTTTGGTTAGATTATAACACTATCCGGCCTACTCAGAGTGGGACCTGGGCAGAATGGAAATTAAGAGGTACTCCAGACTCCTTAGTAGAACTGGATTCCCTATTGTTTTTTTTTTTTTTTTTTTATATATTTTAGTGAGAATATTCTAATACAAATTGTATTGGCAATTACCTTCTATGAAAACATAAAAAAAGGTAAGAACTCCCCCTCCCAAAAAGAAAGAAAAAAACAAACAAAAAAACATAAAACAAACGCGAATTTATAAAAAAAAAAAAGAATTTTACTAAATGTGTAAAAAACAAATTTAAGGAAAATTGTCCCTCAATTTTGTTACTAACTCACACATCCCCCTTTCCATGATATGCTATTCATTTTGATAAAACAAAATAAATAGCAGTCTATCTATTGCTAGATTAACATTATTTATAACTGTGGAAATCAACGCCCCCCTCTCATTTTACTTTGGTCCGGCCTTCCTTCTCCCTTTGGACGTAATGGCTCTTTGAGTCCTTAAAATTTGAGACCCCTGATCTAATAAATAAAGACCATTCTTTTGTTGTATGTTTCATTTGAAAGGTCGTTTACTTTTCTTTCCTCCATTTCGAATCGAGCTAATAATGAAAGAAATGTTGGCCATTGTATTGGTAATGCTATTTCCTTTTCCAGTTTGACTTGCTTTCGTTTCCTTTGCACCGCCGCTTTCCTTTTAACGATAAATAAAAGCGAAGAATTTGATAACAGCATTCTCGTTTTCTTTGTTCGTTTTTCCCTTTTCCTATTTTAGAATGACGATTCAATTCATTAAAGATGATAAAACCAATATGAGTCAAAATTCAAACCTTCGATTCGAATCGTTTATAACAAAAAACTATTTGCCTTAGCAACAAAACAGTATAAATTTTAATAAGGAATCATTATTTTACAATTTACAGTTCGCATTTAAATGACCCATGAAGTTGATATGCCCGTAAAACAAACAAACCAAACAATCTACAGTAGCATCTTAGACCGCTTTATCTCGGCGCTAGAAGAACTGACTAGGGCTAAAAAAACCAAACAAAAACAATTACAGTAGCATCTTAGGCCGGTTTAGCCCATCGCTATAAACTTGGACTAGCTAATCGTAAGGTCTCCGTCGATAACCGCCCTCGCCTTAAAGTCAGCGTATAGAGTAGCACAGGATCTGTCGTGAAGCTGAGAAGAACTGAGGTTGTTGTGGCGACACATCTCAGACGCAAAAAAGAATCATTAGTCTAGCACTATGAAAAGATAGACTCCCCGCTGCCTGGCTGGTACCAATAAATCAGACCACCCCACAACTTACTACTTTTACAGTGGTATTGTTACATACTCATACACATATTACCCATGTTATGTATATACACGAGTGTTCTTTTACTAAAGAAGGGAGAAGATTTAGACATAGGTAGATAGAGAGATCATATGCATTTTGCATTACTTACTTCTTTGGCCATTTGGTGATCTCTAGTCGTTTCTATTCTTTCTCTCCATGTGAATTCTATTTCTAGATTCCTTGGCGTTCGTCTTTGATGCATTCCTTCTTCTGGTCAGTCTTTGCCAAGACATTCATCAAACAAGAACACCATCTATTCTTTAAACTTTTATTTACTTAACTAAAATTCTCTTCTAACTAACACAACGCGCGTGTGCATAATGAGCCATGCTTCTCATCGGACAACCAAGCAGGTACTGATTTTAACTCTAGTCCCACGACTCACGTATTTCGCGGGCTTTCTGTAATATTCCATGAAAGTCCCTTCGTGATATGAAAAAGACCATCCCTTCAGAAATACAGGGGGTGACAATAATCTATGCATAATTATGTAAACCACCAGTATCGGCATTAATAGACCCACTGAGGTTGATATGCCGTAAAACAAACCAAACCAAACAATTACAGAGCATCTTAATGCCGGTATCTCATCGCTAGAAACTTGACTAGGCTTTAATCGTAAGTTTCCGTTCGATACCGGCCCTCGCTAAATCAGCGTATAGAGTAGCACAGGGATCTTGCGGTGAAGTGAGAGCGATGTGGTGTGGCACACATCTCAGACGCAAAAACAATCCTTAGTCTAGCGCTATTGAAAAGGATAGACTCCCTCGGTGTCTTGCTGTACCAACATTAGCCACCCAGACAACTTACTACTTTTACAGTGGTATCTGACTTATGAAGTTTAAGTCCGCCCGCTCTAACTTAATTTCCTCGTATATCAAATCAATTTTCCTACTGAAAATTAACAGAAATGACATTAACCTTCCAGTGCCTCTAAACACCCCTTTTTTGTTTCTTTAAAAGAAAATAGCACAGTTTATATAAAATCATGATAAAATATGATGTAATGAATTATTTACTGTAATATGTTTCAATTTTTATTCTTTTAAAAAATAAATAACACTGTATTTACTGTAATAAATTAAAAAACTTAAATATTTGTAAATTAGCATAAGCGTATCTAAAGCACGCTCGTACCTCAACATTTACTCTCAACACAAAGCAAACACTCCATCAAGTGATAACTCATAACTCGAAAACTCTTAAATCAAACTACCACTGCATAGTCTAATAACATAAATCTTATATTAGTACATAGCGGCTGCTAATGAGAATTCTAACAAAATATCGCCGGTCCGAATGAAATTAAATTTTAACTTTGTGATCTATATATAAATCAGACATGGGCATTGGACAACCTTTTTCGAAAAGTAGACATGTCCCAAAATCGCGGTCTTTTTTTCGTCAATTTGCTGGAAGTTGGCGTGACTCACTTAAAACTATGGGGAATCGAAAGGCAATAATTATTTGTTGTTTTAAGTCCTAACTCGGAGTGGTAGTACCTGTTAGGGCCCATTTATAGGTCAAATATATATTTAATATTATTGTATTCAATAAAAAAACCCAAAGAACAAAACAAAAAAACGATATTCTTCTGAATTAAAACAAAAAAGTGAAAAGTGTTTCTTGATACAACCCTCGCCAAAAAAAATAGAATAGAAAAAAAAAGAAAAGAAATAAAGAATAAAAGCCTTAAACCTGTACTCAGACAGCTTCACATTTTCTAAACGCGCACGCACGCACACCACACACACAACACACCACGCACACACACACAATTGTGTAGTGAAAATAGTCACTAATTAGGACAGACCCTATCTAGTAGTGACACCCAAAGGAGTGTAACAGGCTTGAATTCAGAGTTTCCTTCTCCTAGACTTAGTCTAATCAAGGTTAAAGAGCCCAGTCTGCTCTAGTATTTATCCATAATGGAGGGAGAGCTAGTTGGATTCATACTTTCCCAAGTGTATTATCCAAAACTGTAGCATCGTATAGCAGATTAGAACTCGGTTTACGAGCCATTTCCTACGACTCTAACCATTAGACCACACGCCTCCAAACAGACTCTCATACACACGTACACGCGCACACACACACCATGAACAAAAACTAATTGCTCAAGGGGCAACAATGCGCTCCATCGAAAAATGTTACCGAGTAGTAGAATACTTTTTACAACTTTTCTATACATACAATTGCGTAACGTTATCGTAATGAAATCAGTGACCCGAATTCAAATCTTTAAATAAGACAGCTTTACTTTGTGCTAAAAAAAAGCTATGAATCTATCTGTTCTCACCCCACTTTTGAGAAATATTGGGTTCGGTAGGCTTGGTTAGGCACGAATCTAAAAAAAACATTTTGATTGCAAACCAGCTTTTACTTTGACCTGTATCGCATCCCTCTCTTGCAAGAAGTTTAGTAAATTCATGAACTAAACCCACACACATACACACACCGCACAAACACACACACAACACACACAACACACACACGCGCCACACACACATTTTAATAACATATATAATGAAGGAAGTGGATGGGTTAGATCCGACGATATGCTGTAGATAGAAGGAAAGTGGTCAAGAAATGATCAACTCAAAACAATCACAGGTGATACTTCGTCTGTATTCACAGACTTCCTGTGAAAAACAGACGAAACGTATACCCTGTGACTTGTTTTGAGTTGATCATTTCTGACCACTCCTTCTATCTACACGCATACATAATAAATGTGTGTGTGTGTGGTATTTGTCAGATTTTTTCATTTATGCATGTTGAATAAACAAAAGACACATCTCCTGTTAAACAATTTATTTTTGATCTTTTCAAGTTTCTGGCCAACGTTTTAATATTCGTGAATCTGGATTAGTCCACCAAAGTTCAGGTCCCGAAAAATAATTTAAATTCAAAACGAAAAAATTGAAATGTTTTAATTTTAAATATCTGCTTCTCTCGATGTTCCGGAGATAAACAAGCTCTAAGATGATTTCAAAATCGAAAATATGTTCAATATAGCTATAATATGATATAAAATATTTTCACTTTAACCAGCATTGGTGTTTTCATATCCTTTATCATACTAATTATCACCCCCCTTCTTGTCAACCTTAATTCCATATCCATATTCATTCCACCTATTTAATTTACTATTTACTTAAATCGTTCCGGGTGTAAAACTTGAAAGCACCGGAACAAAAGGGTCCAGTTTATATCAATAAAACAACTTTTCCACGTCTATCTCCTTTTGTTCCAATCATTAACATTGTAGATCCTCACATTATACCTAAATTATATAATTATATATATATATATATATATATAATATAATATATATATTGCACCTATCCAATATAATACAAGATGTGTCAAATAAGTATCAAGATTTTTGTACTTTACACAATCTACCCTGAAAAAATAACTTCCCATTTCATTAATTTTTCAGAATACAAGTGGCAAAAATATACTAAGTTAAAGCTGTATTTACCAAAAACAAATGAGGAATAATGAACTTATTGTAGATAAAAGTGTTCAAAAAAAGTACAAAATGTCTGATACTTTTACACACCTTGTATATATATGGTTTATTGAGAGAAGAGAAGAGAGAGAGGATCTTCAGCGAGAGAAGAAGAGTAGAGAAGAGAGAGAAGGATAAGCATTAGTTTTGGAAGAGCCTTTGTTAACTCCCCTATGAGATTGACTACAATGACTCTGAGAAGGATCGCTAATTCCCATAGGAAATGCTTTGCCAGCCAAGAACAGATAATATTTGTATGTTTGAGAAATACAAGACGATCACTAGTAAGATTAACATAATTCAAGTCAAACAAATTTGATTATTCCTTTTGTTGCGTCCAGTCGCGGTCGCCTTTTACATAACGTACAAACGCGTGACGCGCCAGCTCGGCGGCGACGAGCGGACCGTTCTTTTCAATCCTTGTAAAACAAAAATACGGAAGTGTCATGGACAAAGCCAACACTACGGCGTCCAAACAAAACCATAGACACACCACACAACCACACACCACACACACTTACACACACACACACACACACACACACGCTAAAGAAAAAAAGAGAGAAAAAAAATGAAAACCAAAGGGAGTCAGGTCATCTCCCATCCCCATTAAATGTGTTAACCCCAGGCATGATCAAAGCCCAGGATTTATAACAAAGAAAAGGAGTTTTAGACATGCTGTCAAAAAATGAAAAAAAGGCATTACATGATGGAAAAAGGATTCAGGTAAGTAAAGGTATGAATAACTCCAACAATAAAAAAAAAAAATCAAAACTAAAAAACAAAAACACAAAACACAAAAACATAAAATAACTAGTGTTAACCATATAGTTTAAAAGTATTCCTTTTAGTTTATTTATGTTATTGTTGTTTGAGTAGGTGTGGGGGAGTGAGCTTGTCTTAACTAAAAGAGTGTGAATTTGAAAATGGCGCTAAACTTGCTTCCAGCGAGTCGTACACGTCCCTTCACAGTTAGTACTTATTGTCTTGTACATAGGTGAATAAACTTACGCACATAAGTATATATATATAAGTAATAATATTAAAAATTTTTTCTTGTTCAAATGGGAGAAAATTCAATATTTTATAAAAAAAAGGTCCGCAAAATGTATTATGTTCTCAGAAAATTAAAAAAAAATTCCTTTTTTATCTTAACAAATAATATATAATAATAATATTATAAGTAATAATATATATGTAGCAGGACCTGTGGATATATATTAATCTAATTGTTACAACGTTTGTAATTTACTTAAGAGCTATTGCAAATTGTTCAATACGTTAAAGTATAATAATCTTGATTTAACTCTCTCTCTCTCTCTCTCTCTCTCTCTCTCTCTCTCTCTCTCCTCTCTCTTCTTTTCTCTCAGTCTTTTCTTCTTACCTTCTCATCCTCATCGATTGAAACAGATTAGCCTTATGTTCCGCGTTCCCAATCTATAACATTTATAATAAAAATGGAATGTTCCAATTTAGATGAGGTAACGACACTTCATAGAAAATAGAATTCGTGGATAAGCATAAAAATAATCAGTATTTACATTCATGAATTTCATCTTGGACATTTGAGGTTTCATTTTAACCAGAGGGTGTTGCAGGGATGATAACGGACGGAAGATTTAGAACCAACGTATATATAGATGAGTAATGGATATATACATATACATTCTTATACTTTATGATGCATATCATAAAATAAGCTTGTGTACTCTAATCTTGTGCGGAACTACATTAATTTATATTATATATATAATATATAATATATAATATATATATATAATATATTATTAATATTAATTTACATTTTTTGCTTGAAGGCATACAATTGCTATATCGTAAAAATTCCATAATTAATGAAAATAATCATGACAAGCGAACTCGGCAAATATCGCCCCCCCCACGTAAACCATCGTACAGCAGCTGTTTCAACTTTTATATACGCATTGTAACTGCCTCAAGTAAAAAATATAAATTAATAATATACTTTACTCAACAATGCTTCTAAAGCAAATTTCCTAAATAATATAAATATATATATATATATATATATATATATATATTGGATGTTTGTTTTAGAAGCATGGATAAAGTATATATTATCATTTATATTTTTGCTTGAAGGCAATTACAATGCGTATATCATAAAATTCGATAATTATAGAAAATAATCATGACAGCGACCTGAATGTGCATGCGTAGAACATCGTACAGACTGTTTCAACTTTATTAAGTCTCATCAGCGATGTATACTAACGATTTCCCTCCGACAGAAATCGAAACCGGGAGTCAAGCAGGCAGAGTTCAGAGACTTTACCGCTTCGAAGTTCGTGATATTAATATTTTAAACTGTTTAATGATAAATAAACATATGAAATAGCAAAAGGTGGTTCACCACAGAATAGGCTCAGTTCTAATTAGTGATCAACCTCCACACATTTTTTGAAATGTTATTTGTGAAAATAAACATATTTTTCTTTCTAAACAACTTTAGTGAACGGTAAAAATAAAACGTTAAAATAAATCAAGATAGAACTAAAAGAATGAATTCAAATGTAAAATCTTATTATAATGGAGATTGTGTGTTTTTCTGTCTGTAACCCGAAAAACTATATCACTACTCTAGTCACAATTCCCTTAGTTATTTACGTCACATTCTCCATGATTCTATTTCTATTTAAACCTCAATTAATAATAAAACTGTTTACATTATTAATACTGTTGGCCTTACCTAAATACTAATAAACATGGCAATTATTTATATATACAACAAGAATACCAGTTTTCAGTGTAAACGTAAAGATAATTTGCATATTGATATTAAAAAACTGATTTAATAAAATATGAATGGTATTATTGATTCTAATGTTTGGTTTTATCTTAATGAATATGAGTAAAAAACTCTCAATAAAATCCTAAAAGAAATTCATTAACAAGAAGAAATAAACTGTAAATTTATTCTTTACTTCCTATTTTAACTAAATAGTTAAATTTAGGAAAATTTAGCATTGAAAAACGGAAGTGATAAAGAGTAAGTTTCAGTTTTCTATTTTCCGATTATTACCCCCCTCCGTTTCAAATCTTTATTTAATCTTAATTAGTTTCATTAGCCTTTCTGATATCTAATATTTATTATATTTAAACTAAATACTTCCACCTAGGGTCGATATATTTGCTAGTATGAATAAAGAAATATCTAGCTAAGTACAAATTACACAACTTCGAAAAAAGATTTTTAAAATCCTTATAAAGTTGTAAAATAAACAATGAATTAAAACCTTAATTGTGAATAAAAATAAAGAAATATCACGAAAATACATACATGCTTTTCTTATACGTTTTAACACAAGTTAAATAATTTAAAATGTACTATAAATACGTATTCTGTTATCGTTGTGTATTATTCTCTTATTCCTTCGAGAGATATCGATAGAAGTGCGTGAGAGAGAGAGAAGAGAGAGAGAGAGAGAGAGAGAGAGAGAGAGAGAGAGAGAGAGAAGAGAGAGAGAAGGGGGGAGGATCATGCAAATCCGTGCTGTCAGCACGACTTGATCGTGATTAATAGCCAAAACTCCAATCGGTTAATTGACTTTAAAAAAAAATCTGCCCTTACTATATGTTTCCAATTCGATAGAAAATATAAAAAAAACGTCAAACATAATTAGTAAATTCCATTCATTATTTTGAAAAGATCACATAATTCTTCTTTCTAGTAATCATAATATCTCTAATCTCTCCCTATAACTGTATCTTTAACTACTTTTATCATTTGTCACTCTTCTTTGTATACTCCTCAATCTGAATATTTCCCTCGAATTTCCAGTTTTTTAACACTAGAGTACAAATTGTATTTATTGTTTTTTTTTGTTTGTTGGCATATCAACCTTAGTGGGTCATTTAATACCGATAAAGTTTTTAAATAAATTCATTCTTAATGGAGACACAATTTTTTATGAAATTTTTCTATTAAGCCATAGACGGGACCCTAACAGGTACTACCACTCCGGGTCAGAGTGGACCTGGGAGCAATGGTGATAAAGGAGTGCTCCACATTCCCCAAACCTCTAGAACTGGAACTTCTACCATCAGATAGATTAACGTCATTCTCAGCCACCGAATTGTAGCACATATAATAAAAAGGGTTGGGCTTGCAATAAGGGCAATAGGTTGGCAATCATATAGGTCTTAGGGCTTGACATGACCCGCCGATTGATCGATGGGGACCTCTCCGAAAACGTCTAGCCTAAGTAAGGTCTAATTGGAGTGTTGCATGTCATGGACTGCTCATCCTCCAGGGTTCCCTCCTTAAACATCACTGGTCCCACCCACTGCCAACAGGTGGCTCCAATGGAGTTTTACCCTCTGCAGAGCAGTCGGTAATTCTAAACGCCCCAGCCAACAGAGTATTAATTTTGTCACACTTCTTTGTATGCCCTTCAATCTCAATATTTCCTCCAATTTCCATGTCTAAACACTGGAATGAGATCTGAGTACAATGTTCTATTTGAGGTTTATTCGGTTTTACGTATTTTTAAAATAAAATTTGCCTCCCTTTAAATAAAATTCTTCCCATCTTTCAAATTGTTCAATTTTTCCTCGAATAATAGAGAAAATATGATTTTCAGCTTTAAAATTAACATCAAAGTCAACCCCTAGATCGCATTCTCCATTTACATTTTTGATTTTCATGTTACTTAATTTATATTCAGCTTTAATAGTTTTGATCAAATATCTAAACTTTACATTTTCTATGTTAGATTTTAATTTCCAATTATTTCTGATATGACAATTATTTATATTCACTTGTATTATTTCTTTTGATAATGGACTAACAAATAGTTTAACATCATCAGTAAATAGTTCTATTTCTCATTTTATATCATTTGTTAAAGCATTTATGAATATTAAAAACAAATGATATAATATTACGGAAACACTCTATACTTCTCAATTTTTAAAAAGCACCCTATATATATATATATAATAACCTAGAGTTCAAAAGTATGTATACAACTGTATCACACAGATGAAATTAGTAGCAAATTATCTTAAGCATATTATCTCATATTATCTTGATATACCGTTTCAACAAAAAAAAAACTAATCCAATCCATCAATTTGACGAGGAAGTTTTTCATTTGTTACAAATTCACCAGATATCTTGGATTATTTTATTCAGCTATGTGGAGAAATGTAGACAAACACTGAATGTTAGACTCGATGGAAGTTTATTATTGGTCTAATGTCGACGTTCGAACGTTACGGTTATACTGAAACCCTTCAGGACAATATGAAACAAGTTAAGGAAAAAAGGCTTTTGTTGTTAAAAAAATGATAGATGTTTTGAATGGGTTGAGTTTGAAAATATAGAAAAAGGTTCCTAACTGTTCATTGATTAGCGTTCAAATTGAATTCATGACGTGATTGGTAAATGCGAAAGCGAAAGTCAAGATATGATTGGAACAGCTATTTACATACTTGTCTTATGAATACTACAAAAGACATGTAGAGCAATTCCCAAGATAAAGCGTTCTGATTGGTTGATTGGTTTTATCGGCACATCAACCCATCTAAGGTTATTTTATGCCAAAGAGCAAACTGTGCGGGATGTCAGATTTATTGTAACGATTTTTGCAAGGGTTTTTCTTGATTTTGACAGTAAGCTGTCTGCAGTTGGGTTTTTTTTTTGCTAAATGGATTGGATATCGCTTTGAGGGATGAATTTATTGGGTAAAGTTCAATTTATTGATATATCTTTTTGGAATAAAGTATTTTTAAAGATGAAATTATGAAGTTACCAGATTGATTTTAACGGCATTTCAACCCGTCTAGGATTATTTCATGCGACTGTTTAGTGAATCGCCTTAATTGTACGTTCTCGTTTACATTTTTTGTATTTTTTCTTAAGAATTTGTTTTGTTGTGCACATGGTCTATTGAATACAAATATTTTTTAAACATATCTATTTGGTGCATAGATGGGACCCTAACAGGTACTACTGTTACATAATTCATGGACTATTCATGAATTATGTAAATACTGTAGCTAGATAATTGAATCGAATCGTTGAAGATTCAAAAATAACGGGTTGAATGGAAAAATTAGCTTAACCGTTACCGTTGGCTTATTGGCAGGTAATAACGCACCAGTAGGAGCGTGTGACAATTTTAAGTTTTTTTTGTTTAGTTACGACCAGTTTCTCGCTGAGAGAAGACGTTCTCTCGATATGTCGCCTCTCAATCCAATGTTTCATAAAAACTAAATAGAAAAAACAAAGCTTGCTTTAATTTAATCCAAAAGATGAGCAGACACCCAACCGAAAAAGAAAGAAATCAACCCAGGAAAAACAGCCCAGAACAAGTTTGTTGATGCTTTCGAGATGTCACCTCTCACCACGGGTGACTCTTTTGACTGGGTTGTTCAAAAAAACTAAATAGAAAAAAAAACACAGTCTTGCTTTATTAATTAATCCATAAAAGATGAGCAGACACCCAACCCGAAAAAGAAAAAGTCAACCCAGGAAAAACAGCCCAGAACAAGTTGTTGATTGCTTTCGAGATGTCACCTCTCACCACGCGGTTGACTCTTTTGACTGGGGTTGTTTCAATAAAAACTAAATAGAAAAAAAAACACAGTCTTGCTTTATTATTAATCCATAAAAGATTAACATGAGATGAGCAGACACCCAACCCGAAAAGAAAGAAGGAAAGCAACCCAGAGAAAACAGCCCAGATAAAATCAGAACAAGTACAAGTAAGAACCCCTCATCTCATCTCTTCCCTCTGGTCATTATATACCCGATGTTTGGTAGTATACACTATCACGCCTACTCAGAGTGGACCTGGGATAATGGAAATTAAGAGTACTCCAGACTCCTTAGTTCAGAACTGGATCCTCACAAGCAGATGGATTTTAGTATCATACCCATGACATCTTTTTGGGAGGGTCTTGTCCTTCTGCAGGGGATACAGTCAGCGTATTAAGGGGTCAACTTGCCTGAATGATGGCGCATTAGTCTTGAATAAAACCATTGATACTCTAAAGCTTAAGTCAAAAATCAAAATTGTCTTTTTTATATCTTCGTTTAATAAAGCGAATAAACGTAATTTCTTATTTTATTTATGTAAGCAAATACTAATAATAGGCGCTCGTTGTGTAATGGTTGTCGCCGTAAGAAAGAAACACGGTAAACTGATGTCAAATCATATACGAAGCTGTTTGCATTTTCATAGCGCCAATACCCTTGGGAAATGTATGCATCCAAATATTCTCCCTCCAACTATGGGTAAATAGTAGAACAGACTGCGATCTTTAACCTTGGTGTGGTGGCCGGTCTACGAGAAGGAAAACTCAGAATTCAAACGTTTTAAACGATGCTTAAAAATTGACCTTGAGTTACATCCTGCTTGTGCGGAGTCATTGATAAATACATATATACAAATAATTATGTATAATTCGCATATAACGCGCAAATAACTTTGTATAATGCGCATAAAACACATAATTTGTACTCAACTAAATATTCATGCTCATAGAATCAGAAGTAGATCTCACGCTAACCGTAATATTTTCCCACATTTCCCGTGTATGTATGTGTGTGCATAATGGACTTCTCTCTTTTTTTTCTTTCATTTTCACACTTTCCCATGCACGCACGCTTTCACGCTCCCTTCACTGTATTTTATACATACATACACAGATATATACATACACATGCGCACGCTCACATGCCCCGTATCAAGGAATACCGTACCTGTCATCCCAACAAGACAGAAAGTGTTTCTCGCTAGCGGCCAGCTGTCAAGACACCCGGGTGGGCATCGAGATTTTAACTTAGACACCCGGACAGGAAGAGAAGGCGGCAAACAGCTAAGCAGTTTTAGTGAAATAAATAAAATAATAAAAAGAAAGAAAGGAACAAACAAAAACAAAAATACAAAACAAAACAAAACAAAAAAATACCTAAAGAAGTTTGCCCGTCGGTTGATATGTTTAAAGTGCCTGGAAGGACACCATACGATAGGGCTGATAGCCTACAACACTAACAAGAGATTCAAATCGGTCTGAAGTGTGTAAAAGAGGAAAAGGTTTCAATAAACGATAATTGAGAGAGTAATTCAATCATCCATTCATTTTTATATTGGTTGGCTCACAATACCCGGGGAGGGGGGTGGTATTTTTTGACACAGCTACAAAAGGGAAAATATATATTCGTATCGATATTCAAACAAAACATACAACCGCCATAGATTCTGTATACATTTTAATTCAAAATTTATCGATAATTTATACATACATATTTACCAACCACTTTGCATGAGTAGGGTTTGGTACAAGGTCAATTTTTAAGCGGAGTTTAACAGGTTTTAATTCAAGTTTTCTTTCTCCTAGACTGGTTGACTTAGCAAAGTTAAAGATCCCAGTCTGTCCTATTATTCAACCATAGCTGGAGTAAGAATAATTGGATTCATACATTTCCAAGAGGTATTAGCGCTATGTGAAATGCAAACAACCTCGTCCAGGATTCTAACTCGGGTGGTTGTATCAATTTACCACCGATGATAACTATTACACCATCCACCTCGATAATTTATACAACGATGGATCGTGTGCATAATACAGGGACGTATAAATCGACTCTTATCAAAAAGAGATAATTATGAATTTTTATAACTTTTGTAAAATATATATCATCTTGTTACATAATTTATGGATAGCCTATGAATGTGCAAGTACTGTAGCTAGATATATTTGAATTGAATCGTCGAAGGGGGTTGAATGGAAAAGTACCATAACCGTTATAATTATGAGGGCAGGTAATGGCCGCAACTTGAATCCCTCCATAAACACACGATTAGAAGCGTGTGCCAGTTTTAAGTTTTTAGTTAGTTGCGACCAGTTACTCAATGAGAGAAGATGTTCACTCAAGAGTCGTTTCTCACCTCGCGAGTTTCGGCTGTTTTTTTTTTTTTAAATAAAAGCTATAAAGAAAACAACAAAGTTTTGCTTTATTAATTAACAAACAAAAATGCACGAAACCCAGCTCGAATAGGAAAGAAGAAAGCAACCCACAGAATCAGCACTGAGAAGATGACGGCCAACAAAGTAGATATACAAAAGAAGAAGTACGAACAAATCTATCCGCTCATCATCGTCCCTCGTCTGTCTCTCACTTGCAATTATATACCCGATGTTAACAATCTGATCAGGGAAATTTTTCCATGTAACTTTTGTATCCAAACCTTCACCACGGATAGGATGTGACACAAGGCCAATTTTTAAACGGAGTAAAGCTGGTTTTAATTTAGAGTTTTCCTTCTCAAGACTGGTTGCCATACTAAGGCTATAGAACTCAGTCTGTCCTACTATTTACCAATAGCTAGGGGGAAGCGATCGATTCATACTTTTCTCAAAGCGTTAGCCCGAAGTGAAACTCAAATAGCCTCATCCAGGATTTGAACTCAAATCGCCGATTCCATCTCCTAAAACGATAACCACTACGAATCTTAGACCTACAAAAGTAAAAAAAATTGAGATGTCTGTAGCTTGTTTGCATTTTTTTTTTGTTTTTGTTATTGTTTTGCTTTGTTTGTTTTTTATTTTTTATTTTATTTTTTAGACTGGATTTGAACTCGAATCGCCGATTCCATTTCCAACGACTATAATCATTATGCTCAAGTCACGAAAATTACTCTTAAAGATGCTAGATAAAAACTTTTAACAACTGAAATATTTTTATTCTCGTATAAGTATCTCAGGGTACACAATACATTTGTTTGTCCACTTCCACCAAAAAATCTATTATTCAGGCCTAATGTGAATGAAGGAATATATTTTTTCCTTCTTGTACACCATACATAATATGTCCTGTAGGATTCTTCAAAATTTTTCCTACTGTAAATGTTTGTTCTTTGAATTGTGTTTATATACCCTTAACATTGGGTATATAATAGAGAGATAGAGAGAGAGAGAGAGAGAGAGAGAGAGAGAGAGAGAGAGAAGAGAGAGATGATGATGATGATGATGGTTTCTTACTTGTTTCTCTGTCTACTTGTTCCGGGCATTTTTCTGGCTGTTTTCTCTGGGATTTTTTTTTCTTGTTCGGGTTGGTGTCTGCTCATCTTTTATGGATTAATTAATAAGCAAGACTTTGTTGTTTTCTTCTATATACTTTATTTAAAACAACCCAGCCAGGACTGCGCGGTGAGAAGCAACATCTCAGAGCGAGCGGACCTCTGCAACTGCCCACACTGACTTTCTGGTCGCAACTAATCTAAAAACTTAAAATTGTCACACGCTTCTAATCGCGCGTTTCCGAAGGGTCAAGTCAAGGTCATTACCTTCCACTTATAACCATAACAGTTAAGGTAGTTTTCCACCTAACTCCCTCCAATTCTGAATTTTCTAACGAACTCGGATTCAAAATTGATCTAGCTACAGTACGTACATAATTCATAACCTACCTATGAATTATGTAACATTTCTTTACTGCAGTCTCTTAAAATAAAAATACCATATCTGTTGGTTTTAATAAAATTCTTGTTTAAATTCTATCATATCCTTTGTCGCACCAATGAGAATAGTAGCTTCGATGAGATGTGATAAGTATTTACCTAATCCATTCGCCTTTCAATCCATTCGCCACTCATTCCATTCGTCACGTAGGATGTGACACAAGGTCAACAGTAAAGGGAATCCAGTGAGGATCGAACTAGGTATTCAATAGTAATGGATCTGCGAGACTAAATTGCTGACCATAAAACCTTTTAAGCAACAATTACACCAAAGATATAAATACGAACGTACAAAGAATGCGATTTCTTATCTCTAGGCATAAAATAACCCTAGACGGTTGACATGCCGTTAAAGTCAATCAATCAATCAAAATATGTTAAATGATGTGAATATTTCCGTTAATATACTGTAAACCAACAATACATTTTTAAATAAAACTAAAAAGCTGCTAAAGAAAATCAAAGCAGAACTTTAGTTTATATTGCAGTTAAACATTGTAATTTTAGTTTATTTTAAGAAAATAACATAAGTTTTGCTAAACTTTAAATTCATGTGTATTTTTTAATTTTGCAGGTGTTGATGTGCCATTAAACAAAATAACCCTATCTCACCTAACCTCTACACAATAATACTTAATTGGGTGTCAACTGTGATATTTTAGTGGTCCATAGAACAATTCTAGTTCAGAACAATTGTTATTACTCAACATTGTGGAAAAGGGGGAACTACTACCACTGACCTCACTAGGAGCATCAACCACAGATTCATTGAATCAACCAACATCTTTTTACTATTGTACATAAATACTCTATAGAATTTAATTGTTAAATATTTATTTGAAATAAAAATTTTTCTTCAAAATAAAGCATAATCATTTACTATTTCTTTAATATTTTATACAATTCCACTACTTTTTATTAGTAAAAAATATAAGAAGTTTTTTTTTCCATAAAATCATTAAATTCTTTAATTACCATTGAAATATTTTGGTTCATGTAAGTATTTATGCAATCCGTTCGCCACGGTAAGATGTGACACAAGGTCGCAATAATGGATCTACGACACTAGCTTACACCCCGATGGGACGTCCAAATATATTGGGACATGTAAGATTAAATGTGAATGAAAGAGTCAATATGGAGTGGGTATGAAGTAGGAAACTGATTTGTCTGGCAAACTGATAGGCCGGTGATATGGGACAAAATAACCAGGATTTTTAAGCTTGAAACCCCTCCCCACAAAAAAGAAAAATAAAGAAAAAAGAAAACAAAAGAAAAAAAACAGAACAAAAAAAAAAAAAACTAAAAAAAGAAAGAAAATCTTTGATCTTACATGGTCGACTTTTCAGTGTTCTATGTCCACGTCAAAATTTTGACTACAAATGAAGAAAGAACCATTGGCCGATATTTCCCTTTTAATGAACGGTCTTTTCTTCTGTTTTCCTTTCTTTCTATCTTTTCTTCCATTTTCTTCTGATTTCTCTTTCGTTTTTTTTTTCCTATTCTGTTCCGTTCTCGTTACTTTTTAAAATTTCTTCTTTTCTTTTTTTCTTTCACTTCCATTTCCTTTTCTTTTCTTCTTCTGTCTTTTTATTCTTTCTTTTCTGTTCTGTTCTCTTCTGACTTCTCTTTCTTTTTCTTCCTTTTTTCTTCTTTCTATTCTTCTCTTGTCTTCTGACTTCTTTTTCTCTTCCCTTCTTTTTCCCTTTCTTCCCTTCTCTCCCTTTTTCTTTTTTCCTCTCTTCTCCCCTTTTCTTCTTTCTTTGTCTTCTAGTATTGTTTTCCTTACATTGTTTTGAACGAATATATTTAAAAATTCATATGGTTTGTTTATGCTAATTTTATAAATCTTAGTTCAAAGGAATGTAAAACAATGTGAAGCTTCGAGGGAATACTTGGATGGAGCTAAATCAGATATATGTTTTTTTTTTTTGTTCAACACTCACACACACACACACACACACACACACACACACACACACACACACACACACGTCGCTGATATTAGATAGACAAGACAGCAATTTTCAAAAGTGAATTATTTGAAAATACTGAAAAAATTCTTATACAAAACTTAACGTGATTTTTTTTACAGATCTGGTAAATAAATTACTAAAATCAAACTAAAAACGAGGAAGGTCCGTCGCTAACGTGCTGGACTGTCATACTGTAATAAGCGAGTTCGAACTCTAGTCGAACTATTACATTCACTTCCGGACTAATACCCTTGGGAAAGATGTGAACCACATCATCCCCCATCTATATGTTAAATAGTACCACTACTGTTCTACATCCTGTGGAAGAACAGTCGTGATACTATTTAATCCATATCTTTAGTGCTTTGAGCATTAAATAACCCACGAAGGTTGATATGCTATTAAACAAAAAACCCAACCAAACTTAATTTGATTAATCACCCCACTTCGCCACTGCAACCCAATAAATTAAACACAAACAAATCTATTGGGATGAGCAGTAGATGGGAAGTACATATTTACCTAATGTTATATATTAATAGTGTAATGGTTAGAGTTTAGTAAATGGACTCGCCGACCCGAGTTCAATTCCTGGACGAAGCTGTTTGCATTTTACATGGCTCTAATACCATTAGGAAAGGTATGAATCCATTTCCCCCTCCACCTATGGGCTCTTTAATCATGGATAAATAACTAGTTTAGGAGAATTCAAACATGTTAAACTCCATTTAAAATGACCTTGTGTCGCATATTGCTCGGGCGGAGTGGTTGGTAAATATAAATAAATAAATAAATATATATATCCCTTTGCATATCTCAGGTATATAATGAGAGAGAGAGAGAGAGAGAGAGAGAGAGAGAGAGAGAGAGAGAGAGAGAGAGAGAGAGAGAGGGCAGACAGACAGATAGAGTAGAGATGGGATGAGAGGTCTTACTTGTTACTCTCTGCTTCTACTGCTTCTAACTTGTAGGTCGCCATATTCTTCAGGACTGATTCTCGGGATGATCCAGTGGGGCTGTTTCTTCTTTCTTATTCGGGCTCATTTCTTCGGGCTGGCCATTTCTCGTTTTAATAACTTAACTTCGTTGTTTTTCTTAAGTCTTTCATTTAAAACAGCCCAGCCCATAAAGATTCCGTGTGGATCGAGAGCGACATCTCGAGAGCCGACGACAGCTTTCGCTCTCAGCAAGTAAAACTAAAACTATCTCACGTGTGTAATTGTGCGCTACCGGAAGGTCAAGTAGATGTCACCATTCGCCAATCATCGACCATGGTAACTTTCACTGAACCCCCGTTATTTGAATCTAACGAACTCTTTATTCAAAAAGATTCTTACAACAGTACGTACATAATTCATTGACTATCCATGAATTATGTAACACTTACATCTCTGCCACGATCAGGATGTGACACAAGGTCAATTTTTAAGTGGAGTATAACTGGTTTGAATTCAGAGTTTTTCCTTCTAGACCGGTTGCTTTACCGGGTTTAAGAGCCCAGTCTGCCTTACTATTTATCAATAGTTGGAGGGAGAGTAATTACTTTCCCAAGGGCATCAGCACTATGTGTAATGCAAACAGCTTCATCCAGGATCCAAACTCTGGTTGCAGGTTCAACTTCCAATGACGATAACCGTTACGTTACGAACTCCTCCAGACGAGGATTAACCAATACTTCAATCACTTGTCTTTTACCAAATGATATGTTTTCGATTTCTTCTTGGAACTCATCTTGTTCTTCTTATACTTGATGATGGAGCGTTCTCTTGTTTATCATATTTTTTTGAAGTGGGTTGGTGGGTGGGTGGTGGTCGTTCTTTCTTTACATCGAAGCTCCGCATTCTATTCCACATCGTCATCCATTTATCACTTCTCCCCCCTCCTCTCTCCTAACAAGAATGTCATATTTCGCACACTATTTTTTTTTATTAGATAGCGGTCACTATGATCGAATAGGCATCATCATCATCATCATCCTCATCCTCATCATCATCATCATCATCATCATCGCCCCCATAACAAAAAAAAAGAGTGAATGCTGAGTAAGACGTAGAGTTATTCTACAGACGACTTGACGCTTTGCCTGATAAGGCATTGATGAACTTGTCGCCTTTTGATATCGCCTCGAATCGGAAGCATTACATATGCATTACATATCATCTGTCAAATGGCCGCAGCGCATGCGCACTTCTGCTTGATTTTTGACGAGAAATTCTTTTTTTTTTTTCAGGAATAGAGTCAGTTTTCTCAGCTCTTTTTTCTTCACTACAGTTCGCGTTTCCATTCCTTATTTTTTTTGTAATAAGATTTTCTTTATTCATATTGTTTATTGATTCTTTTTTCCATACTTTTTGTATTGTTTTTCATGTACTTTTCTATTAGTGTCTGTATTTTATTTCTTAATTCTTCTTCTTCTTCTTCTTCTTCTTCTTCTTCTTCTTCTTCTTCTTATTATTATTATTATTATTATTATTATTATTATTATTATTATTATATGTTCTGTGAGTTTTTCACACCAACGTTAGCTGATGGTCTTCCGCTGGAGTCTGAGTGACAACAAGTCTCCTCAGTACTCCTTCTGAGTATTCTAGCTGATTGCAGCAATGCAGTTGTCTGGATGGTCTCAATTCCTCCTCTGATTTCCAGTTCCTCCAGTCTTTTCTCCAAGCTTTTTGGGACAGTTCCTACGCTAACTACTATTGGTAACATTTTTACCCTCATATTCCACAGCCATTTCAATTCTCTGGCAAGGTCCGGTTATTTGTCTATCTTTTCGATTTCCTTCACCTTTACCCTGTGATCTGCTGGAACTGCAAAATCTACCATATGATAAGTTCTTTTTTTAACCAATACTAGGTTTGGTCTTCTAGCTGAAATGAGTTGATCTCGAAGTCCCAGAGAATTTTATGCGTTTCATTCTTAACAGATTGTGGTTTATGCTTATACCATTTTGTTGTATGGTTAAAATTTAGTTTTTTGCATAATTCCCAGTGGATCACCTTTCCAACACAGTTGTATTATTATTATTATTATTATTATTATTATTATTACATCACTCATTGCGAGGTGTATTTTCACTGGAGTCTGAGTGACAGCAAGTCTCCTCATGTCTCCATAACTCTTCTGAGTATTCTAAGTGATCTAAACAATGTTGATTTTTGGATGGTATCGATTTTGCCTCTGATTTCTAATTCAACCAGACTCTTTTCCAAACCCTTGGGAACCGTTTCAAGGGTACCAATTACAATTGGTACGACGTTTACTTCATGTACTACAGTTATTTCAGTTCTCTGGCCAGGTACAAGTATTTCTCCATATTTCATTTACAAAATGTACAAGATGACACATTCTCTTTTTCTTGTAATTAACATTAGATCTGGTCTCCTTGGATTAGGTGGCCAGTTTGTATCTCAAAATCCGAGGGAATTTTATATATCCCATTCTCTATGGCTGATTCCGGTTTGTGCATATACCATTTGGTATCATGGCCAAAATTTAATTTCTTGCATTATTTCCAGTGGATCACCATTCCTACCCAATCGTGCCTAGCCTTGTACTACATTTGGGCCACTTTGCTGCATTCGTATATCATATGATAACCGTTTCGTTTCTGTCTTCACACATCATACCCTTGCTATTCTGTTGCATCTTATCTATTTTTGCTGTAATACAGTTTTTTCTTATGGCACTGTCTTGTGTTGCAATTTTAAGAGGTTCAGTTCATCTCTTGAGGTTTCCCTTTTCACGTCATGTCTAGGTTTTCCAGTGTGCCATCAATTCATTTTTTTTTGCTAAAGTATCCATGTCGTTATTTTCCTTCCCATTTCTAGTTTTTGTTGTTTTTCTGTTTGTCCATATGCTGCAATTACTAGCTGCTGTAATTAGTCTTTCTTTGATATTTTTAGTGTATTCTTTGAGTTCTCAAATTGTTGCATCTACGCATATCCTCAATTTTCGTGAGACCTCTTCCCTTTTCTTTCTATTCATTGCATTTATTAATTCTATATTTCATCCCTATATCTTCACTGAAGATTATAACTATTTGATATATACAGCTCATTTTTAGGATCCCATCTATGGATTAAATGGAAAAAATGAGTTTTAAAATGTTCAAAAAATTGAGTTTGAAAATAGAATTTCTATACCCACCAAGAATGAATAAAAACGTCTTCAGTCTGAAATAACCCAATAAGGGTTGACATACTGTAAAATCCAACCAACCAACCAATCACCTAGATCATTATTTTACAATACTAAATATATTTTCTTTATTTGTTGTTGTTATTACTTTTTTTTGGCTTTGGTACTCTAAAATAAAAACATCAGATTTTAATCATCGTCAACGAAAAAACAAAATTACGGTCATAAAAGGGGAATCCAATTTATGCCTAAATTGTAAAACAAGCCCCCACTTCAAAACTAGCCATTCTCACAAAATAATTTTTTTAGAATATACGCATTTGAGTGAATATTTAAATAAATAAATAAAATTTAGAATTGTAAAATAACGGGTGCAAGAAAAATAAAACATTTATAGCAAAAACACGGACATAAAATGAGGGTTCAGTTTATTTTATGGTAGGAATTTACGACGAACAAATTAAGGATTACCGATCATTCTTATTATTATCCAAATACATAAGGAGTTTTTTGTTCTTTCATTCTTATGTTTTTGTGGATTTATATCTTCCTTTGCACTTTCTTAATATAATTGAGAGTTATCATTTATATCAGGAAGAGTAAAGGGGGGCTATAATTCTCCCTGGAAGATGCTTTTTTTGTATATTATATGTGTGGGTTGAAATATTTAATAGGCTGAAATGTTCATATGATGACACTATGTTGATTTTTTTACCAATGAGATTCAAGAACTTCAACACTAATGGAAGAAATATATGGACCACAAATCTAACCAAAATGTTTAATATTACCACTTATCAGGTATTATTGGACCCCTAAGGGACTTGCTAAGAATAACAAGTTCAATGTTATTTTACTAGTTTTAAATGTTGTTACACGAGTTTTTATTTTATTTTATTTTTTATTAGTGTACTTACATAGAAGTGAACTTCTTTGCACTTGAAAATATGAAATTTCTCAATTAAAAAAAAAAAAATTTCCCCCAAGGTTTCCAACTTGCCAACTATCAGAAATCATATAAGAAACATTCTAGAAACAACAGTTGGAAGGATAGTTTATTAGTTTTAAGAGTTTCTACGCAAGTTTTTGCTTTTAGTGACGTGTGTTTCAGTGGATTTCAAAGAAAATAAACCACATTTGATTACATTTCATGTGAATATCTTGGTCAGGCTATGAACTTTTCAGCCAACCCTCGTAACTTGTCCTCCATTTGTAAGCATCGTTCTCCTGTTTTTCGTAGCTCTAACGATAAAGTTGATTACTTGTTTGAAATATTGAACATCTTTATACATTCTGGTATCCGTGGTAGTGGGATCATGTCATGCTTTCCTGTAGTCTATCCATGGCACATCTAAATTTCTAGTTTTATTTTTACCTCTTTTAGCCGGTGTTGATAGATGTGTAGTAGTTCGTTCGTGCCTCTGGTTCATTTGCGTAATCCTTTTTGTTCTTTGAGAAGAAATTTGCGGCTTTTAAGCGAGTTAAAATATATTTGTTTCTTTCCTCCAGTGTTGACTTAATTGGGGAATTCAACATTTGGAACTACTGAGTCTAGCCACTCTGAAGAGACGTGAAATGCTGAAATATGTGTTTAACGCAAACACCCCCGTCTGTGATTTGAACCCTGATCGCCAGTTCCATTACGCCAAGCGTAACTCCTTTTTTTTCTTATTTTAACCAGTAATGCAACCATACTAAGAATGGACCTTAGAATTATTACATCACAATTCTGGTGATGGACATAAAAAATATTGTGATGATTATTATCATTCAATTTGATTTATTTTGTTGCTTGGAATATATTTTCACACAAGCTTAAAAGCCGTCATATCGGGTGGCATTTAAGCTAGCTCCTGTGGAAGGCTTTTGATTGAGCCTTCGGTCCAACAACGATACTTCATGCATAGGGTACATATTAAATCTTATTAAACTTGAACAATATTTTCCAAACATTTTTCATCAAAATAATGAAGTAATTTGTCTATTTGGAACTTATGGCAAAGCAACAAAATAAGAAACATTTTTGCTGGATTTCCCAATTAATTTTGATTATTCCCAAATTCATTTCCATTTATTTTATATAAAAATTTATTTTATATAAAAATTATTATCGTACAAAATAAAAATTCGTTGCAAAAAATCACGTAAAGAATCGCCGAAAACAATTGTACAAGTGTGAATCAAAAAGTAATTTCTTATGACGATGAAGTGAAATCTGTAGTGAAGAAGTGGCTCAAAGAACAGTCAACAGAATTTTACGGGGCAAGGATACATGCTCTCATTCGAATATAGAACATTACTATTGAGAGAAACGGTGACTATGTGGAGAAGTAGGGGTGTAATCCACAGAGGACCAGCTTCATTTTGATGTATGATACATGTTCCTGTGTTGGTAATTATACCTGTCCTAACAAATGGCATTACTTTTTGACTCACCCTCGTAGTAATTAAAACTTAGGAATCCTAAATTTTAGGATTGCCGTTTCGGATTCGATCCGGAATGTTTCTCATTTGCTCATGTAGTCGGCCTGATTCCAAAATTGTATGATATATTAGACTACGGTCTATAGGAATAAAATTAAAAAAATGTGACTCACTGACACACTGACTTTTGCATTTATTATGAGAAAAGATAAGATCTAAGATGCTTTTTTCCTTCTTGTAGGCAATTCCTTTAACTTTCACATGACTTTTTCCCCTCCCACTCTTTCATATTCAGATCTCCTCTTCCCCAAATCCTTTTTCCTTATATTTTGTTAGTTCCGACTCAAGTGAGATAAATTACAAAAATAATCCTGATGTGATAACTTTTAAAATGAGGAATGCGAAATCCATGGCGGAACATAAAATAATTATTCAAAATAAGATCAGAAGAAAAGTAACGAATGTTCTCAGTTAAATTTGCATATAAGACGAAAAATAGAAGAAAATCATAACGCGATGAAGTTACATAATTGTTTTTCTTTTCTTTTTTCTTTGGTTTTGTTCTATTTTTATTATTTTAGCGCATGTTCCAATGCGTTCATACAAAGCAAAGTTTTAAAAAAGAAAATTCATTGCCATTTGGTTACGAAATATTTTTTTTTAATATCCTCTGACTTTTCATTTTTTGGTTTTGTAAATTTCCCTAACATCTTGCAGAGAATAAATTACAAGCATAAAATAATAGAAATGCCTAAAAACAAGAAAATAAGAATCAATGTTAATACTATAGAAATAATGATTTTTAATAATCACCAATATTATCCTCAATGCTAGAGATACTGAGAGTAATATTGGTTGGTTGGTTGGATTTTACGGCATGTCAATTGTTGGGTTATTTTATGCCGAAGACGTATTTTTTTTATTTATTCTTGTTAGGTATTCAAATTTTTTAGTACTATTTTTTTTACAAATCTTTTTAAAACTCATTTTTGATCTATTAAACCCAGTGATTCTCAACATGGTCCAGCTGGACCATCTGTGGTCCACAGAACATTTCTAGTGGTCCACAGAGAGTTCGAAGCTACAAAAATGATTTAGCCATTTCACAAAAATTTAACTAATTTAGCGCTTCTTATAATGACCCTCCCCCTCAGTTGAAAATCTCTATTTAAGCGCACGTCGATGATCGGCGGAAAATGAATTGTCTTGTCTTACTTTAACACGTGTGCTAGCCGCTTGCAGCAACATTCAAGAAAATAGCAAAGACTCGGCACATATATCTGCCACAAGGACAAAAAAAAATATTCCTATGCTAATAGTCATTACACAATATTGTTTGATAATAAATTTGATATTTCTAATTTATAGAAATAAAGTATTTATTATCTTTTTAAATTTTCAGATCAACTGTAAAAATGTCTGAACCATCTGCTAAAAAAGCAAATAACTCCATCAAAATCAATTATGCTATCTTGTGTAAGAAACACTAAGATCAAGGTAGTCACTAGCTGAATGGACTGAAATAAATTTGAAAGGTTAAATAGACTATTTTGTCTTTTCATTAAGTATTTTAGTGTGAAAATGGAACAGCTTAAAAGTAAAAGTAGGATTGGTCCATGAGAATTTTTTGAATAAAAAATGGTCCATAAGCCGAAAAATGGGTCAACCTATGAGTTAAATCAGCGCTTCTCAAGAAGTGCTGATTTAACCCATAGATGGGATGTAATAATAAAGATGTAATAATAATGATTATTGGATTAAGGTTGTGTAAAGATTGTGGATGCCAATTGTCAATAATGGGTTATTTCCTATAAGTCTAACATAAACAAAGGGGAACCACTCTTGACTGATAAATTATTTATTTATTTTCCCATTAAACTAATCCAAGACCCTAACCCTAACCCTAAACCCTAACCCTAAGCCTAACCCCGTCTTCTTTTTCCCTACTAGATCAATAAACAAATAAATAATTTATCAGTCAAGAGTGGTTCTCCTTTGTTTATGTTAGACTTATAGGAAATAACCCAAAAATGACAGTTATGATCCTGAAGCTCTAACTGGTGATGACAATGGTGATACTGATACTGCTAGTTATATATATATTTCAATGATACAATTTTGTATGTATGTCACCGTAACTTAGAAAAATGGCGAGCCTTTTGTTAGGGCAGTAGCATTAGAAAGGCATAATTTAAAGAATGAAACAATTTTCAATTCAATTTAAAACTTAACACAAAAATAGTGCTCAATATGAACCTTATATTTTTTCTTATTTATGCTTAAAATTGACCTATTTTTCGGTATCAGCCAGACGGCGAGGGAGTCTGTCCCCTTTTCGTTAGCGGTAGATAAAGGAGATTAATTTTTGCTGAGGTGGATCACCACACCTACCGCTAACTCCCCACTTTACCGCACAGATCAGATTAACCAAGCTGTGCTACTCATACGCTGAGTTGGTGTGGACCAGTATCGAACTCGGAACTTTGCGATTCCGAGCCGGGTGTTCTACTGACTGAGCTAAACAAGAAAATTATTATTATTATTATTATTTATTATTATTATTATTATTAATCTTTTAGATGTCACTGTCACCTTCATATTCCATAGTCTTTTCAGCTCTCTAGCAAGTTCCTGGTATTTATTCATTTTTTTGTTTTATCTTTGACATTTTTCTCTGTTACGATAACATGCATACACAACCATATCATTAAAATATATATAATTTTCTGAGAAATTGCAAACCCTCACGTCTCACAGAAGAGACATGGTAAACAATAGCAGCATGGTAACCATCACCATAATCAGTACAGCTTTACGAACACAACAACTAATAAATGAGAATATCAGTGTGTCACTTTTTTAAAAAACTTTACTCCTAGAGGCCGTAGTCCAACATATCATACCATTTTGGAATCCGACCGACCCCTTTGAGAAAATCAAAAACATTCACAGCCGAATCTTGACCTGCAGTCCTGAAATTTTGGATTTTCTAGTTTTAATTATTGCGATTGTTTTCGGTAATTATTACGTGATTTTTTGCGAAAAATTTTTATACGACAAAATTGTATATGTACTCAATGCATGTAGTGTCAAGATCCCTCTGCAGGAGATAGCTTAATTGCCACCCGATTCGGTGGTGTATAAGCTAGTCAGAAATATGCGGAAAATATTTATTTGTCATTGTCTGAATATCATCAGTATCACCATTGTCATCACCAGTAAGAGTTTCAGGATTGTAACTATCTTTCTTGACACATGTGTTGTCAACGCTCTTTATTAAGGTAATCTTTTAAGAACCTTATTCGAAATATCAGGCAAATAAGTTTCTCTTCTATTCCGAAACGCCTCATCATCTCAACTTTTTATTATTCATTAATGTCATTCCGCCCATCACCAAAACGAATATTTATTTTTTTTTAGTTCAAAATGACACAGCTTTTTTGGTCTTCTTGCTTCGCTCACTTTTCTTTCTCTCTGTCGAAAGAGCTCTCGGCACCGGAAAGATACCTTTACGTACACACACACACACACACACAACCGCCTCACCCGCCCACACACATACACACACAAACACACACATACACACACACATGTATATATATATATAGATTGATAAATAAACTTTTGTTATTTTAGTTTGGTAATTTACATATACAAATCTATCTGACTTACACAAATTTCTCTACCTAATTAGTGTTTGAGATATAAATACGGTGGTTGGTGTTTATTCACTGTGCTGTGTATACGTGTACATACGGTATGGTTCAAACTTGTACAGGCAAATAAGTTGTGATTTTCAACCTTCAATAACACTTATTTTTTTCAATCCCTTTCAGAAACCGCTTTTGTTTCTGCAACATTTAAAAGAAAAAAAATGTAATTCCTTAATTCAAATGAAATTTTTCAGAAATTTGACTGATTGATAGATTGATTTCAACGGCATATCAACATGTCTGGGTTATTTTATGCCTAGAGGTCAGAGAATTGCATACATTGTACAATTTAATTTTTTGTGTGTTTTTTTCTTAATTTTTTTTTGTTTTGCACACGTTTAAATGTTATTAAGTATTCCTATCTAACACAAATAATTTGCAAACACATCTATTTGACCCATAGATATGACACAAATAAATACTACTACTTCGCATCAGAGTGGCAATGAAGGAGTACTCCACACTCCTCGGATCTACGAAACAGGAGCCTCACCATCAGTTGCATCTTAGTGTCATCCCCAGGACACCTCTTTTTTGAGGCGGTGGTTTGTCCTGTGAATTTATTTATATTTAAT
>CM042138.1:136965324-137017824 GCA_023376005.1 Doryteuthis pealeii | reverse complement strand
TCTTTTTACAGATTGGTTGATTTATCATCTGACGTATTGCCTTCTCATTGGCTGACATCCTTTTCGATCATCAATCAAACAGAAAAAAAGACCCTGAAATAGGAAAAGAAAAGAAAAAAAAAACAACAAACAAAACAAGGAAACATTGATTTCGGCTTACCTACCATGTACTATCCTTTCCTTAAAACAAAGATTTTTGAGTCTTATGAGAAAATCCTTCGTATATATATATATATATATATATATATATATATATATATATATATATATAATTTATGTACATACATACTTATGTGTGTGTGTGTGTGTGTGTGTGCAATCATATCATAAAGGAACTTCCCCCTCTCTCTCTCACCCCCCACACATATATATATGGGAGTACATTTAAGATATGATTATTTCTTTTATGAATTAAATAAATATATTGTCAAATTAAATCAATCAAATACATATGAATGAAATAAATATTTTTTTATATTTATTATTTATTTTGACCTTAGGTTATAGTCAGGAGAAAAAGGTTTTATAAAAAATGTTTTTAGAAACACACACACACACACACACACACACACACACACACACACACACACACACACACACAAACATATATATATATATATATATATATATGGTGGAGATGTGAGGAACACATTCCAATCCTCTTTCCACACACACACACACACACACACACACATATATATATATATATATTTGTGTGTGCGTGTGTGTGGGGGGGTTGTAGTAGAAAATGGATACGGTGGCTTGAGTTCAAATCCTGGACGATGTTATTTGCATTTCACAGAGCGCTAAGTTATGAATCCAACTATTCTACCATCAGCTAAATGTAGATAGTAGGTCATATTGGGATCTTTAAACTTGGTATGGAAACCGGTTTGGGGAAGGAAAACTATGAATTTAAAACTGTTAAACTCTGTTTAAAAATTGACCTTGTGCCACATTCCGCTCGAGCACAGGGTTTGGTAAATACATGTGTGTGTTTGTTTGTGTGTGTTCACATGCATATTTTATGTATTTCATATGTACATATACACAAGTGCATGCATTTACGAGAGAGCTCCGCAACGGGCAGGATGTGACACAAGGTCAATTTTTAACCAGAGTAAAGCTGGGTTGAATTCAAAGTTTTCCTTCTCCTGGACTGGTTGCCTTACCAAGGCTAACAAATCCAGCATGTTCTACAATTTAGGTATTGTTGGGCCGAGGAGATGTATTCATGGCTTTCTCGATGCCATTAGCGTGAAGTGAGGCGCAAACAGTCGCCAATCGCCGATACAACTTATTACGACGAATAACCGTTACGGAACGAGCTCCTCCAACGAAACAAATTTATTAATAAATGCATTTTGTAAATAATCAACACGTATGTGCATGCGTGGGTGCCTATGCGAGAAAACGCACACAGATGCATTTATTTTATTGTCACACAAAAACCCTCACATCCGGAATAGCTCAGCAGCAAAAAATCACACACACACACACACACACACACACACACACACACACACACACACACACATGCGTACATGCACACACACACACATACACACACATAGACACACACACACATATATTAACAACAAAACAGAAAATAACAACAACAATAACAACAACAGCAACAACAAAAAGCAGGAAATAGAGGTGTCACTTTTTGAGAGTAAAAGGCTGATAAATGATTTTTTTGTGTTGTTATTATGACTGGAAACTCACGTGGGAAAAGGCGCGCTGAATAATTGGCCAGTATGAATAATTGTTGTCAAGATGTTTGGTAAAACCGATTCCTTGTTTTTGTCAGAAAACATGCATCTTAGACTACTTTCTACCCGTTGTAAAATGACCTGCAATTGCAAATAGAATTTACAAGAAACTAAATCGTATCAGTTAACCTTTTATCTCATTTTGAGAAAAAAATATTTCGCAAAATCTAGATCTTCAATTTTTCCTTGTCCTTCATTTTGCTGTTATTAGACAAAGTTTTTTTTTTACAGCACAAACAAAACGAGAGATATTTTCAAAATATCAATATAGATGACATTTTCTCCTTTCTGAAAGAAATAAAATTATACCAAAAATATAACAAACTTGAACTTTATTCTATTGTTGCACTATGGCACCAAATCGATGTTTGTTACGTTACGCTCTCATTGTCGAATGGAGGGATAACGTGTCAACGTTTGTTACGTTATGGCTCTAATTTCAGATGGAGTGATGTCGTGTTGGTATAGAAATTAATTGCATACTTATCTCCAGAAATGTACTACATCGAAGAGGCTTGAATCTTTGTTGCTGGACTGCTTTTTATTTGGCTAAGCAGGCTTAAATGCAGTTAAAATCAATCAATAAATTTATCCATTGAATGATATTTAATAGAGTATTTTGCATCATTTTGTCAGACATATCTATTTGTTTCAGACATTGTGGTGAAGTCAACCATTGTTGTCTCCCTTGGATCACTATAAATAATAAAGAACCTTCACTTTAACTGGACCACAGTTAAGTTATATTGAATAAAGCTTAAGTAAAGCAATTTACATTATTTGTCTTTAATTACACTAGTCATTATTCGGATTAGCTCAGTCGTAGAGCGTTCGGCTAGAAACCACAATAGTTCGTCGGTCCCGCCAACTCAGCGTATGAGTAGCACAATAAAGTAAAGCTGATGGAATTCACCCCAGATGCTAAAAACAATCTCCTTGGTCTAGCGCTATTGAAAAATAGCGCTGACTGGCTGATACCGATTTACCGACGACTTTACTTTTACACTAGTCATTATTCAACTTTATTCCGTACTGTGGTGAAGTCAAACATAGTCGTCTCCCCTAGATCAGTTCACTATAAATAATAAAGAATATTCACTTTAACTGGACCACAGTTAAGTTATATTGAATAAAGCTTAAGTAAAGCAATTTACCTTGTTTGTCTTTAATTACACTACTCATTATTCAACTTTATTCCGTACTGTGGTGAAGTCAAGCATAGTCGTCTCCCCTAGATCAGTTCACTATAAATAGTCTTCACCTTAACAGGACCACACTAACGATCAAGCAACGCGAAAGTATGAATTCCCGCTAAATTATCTAGATTAAGTCATGATGAGTATTAAGATAGGTTGTTTGTTTGTATAATTTGATTTTACAGCATGTCAACCCTTGGGTTATTTTATACCGAAAACCTTTTTGTTTTATTCATTCTTGTTTTAGTACTGCACAATTGGAGCCTCACCACTAGATGCAGTTTAACGTCATACCAAAGATAATAAATACCTCAGCACATATATGATAAAAAGGGTTGGCTGTTGCCTTACGAGCAATACGACCGGGACAATCATATAGGTGCTAGGACTTGACGCGACCAGCCGATTGATTGGATGGGTCTTCGACAACCTGTCTACCCAAGTAAGGACCGAAGAAGGATGCTGCAAATCACGGACTGCTCAACCACCACGACCCTGTTCTCAGGCTTCACGGGTCACCATCCACGGCCAAGTGCAGGTCCATTTATAAAGGTAAATTGGTGGACAACAGCAAAGGCAAAACTTTAATAAAATCCATGCCTTATTTTTGTCCGCGAAGAGGTTAAAAACTTTTTACCCCTCATTTTCCATAAGAAAAGCTAAATAAAATATATTTGAGGTGTAAATTATTGATATATTAAATAAAATAATTTTGAAAAATGATAAAACTAGAACAAATTAATTGTGGATAAAACTTAATAAAAATCAAATAAAAACAAATAAATGAAAAAATCCAAACAAGAAGAGAATAAAAAAAAAATAACTTAAAAACAAGATTATATAAAGAATCGCTCTGCTAGTTGTTTATATATTGGACATTGAAAAAAAAGGCCATTACGTCATGGGAGAGAGACACAGTGGGTCAAAAGTGAGATGAGGGATGTGTGATTTCTAGCATTTATAATGCTAATCTGCAATACAATTGATATACTGCTATTTATTTCCCCACCAAAATGAATACGCATATGAGTGAGTGCTGTATCCAAATTAGTACATTTTGAGAGGACAAATCTTTCGTTTCAAATTTTCCTTAATTTCGTATTTAATCTTAGTAAATTCTCTTTTTTCCGTTTAAACTTTTGATAAATTCCGTTTTTCCTTTTCTATTGTATTTCATTGGTAAATTGCTCTATAAGTATTATTAAAACAAAAAACAAAAGCATAATGCAAAGTTTTCCCACATTTAAAGGAATAGCAACTATAATTTCTGTTTATTTAACAAACCATTCTCAAACATTTTCTATGAATCATTTATTTGTGTATTGTCTGTTATCTCAAATACACCCTCGGTGCTAATATGAATTGACAAATCTATTTCTTCTTACGATATGAAACAAAACAAATTTCCTCATATTTGTTATGCGTGTTAGTAGTCTGTCATCTCAAATACATCTTCCACGTCAATATGACTTATGAAATCTATTCCTTCTGACATAACGAAAAAAAATCCTCGTCTTCTGTTGTGTGAGTTAATTTTCTATAATCTCAGTGACTACTCAACTATAATAGCCCCTCCGATCAATCGGCTGGTCACGTAAAGCCCTAGCACCTATATGATTGTCCCAACCCTATCGCCTTTATGGTAAACCCCAACCATTTTTATCACATGGGTGCTTTCTAGCGGTGGCTGAGGGTCTTCATATCCTGGGAATGACGTTAAACTCTATCTGATGGTGAGGTTCAAGTTCTGGAGATTTTGGGAATGTGGAGCACACATTCATCACTATTGCTCCCTGATCCGCTCTGACCCGGAATGGTAGTACCTGTTAGGGTCCCATCTATTGGTTAAATAGAAAAACATGAGTTCATAAACAAAATTGAGAATCCATTAAGAATGAATTTATTTCAAAACTTTGTCGGCATTAGATGACCCACTGAGGTTGATATGCCGTAAAACAAAACAAATCAAACCAAACCACTCAACTATAATAGGTCTTTAAAAAATGCCAATGTAGATTTTACTCAAGTTCTGATTAAGAATATTTTCTAATGTACATAAAATTGAGTTATACTATTCAGCGTTTGATTTTTGTAAGGAAACGACAAAAATATCAAAACACGAGTGTATGTCAAAAAGTAATGCCATTTTATTTATTTCATGTGAAGTTTATTTTATAAAACTAACTGATACATTGAGACCATAGCGAGGCTCAGAGTAGGAATCCAACGAGTAAAACCCTTGCCAATCGACGATAACCTCCTTCTGCATGACAATGCTCGACCACACACAGGCATCAGGACAAGGGGGAAATCGCTTCAATCGGATGGACAACTTTATCGCATCCTCCATACTCACCAGATTTAGTGCCTTCAGACTATTATCTCTTCGGCCCCATGAAAAAGGGATTAAGAAGCTAACATTATTCCAGTGACGAGGAAGTGAAATCTGTAGTAAAGAAGTTGCTCAAAGAACAGTCAACAGAATTTTACGAGGCAGATATACATGCTATTGAGAGAAACGGTGACTATGTGGATAAGTAGGGATGTGATCCAAAAAGGACCAGCTTCATTTTTATGTATGATACATGTTCCTGTGTTGGTAATTATACCTGTCCTACACAAAATGGCATTACTTATTGACTCACCCTCGTACATTCTAATCTTCTCGGTGGAGAAACATGGCCAGGATTGAGGGACAAATAGCCAAATCTTATGAAAATATTAGGCACAAAAATTGTTCTGCCATGACTTAGAAAAGTAGTTTGTGGGCCGCTCGTGAACCACGATTCGTTTGTTTGAGATCCCTGTTATAGATAAACACTAACAAAACCATTTCGCCATCTCTGTTAAATTCTACAGGCTTAAGCTTAATCTACACAGAAAAAAATATCATAACTTTTTCACTTATTTTCTATTAATGCAGTGATATCATTTGTTTAAAGGGATTGGTTTTTGTTGTAACCTAACAATGAGAAATAACCAAACGGAGGTTGGAAATGAAATGGAATATTTATAACATTAAAAAATACAATACTCGTCAGCGGTGTGAAGAAAGGTAAACCACTGCTAGTGGTATCAGACTACCCAGTCAGTATAATACTCCCGTATTTATGAAGATTGGGACATACCCAGTAATGTCTATAGGTAGGGTATATAACAGTTTTCTTTGATGTTTGATATTTTGAATCTTAGTATTTCTATTGCCAAATTAGCCAGTTATATTCTGGGTAACACAAAATGGTTCACTCATTCTTAAACTGAGACCGTCTTTGTTAGCAATATCAAAGTAATGCCAATGTCGGCATTACCAACCTCCTGGTGTTCTTGTACATTTTTAATACTGTCTTCAACATACTTTGTTTTTGTTGTTGTTGGTGGTATTGTTCTACCGAAAAAAGTTGTTTGTGGCCCGCGGGGAGTTTGTTTGAGATCCCTATTATAGATAAGCATTAATAACATCATCCATCCATCTTTCTACAATTCTATTAAATTCTACTGGTTTTAAGCTTTAGAAAAGATTGTTGATGCTGTTATTATTGTCATCGTTTTCTTACATGATATTACTTTCACTTTTAAACTTCTTCTTCTTCTTCTTCTTCTTCTTCTTCTTCTTCTTCTTCTTCTTCTTCTTCTTCTTCTTCTTCTTCTTCTTCTTTCATTTGCTTTTTTATTATTTACACTTCTTTTTTTATCACTGTTCTGTTGTGCTTATTATTGTTTAGATCATTTCCATACCTTTTTTTCAACATTAAGGCATGAATATTAGATTAAAACATTTGCAAAATAACATATTAGATAATACAAGATTTTATTAAGTGTACGTTGACTAAAATCAAAACTGAAAAGCATATAAATATAGCAGAAGGCAGAAAACAAGCAACTGAGTTTTAAAAGATATATATTGAAAAAAAACAGAGAGAATAAAATGTCATGCACAATAAATAAAATATTGGAAAAAATAAAGAAGTTGGAAGAATAGTAATAATAACAGAACAGAGGAATATGGTAGTAAAAAAAAAAAATATAGAATGCAAAAGATATAGAAAAGACAGAGAAAATAAAATGTCACAGAGAATAAATAAAATATTGGAAAAGATAAAGAAGAAGAAGAGAGAAGTATAGTAATGATAAGAGCACAGAAGAATATGGAAGTAAAGACAAAAAATAGAATGCAAAAGATGAAAGGTTTGATAGTTAAAAAAAAAAAGAAAAGAAAAGAAACAAGAAAAAAAAAAGATAAAAAACGAAGACTCAACAAAGAACTAGTAAATGTCAGAGTAAGAGACTGAGTTTTATGAAGGAATGTTGTCCAGTGTCAAGGGTGACAGGTTGTGCAGTGCGATACTTTTTGGGGTACACATTCTCGATTAAAAGATGCACTGACAAAAAAGAGGATAAAAAAATCACCGGAAACGTTCTGGGCCTTGTGATGGGGGCATGAGAAGAGAAAGTAAAAATATGAAAGGACCTACTAAGTTGTCGCTGCCATTGAAAGGCTGATTGGAAATGAAAAAAGACAGGAGATGAATGGAGGGCGCTTGAAGTTCACAGGCAATAAACCTCGTTTGCAGTCGTCTTCTCTACCCAAGCTCCACAAATAGACCCCTTCCCATCCTTTCTCTGTCTCTCACGCACGCTCGCATGCATATACACTGTGGCACTCATCTATTGTACTAGTGAATGTAGGTTTGCCCTTCGGTGTCGCACTGATGAAACTGTCAAAAATTGTTCTTGTAAAACCTGCATACGATGTATATCTGCTAACTTGACATAGAAAAAGATGAAAAAAAAAAAATCCGCCTTTTCCTCAGCTTATTAAATATTTCGATGTGTAAAAAGAAAAAAAAAAGAGAAAAATAAAACTTAACAAAAATATCGTGCAACATGCAACTTAGTGTCTAAATAAAAATCAAAGAAACGAAAGAAGGTATTTACCCAACTCGTTTGCAGCGGGTGAGACTATTTTGCTAACCATTGCATCACGATAGAACAAACAACCTGAGACTAGTTTGCTAACCATTACATCACAACTCGTTCGCAACAAGTAGGTTGTGACTGAGACTAGCTTTTGACCATTACCTCACGATGGGACGCCCTTATTTACCTAACCGTTCGCAACAAGTAGGTTATGACTGAGACTAACTTGCTAACCATTACATCACGATGGCACGCCATTATTTACCCGACTCGTTCGCAACAAGTAGGTTGTGCCTGTGAGTTTTCTCACCATTACATCACGATGGGATGCCATTATTTACCCAACTCGTTCGCAGCATGTTGGATGACACAAGGTTACAAGTATGGGGCATCCAATGAGGATCGAAATGGCCATTAGGTAATAATGTATCTGCGAGATTAGCTTCCTAACCATTATAGCACGATAGGACGCCCTCTCTTACCCAACCCGTTTGTCACGAGTCACCAGTATGGAGCATTTCAGTAGTAATGTAGTATCTGAGACTAGCTTGCCAACCATTACACCGCAATGGGATGGCCTTATTTATCCAATCCATGCATCACGAGTAGGAAGTGATACAAGGTTGCAAGAATGAGGCATCTAACGAGGACCGATTTCGCCATTTGGTAGTAATGTATCTGCGAGACTAGTTTGCTAACCATTACACCACGATAGAACACCTCTTTTACCCAACTTGTTCGCTACGTGTAGGATGTGACATAAGGTCTCAAGTATGAGGCATCCAGTGAGGATCGAACTCGATATTTAGAAGTAATATGTATGTGAGACTAGCTTGCTGACTATTGCTCCACGACGGGACACTGGAGATATTCACTCATCCTGTTTGCCACGGATAGGATGTGACACAAGATCGTAAATATAAGGCATCCAGCGAAGATCAAACTTGCTATTCAGTAGTAATTCAGTAGACCGTTCTATCAACGCAAATCCGGCGGGTGATACTCAGAGAGTATCAGGCGAGCTTGAAAGTGTGATTTGTCACCTTCACAGTCTCAGCGAAAGCTTCTGGAGATGCCAAATTGTTCGTCATGTTAGTAAAATATTGCAAAACTTTTAGCTCATACTAGCATTTAATTCGACAATTCAACGGTCAAAGAAGTTAGAGATAAGAGAATAGGAGGATGGGGGGAACATGGAAGTGGACTAATGCAGTGTAAGAACATAGTAGTTTGATTACATCATATTTGAGTGCTAACATTTACCATATGCGGATCATTGGTCTCCTTGAACAGTCAATAGACATTTGATCGTGGAATGTAGAGACTTAGCAAAAAAAAAACAAAAAAAAACACAAAAAAAAAAAATAACAAAATAAACAAAAAACTAAAAGAAAAAGAAAAAATGAAAGAAAAGAAAATGCGAACAGAAAAATACAAATACTCTTTATAAAATTTATCCTGTCTGCAAGGGCTTAAATACACTGACTGTATTCCCTACGGAGGGGTAAGACACCCTCCACCACAAAAATGTGTCATCCAGTGTATGACATTAAACTGCGTCTGGTGATGAGGCTCAAGTTCTGAAGATCTGAGGAATGTGGAGTACCTTTTCATTGCAATTATTCCCAGGTGTACTCTAACCCGATGTGGTAGTACCTGTTAGGGTTCATTGTATGGGTAAAATAGATCTGTTTAAAAATAAGCCGCATTCGATAATGCTGTGTGCAAAAAAAGCCTCTTAGGAAACAGCTACACAAAAAATGCAAATATGAACGTATAATGAATGCATAAAATAACCCTAGACGGATTAACATGCCGTTAAAATCATTCAATCAATCAATCTTTATAAAATAATAAACAAAATGCTGCCTTTTTGTCAAATATTTTACACGTTTTTTTTACACTTTTTACGCGACATAAAAAAGTAAAGTCGTCTGGGTGGCCAAAAGTCGGTATCAGCTGGACAGTGAAGGAGTCTATCCCATTTTCACTAACACTAGACCAAGGAGATTGTTTTTGCGTCTGAGGTGGAGCGCCACACCTACCATCAGCACCTTACTTTACCGCACATATCCCTGTGCTATTCATACAGTTGATGAGGGCCGGTATCGAACCAGGAACCTGAAAGTTCTGTTACTTTAGCCGATCTGTCAGTTAGGGCCGTAGAATACACCAACTGCATCTCAGCAGAGGGGTAGAACCTCGCTCAATGGGACGACCTGAAGGCCAATGGTGGTGACCCGTAATGCACGAGGACATAATTGTGGTGGCTGAGTGTCTGTGACCCAGTTGTCACATGACCTGCAACACTCAACTTCTTCCTTTACTTAGGCTAGACCGGAAGTCAGAGAGACTCCATCCAACCAATCAGCTGGTCACGTCAAGCTCGAGCAACTATATAATTATGTCCGACATTATTCTTCAAATTGCTGAACACCCATCACTTTTTATTATATATGTCCTAGAAGGCGGTGGCTGAGGGTCAACCGCCAGTTTTTATTAATACACATGAAGTTAAGGGGTTATTATGTTTACTAATTTATTAATACTCATGAAGTTAATGAAAATTACTCCCACTAATTTGTTAATACACATGAAGTTAATAAAATGATTTATACAAATTTATTAATACAGATGAAGTTACCAATTAATTAATATGCATGAAGTTAATTAAAATTATTTCTACCTAGGAAAATTATTTTACCAGTTTATTAATACACATGAAATTAATGAAAATTATCTTCATTAATTTATTGATACACATGAAATTAATGAAAATTATTTCTACCAATTTATTCATACACATGACATTAATGAAAATTTTTCTAAACAAATCATTCATATAAAGAAACATAATTTGGCATAATATATATATATATATATATATATATATATATATTGTATCTTATTATAATAGAGATTGTGTGTCTTTCTGTCTGTAACCAAAACTATATTACTACTCAAGTCACAATTCCCTTAGTTATTGACATCACATTCTCCATGATTGTATTTTTATTTAAACCTCAATTATTAATAAAATTGTTTTACATTATTAATATTGTTAACCATATCTACATACTAACACTTATATTTATATATACAACAAAATAGCGGTTTGCAGTGTGAACGAGAAGGCTAATTTGCATATTGATATTAAAAATTAGATTTTAATAAATATGTGCTCAGGATTATTGATTTCTAACTGTTTGGTTTTATTTTAATGAATATAAGCAAAAATCTCTTCAATAAATCTTAAGTGAAATCCATTAACAAGAACAAATAACTGTAATTTTATTCTTTACTTCCTCTTTTAACTAAATACTTGAATTAGAAAAAAATAACAATGAAAGACGAGAGTGGTGGAAGAGTAAGTTTCAGTTGTTCTATTTTTCGATTATACCCCCCTCTGTTTCAAATCTTTTTATCTGCATTCTTATTTAGTTTCATTAGCCTTTCTAATTTAATATTTGCTAGTATATATATATATATATATATATATATATATATATATATATATATATATATATATATAAGCTTAAAGGTTACCCATTGCCTTTATTAATATGTATTTACCCATCTCCTCCGGCACGGGTAGGATGTGACACTATGTCAGTATTTAAGTGGATTGAAACTGGTTTGAATACAGAGTATTTCTTTTTCCTAAATCCGTTGCCTCAACAAAGCTAAATAACCCAATTTGCCCTAATATTTACCCATAACTGGAGGGAGAAGATATGGATTTACGTCTTTCCGAAGGGCATTAGCATGAAGTGAAACGCAAACAGCCTCGTTCAAGATTTGAACTTGAGTCACCGATTTCAATATCATACGACGATAACCGTTACGCAATATGCCTTTATATATAAATATGATTTCAAAGAACAGGAAGATGATACTATCCCAAAATTCTAAATACACCGACTGCACTATTGTAGAGGGGTAAGAGCCTCCAATGCGATCACCTGTTTGCCGTGGGTAGGGACCCCGTGATGCTTAGGGATAGAACCCTGGCGGCTGAGCAGTCCACTTTGGCCCTTACTTAGAATAAACGGGCAGTCAGAAAGATCCCCTCTGATCAATCGGCTGGTCACGTCAAGCCCTAGCACCTATATGATTGTCCCAACCCTATTATCTTTATGGCAAGCCCAAAACCCTTTACTATATACGTGCTCGAAGGCTGTGGCTGAGGGTCTTAATGTCTTTGGCATGATATTAAACTCTATCTGATGGTAAAATTCCAATTCTGGAGCTCTGGGGAATATGCCTTCATCACTATTACTCCCAGGTCGACCCCGAGTGGTAGTACCTGTTGGGTCCCATTTAGGTTAAATAGGAAAAAGAATTAAAAAATAATTTGAAAAAAAATGAATTCGAAAAAATGTTGAATACTCATCAAGAATGAATAAGACAAAACATCTCCGGCATCAAATAACCCAACAAGGGTTGAGATGCCATAACCACCCACCCACAAACCATCCAACCAACCATCCTACCAACCAAGCTTTTAATTCCCAGGACTTTGGAAGAAAACAATCTCTGATTTTTTTTTGTTGGCACATTTCCGTCCACTCAGGACGATGGCGTAGTGTCAAAAACAATTATCTGCATCTGCACAAGTGACTCTGCAGGCCAATTCTTGAGGGACAGTCTTAAAATTAAAATTAATTTTGAAAAAATTTTATTAAAAATAAAATTAAAACAATTCTAAGTTTTTACAAAACTTAAAATGTTAAAAGTCGGGTTACATAGGTTCGAACGCAAAACATTGTTATCAGTCTTAAGCAGATATTCTATTTTGTTGCTTAAATATTTTTTTTGCTTGTAAATGTTGTGTTATTGCAGGTGTTTTTAGTCAAGACATCGTCCAATGGACGCAGAACTTTCATATTATTTGCCTGGTCGACTCCGAGTGTTGTCCATCTGGAGTTTTGCAATATGAAGCCAGATTTAATTTCTTCTCAGTAACTTTCTTTTTTTTATACACATAAACAGTGAATGTGTGCGTAGTACACTGTAAGTAATGACGTGTATATCAACGTGAATTCCTGTATGCGTACGATCACTTAAAGTCAGTGTACGTATTATTCCGTTGCAAAACACACACACACACACACACACACACAGAGAGAGAGTGACGCATACTTAAGATTCCATTTGAAAATCAAGCGCTTTACTCATGATCTTCAAGATGGCGTGTATTTGTTTACCGGGGAAAGTATAGGTCGATGCATGTGCTGTAGATTACTGCCTCTTCATATACATGTGGCTGCATTCTTTATATAATTCTATCGTGTATTAACAAATACAGCCTATTTATAAGCATTGCATCTGTGGTCTAAAGTGAGGAGCTGTTGGTAGGTGGAGCACTCCGACCCAGACGCAAAAACAATCACCCTAGTCTCGCGCTTGTGAGCCCGGAACGTTGTGGTTCTGAGCTGGATGCTCTACCAACTGAGCTAAGTTCATTATGTAGATGCTCTATAATGGAGAGGGATGCGTTTAAATACTAAGAAAAAGGTAAAACTTCGTTGCTCCTTTTTAAAAAGTATTTTTTAAAAGGTGTCTTCGCCTATTCTTATCGAAAAATACATATGTTGTGGGGTTTTAAGGGGTCAAATAAGAACAAAAACGACGGGTAACAAATGTAGGAAAATGTATCAACAAAAGAGTAGACAATTACAGTACAGAGAAGTGGGAAATACGTCCAACAATAGAGTTATGAGCTTACTCGCATTGGCTTACTCTTCAAGCCATAATACTCCCTGTTACTTATAGTAACCGTCGGCGCATTCCATTAGTCTATAGGCTATATCACCTATAACAACATATTTATGTAATAACCTTCAAAAAACAAAACAAACAAAAAAAAAAAAAAACAAAAAACAAAACAAAAAAACCCAAAAAACAAAAAACAAAAAACAAAAAAGCAAAACAACAACAACAAAAAACAAAAACAAAAACAAAACATGCGCCTAAAACACATTGTATAACACGCTGCTTTAATACAAACTAATTAACGTGCAGAATTTGAAAACACAAATATTAAAGGAAACACAATTAACAAATTATTTGTCAAATTAGAATAATTAATAACATCTAATTAAACATTAATAAGTTGGTTATAATTAGTTATTAAAATTAGAAATGCTAAGTAATTTCTTAGTATTACTATTGGGTTTTAACTAACACTCAACACAAACAAAAACAAATTTTAAAAATATGGTCTGCTTTTCTTATGGGAAATGAGGGATAAAAAGTTTCTCCCCTCCCCTCCCGTACAAAAATAGGGTGTAGATTTTTCTTAAACTTTGGTCTTTGCAGATCTCCACCAATTTTCCTTTATAAAAGGACTTGTGCTCGATCGTTGTACAAATAAATATACAGACCAAAAAGCTAGGAAATTAATAACAATGCACAAAGCTTAACACCCTAGAGACGATATAGATCGGCTAAGGTTGTTTAGATGCAACATACCAAGAACTAGAAGAATACACAAAAAAGAGCAAAGAAAGATTACTTATGGCAGCCAATAACTGCAGCTGCAACATATGGACAAACAGAAAAACAACAAAAATATAGAAAACAGAAATGGGAAGAAAAAAATGATATCCATGCTTCAAACGACAAATTGGGGAGGTGACACATGAAAATGCCGGATCATGGTTAAAAAGAGGAAACCTCAATACTTCCTGCTCAAAACAATGTCATAAGAACTAATTATATCAAATCAAAAATTGATAAGACACAACAAAACAGCAAATGTCGAGTGTGTGGTGACAGAGATAAGACATGTATTAAGTGAATGCAGCAAACTAGCCAAACAAGAATACAAAGCTAGGCACGGCTGGTTTGGAAATGATCCACGGGAATTATGAAAAAAACTAAATTTTGACAATAAAAAATGGTATATGCATAAACCAGAATCTTTTCTTGATAATGAAACGCAAACAATTCTCTGGACTAAGATAAAGACGGATCACCTTATTCCAGACAGAAGACCAGACCTAGTATTGATTAATAAAAAAAATAACTTTTTAACTGGTGGATTTTGCAGTTCCAGCAGATCACAGGGTGAAGATGAAAGAAAACGAAAGGGGAGACAAATACATAGAACTCGCAAGAATATTGACAAAACTGTTGAATATGAGGGTAAAGGGGATACCAATAGTAGTTGGTGCACTTGAACGGTCCCAAAGCTTAGGAAAAGACTAGAGGAACTGGAAATCAGAGGAAGAATTGAGACCATCCAGACAACAGTATTGTTGAAATCAGCTGTAATACTTAGGTGGGTCTTGGAGACCTTAGGAGACTTGTTGTTACTCAGACTCTAGTGAAAGACCATCAGCTTAGGCTGGTGTGAAAAACTCACATAATAATAATAATAATAATAATAATAATAATAATAATAATAATATGGAACAGAATAGTAAGTGTTGGTTTTATGGTGACTTAGATGAAACATATAATCACATAATAAGCGAATGCAGCAAACTCACACAAAAGGAATACAAAAGTAGGGCTGACTGTAGGAAAGGGCAATTGTGCAAGTGATTAAAATTTGGCCATGCTGACAAATGGCATATGCACAAACAAGAATCTGTCCAAGAAAATGAGACGCATGAAATTCTCAGGAACTTTGAGATACAAACGTATCAAGTAATCCCAACCAGAAGTTCAGACCGTGTGTGAATCAAGAAGAAAATAACTTGTCATTGAATTTTGCCGTTCAGTAGACCATTGAATGAAAATAAAAGAAAGCGAAAAGATAGACAAATACTTGGATCTTGCCAGAGATATGAAAACGATGGTAACAGTGATACCAATTGTAGTTGGTACGCTCGGAACGGTCACCAAGAATTGGGAAATAAAACTGGAGGAATTGGAGATCAGAGGAAGAATCGAGGCCATTTAGACCACAAAATTGTAAAGGATACTTAGAAGAGACCTGGAGACCTGATGAAACTTGATGTCACTCAGACTCCAGTGAAGACCAACAGCTTACGGTGGAGTGAAAATATTGCAGAGCGAAACAATAATAATTATGAATTAGAATCGAGACCATACGGACCATAGTATTGTTAATTCGGCTAGAATACTCAGAGATGTCCTAGATAACTAAGGAGACTTGCTGTCACTCAGACTCCAATGAGAACCATCAGTTAAATCTGGTGTGAAAAAAGGAGGGAAATAAATTTGACCATACAACAAAATGGTATATGCATAAACCAGAATCTGTTCTTGAGAATGAAACGCGTAAAATTATCGGGAACTTTGTGATAAAGACGGATAACCTTATCCCAACCAAAAGACAAGATCTAGTATTGATTAACAAAAGAAAAAAAAAAGAAAAAAAAAGAAGAGAACGTTAACTGGTAGATTTTGTCGTTACAGCAGATCACCGGGGTCATGATGAAAGAAAACGAAAAGATTGACAAATGCCTAAACCTTGCTATAAACTTGGGAAAAAAACAACAAAAAAAACAACAAAAAATAAACAAACAAAAAATAAACAAACAAAAACAAAACTGTAGAATATGAGGGTGCAAGTGGTACCAATTTTGGTGCAAACTTCAAAAGGTTTAGAAAACGGACTAGAGGAACAGAAAATCAGAGGAAAAATTGAGATAATCAGCATTGTTGAAATTGGCTAGAAAACTCAGAAGAATCCTGGAGACCCGAAGAGACTTGTTATCACTCAGACTCCAATAGAAGCTCATCACCTTACGCTGATGTGAAAATCGTAGGAGTGAAACAATAATAATGATAATAAATAAAAATCGAGACCATACGGACCGTAGCATAGTTAAGATCGGCTAGAATACACAGAAGTGTCCTGGAAAACTAAGAAGACTCGCTGTCACTCAGACTCCAGTGAAAACCACCAGTTAATGATGGTATGAAAATAGGAGTGAAATAATGATAATAATAATCACCGGCTAAGACTGGTGTCAAAAACTCTAAGGGTGCGAAATAATAATAATAATAATAATAATAATAATAATAATAATAATAATACAAGATCTGTCTATATAAGTGCATTTTATAAATGATAATTTATGGACAAATGAAGAAATCAAATGTTTTTTCTCGAAACGATTTTTCTGTACAATCTCAACTAACAAAAGTTTCATCTTACACCGACCCGACAATACCTTAACAATCTGACTGTTACCCTCTCAACCAAAGTCTTTTTTCCCCGGGAAGCCGACAAAGCAAGTTGTCGAAACTGTAGACCCTTTTGAAAATATTTAGTCATTTCCCGGCTAAATCTTAATTTCACTGCCCTACCCAACCCCGCCCCCCCAAAAAAAAAAGAAAAGGAAAAAGAGAAGAATAAATTAAAATCCCCAGGTGTTACTATTCTCGCCTTTCCTTAAAACGTCCATTCTCTTCTAATTTTCTTTTCTAATTCCAATCAATATTCTTCACGTCTTTCTGCACAGGTTGTAAAGAACGAAATCGTTTCACAGTTCTAACTCTTGACACCTCAATCACAATTTCTGACTTATCCTTTTCCTTTACACTTTTGTTATTCGTTTCTGTTTGGCGAGCGAAAAAAAAAAAGATCTAAATCGCCTTTTTGTTTTGCCGAGAAAGGCGTCTTAGCGTAAAACTTGTTCATTGCAGTATTTTTGACTTAGTGATATTCCTTACTTCACATGTGTTGTGTTTATTTGTTTATATAAAAAGACCAAGTTTAACTCCGAATGGTTCCATCTCCATTTGTTAGGCATTTATCAAGGGTCTCAATCACGTGGCCCGCGGGTCGCACGCGGGCCACGTAATCTACTTTTCTATGACCCACGGCAGAACAGTTTTCGTAACTAAAATTTTCCTAAAACTTCGTCTATCGCTCCTGACCATGGTTTCTTCACAGAAAAAGAGTAGAAAATATTTTATTATTTCAGTTGCTTTCACTTTAAAATCTGAAGCTGATAATTAGAAAGAATTCCAATTTTATATACACTAGCAAATATATGCACCCTCCGGGTGCAAGTATTTAAGTTTTAATGTAATAAAATATCGTATTAAATTAGAAAGTATAATAAGAAGGCAGATAAAAAGATTTGAAACAGGGTGGGGGTATAATAGAAAAATAGAAATGAAACTTACTCTTCCATCACTCCCGTCTTTCATTGCTGAATTTTACTTACTTAACTATTTAGTTAAATTAGGAAATAAAGAATAAAATGACAGTTATTTTTTCTTGTTAATGGATTTCATTTAAGATTAATTGAAGAGATTTTTGCTTATATTCATTAAAATAAAACCAAACAATTAGAAATCAATAATACCTAGCACATATTTAATAAAATAACATTTTTAATATGAATATGCAAATTAGCCTTCCCATTCACACTGCAAACCGCTATTTTTTGTATATATAAATACAATTGCATGTTATTTGTATATAGATATGGGCAACACTAATAAAAAGGTGAAGCAATTTTATTAATAATTGAGGTTTAAATATAAATAAAGTCATGGAGAATGTGATGTAAATAACTATGTTAATTGTGACTCGATTAGTAATATAGTTTCGGTTACAGACAGAAAAACACACAATCTCCATTATAATAAGATTAAAAAAACATTCTTAATAAAAAATTAAGGAAATCTACACCGACTGGTTCAAAGATCTACTGAGGTTGAAGGGTGACTTAGATTATAAAAAAATTAACGCACACAACAGAACATGATTATTTCTTTTTGCTTTACTTTCATAATATGAGAAGGGTTAGATTTGACAACTCATATTGGCATGAGGAATATGTACCTGAGATGACAGACAACAGATAAATAGACAATGATAGAAAATGTTTGAGAGATTGATAAAAATAAAGGAATTATAAATTAAAACTTTGAATTTTGCTTTTGGTTTCTCTGTTTTAATGATATTTATTGTATAATTTAATGTAATTTATGTATGAAATACAACAAAATGAAACAAATGGAATTTACCAAAAGTGAAAACGGAAAAAAAGAAATTTACTAAAAGTAAAAATAGAATTAACTCTTTGCCTACCAAATTTCACTCACGGCTGTATCAAATTTTCTTGATATTTTTTACCTGTATGAAAGGATATTTTAAAGTTCACTCTCTAGTCACCTCAGAACTCATTCTATTCTAATAGACGTAATGACCCCTAAGAGTCCTTGAGTTTACATTTTACCTTCTTTACAACCTTTTTAAGTTGTGTGTAAAGCAATAAATCTATATGTGAAAAGTTTTTATTTAATTTGATTAAAAACTTTATTTCAAATGAAGTAATTGTTTTTAAAATATAAAACCCCTAAAAAAGAACTCATACAGAATACTGTACTCAGTCGTAGACTCCAGTGTTTAAACATGGAAATTGGTGTATAATATTCAGATGTCATACAAAGAAGAGTGACAAAAATAATTAAAAGGGTAAAAGATTACAGTTACAGAACTAGGATTAATTTCTTCACTAAAAAGAAGAATGAGAGTTGATCTAATGGAAACTTTCGAAATAATAATTGGAATTTATAATTATGCTAAACATTTTTTAAAAATATTTCTCCTCGAACAGGAAACTTACTGTCAAGGCAGATTTCAAAATCTAATTGAATTTAAAAAAAATAGTATAGTACGTTTTTTTGGAACAAATTGCTTAATCATATCAAAAATAGGGACCATATGACCTTTAGACACCTCTTTTGCGATCTCGATTCATAAGGACGTGTTTTTCATTTACACTGTCAAAATCTGGTTGTTTGTTAGGGGTTATGGTTAGGGGTTATGGTTAGGGGTTAGGGGTTAGGGTTAAGGTTAGGGGTTAGTTTTATAATTTAAAAAAACCTCTAAAAATCATCTGTTAACAAACAACTGAATTTTGACGGTTTAAATGAAAAACGTCCTTATGAATCGAGATCGCAAAAGGGGTGCCTAAAGGTCATATGGTCCAAAAATAGTAATAGCGTAAAGAATTAGGATTAATTTTGATGATTTGAGAAAAAAATGGTAAGAAAAAAGAAGTTAAGGTGGAATTTTTTGAAACTATCGGATGAATAACTTAAAAATGGTCTGTATATAGCTATTATATTAATAGTGTATATGTTCTATACAAATATTTTTTTGTTAAAGTTTGATGTAAAAAGATGTCAAAAAAAGGAGATACCCAGGGAAGCATAATAAAGGAGCTGATGGTAGGTGTGGCGCTCCACCTCAGATGCCAAAACCATCTCCTTGGTCCAGTGCTAGTGAAAAGGGGATAGACTCCCTCGATGTCTGGCTGATACCGACTGTAGGCCATGCACACGTATAAAAAATCATTGGGCTCGTAAATTGGTTTATTTATGTGGGCGCTACTGACGTATGTGTCTTGAGGAAGAATAACCGGATTGCACTCATCCCTCTCCAGGTGGTTTAAATTCAGAGCTTTCCTTTTCCTAGACGGTTGCTTATCTAAGGTTAAAGAGCCCATTCTGCCCTTTTATTTACCTTGATTCATACCTTTCCCAGGAGTATTAGATCTATGCGAAATGCAAACAGCAGGATTTGAACTTGGACAGCTGATTCCACATCCGACGACGATAACCGTTACGCTTTCGGTAGACAAATACAGAAATTAATTCAATCAAAGTTTGACTTTTTTGTATATTTATGGAATTTCCTGCTAATATTACGATATACCAGTGAAACATCAAATTAACTTTATCGGAATTATTAGAATTATCTTATATTAAAAACTTACAGATCTCTCTCATTTCTCCCGTACACACTTACCAACCTTGCTGGTTATTGCTACAAGGGTCAACGAGAAAGCAGATGGAAAACGTTAAGTAACTTTCGATGCTACCGGTAGAGGCGCTTATTTGTTAGCCGCGGGACAAGAGTGAAAGATATCGCTCTGACAAAGTTTGGCCAATTGCGCCAGTGTTGAAAGAGACGAGAGTTGCTTGTCGTATATATGAAGAAGGTGAAATAAAAATGTGTGTGTGAGCACGTGTGTGTGTGTGTGTGTGTGTGTGTGTGTGTGTGCGAGATAGATAGATAGATAGCGAGAGAGAGAGGGAGAGAGGAAAAGAGAGAGAGAGAGGGGGAGAAGAAAAAGAATAATAATAATAAGAAGAATAAGAATAAGAGAGAGAGAGAGAAAGAGAAGAGAGAGGGGGGGAGAAGAAAAAGAATAAGAATAAGAATAAGAATAAGAAAAAGAAAAGAAAGAATTAGAATAAGAAAGAGAGAGAGAGAGAGAGAGAGAGAGAGAGAGAGAGAGAGAGAGAGAGAGAGGAGAGAGGGGGGGAAAGAAAAGAAGAATAAGAATAAGAAATAATAAGAATAATAAGAATAAGAATAATAATTAGAAGAGAGAGAGAGAGAGAGAGAGAGAGAGAGAGAGAGAGAGAGAGAGAGAGAGAGAGAGAGTGGGGGATTTTTAAAAAGCAAAGCATAAAAGAGAAATATATAGATAGAAAGAGAGAGGAGTAAGAAAATGAGATATCACAAAAGAAAACGGTATGCACGCTCTAACGAGAATATATATATATATATATATATATATATATATATATATATAAGAAAAATATTGCAACAAAAAGTGAGCTGTAAAAAAATTTATGAGCAAGAAATAAGATATCACAAAAAGGAATCAATGTGCAAGAAAATAACGTCAATAGAGAGAGAGAGAGAGAGAGAGAGAGAGAGAGAGAGAGAGAGAGAGAGAGAAAGAGAGAGAGAGAGGGGGGTAAGGAGAAAGGAAGAAAGCAACAAGAAAGAAACATAAAACAGTATAACCAAAAAAGAAAGAAAAACAAGAAAGAATAAAATAGTCTGAGAAAATAAGAAGGCGAAAAAAAAAGAAAGAAAGAAAGAAAGAAAGAAAGAAAGAAAGAAGGGCGGAAAGGAAGAAAAAAATAAGACAAAAGAAAGAAGGAAAGAAAGAAAGAACAAACAAACTATCAAAAAAAAAAAAGAAAAGAAAAAAAGACTGGGTTAAGAATACAAAGAAGTGATGAAAAAGCACAATATTTTACAAGAATGTGCGCACCTCGTGAGAAATAAGGATTGTAATAGCTGACTGTTATTAGTGAGTTCGATTCTCCCTAAGTACTTCTTTTTACTGGCCTTGTACCAAACTTCAGTAAGCTTGGAAAATGACAACACGAATGTTACAGAAAAAATGGTTTAATCTAAGAAGTGAAAGCAAAAAGTTCAAGTGGTTGAAATAATTAAATAAAACAATGCGAAATTCATGAAAGATAAAAAAAAAAAGAAAGAAAAGAAATAGATAAATCTAATATCTACTTTTAAAAAAAAAATGGACTAAAAGTGTTTCTCTATAGGAATTGAAAGAAGTGTGTGAAATATAAAACAATATTGACTGTGCAAATAGTGTATATATATATATATATATATATATATATATATATATATATATATAGACACAGAAACAGACACGCACTCACTCACACACACACACACACACACACACACACACACACACACACACACACACATACATATATATATATATATATATATAGAGGAACAGAGGAAATGATGAAAGAAATAAAACTTATTTCAATGTCAATGACTTAAAAAAACATAGATAGTAAGTAAATAATGAAAAACGGGAGAAAATCGAATAAATATATATTAAAATAAGGTAAGAAAAAGCAGACTGGGACAGGAAGAATGTAAGAAAATGTTACCAAATAAAAGAAATTTAAAATAAGAAGAAAAAAAAGAACAGATAAAAAGAAGAAAAAAAAAAAGAAAAAATTATAAAAGAAGAAAGAAAGAATTAGGTAAAGAAACAAAAAAAAAAAAAAAAGAAATGAAAAAGAAAGAAAAAAGAAAATCGCTGGTAGACATGTATTGATCTGTGGCTTAGGGCGGTAAGCCGAACATCCAATCGGTGACTCTCGGTTGGATGCCCCATGTGACACTCTTTTGTCCGGAGGCAATTTACGTCACACTGTTTTTCGTAATCTTTTGCTTCGGCGCAGAGCAAAGTCTTAACGTATGTTGTGTCGAGCGATAGTTCGACAGAAAAGCAATCAAACTAGCGGCCAACAGATCGACTGTTCAAATGCGGACTGAAATACAAATTCTAACTTGTTTGATTTTATTCAAAAGACAGAACACCCTTTTTATTTCATCATCAGTACAAGAATAAACATTTCCTTCACGGGTATTCATATATATATATATATATATATATATATATATATATATATATTATATAGTGAACAAATTTACATTTTCATACACACTCACACACATATACGACCAGCGAAAGCGATCGTCTATTTATATTTACACACACACACACACACACACACACACACATAAACACTCATATATATATATATATATAATATATATATATATATATATATATATATATATAAATATAATATAATATAATATAATAAGATAAATATATAAAGGTTTTACATATCTATTTATTAGGTGACAAAGGAACATTCACAACCATATTGGTTTCATGCGATGCAATCATCAGGTGAAGATGTTTCAAATGCAAGGAAAATTCGCATGAAACCAATATGGTTGTGAATGTTCCTTTGTCACCTAATAAATAGATAAGTAAAACCTTTATATATTTATCTTATTATATTATTATAACAGCTCTATTTCATATTGAGCACTCTACCAATAGTACTGCCTTTGGTACACCATTCCAGCAAAAGCTGAAACAGTGACCATCTCAACATATATATATATATATATATATATATATATATATATATATATATATATATATATATATATATATATAATTAATTGATTAATAAAAATATTACTTCCACTCCTGAACACAGGAGTACGCACGTCCTCGACAATGACTAAAGTACATATACTCGACAATGACCGAAAGTACATATACTCTGACTACATTATAGGAGTCGCTGCTAGCGTAATGGTTATCGTCTTAGGAAGTGGACACTCTCACTTTTATTCTCATTCTCGCTCTCGCCTTGTTCAGTCCAGGGTCAGTTATTCAAGAAACCAAGTTCAGTTATTCCCCAGTATGACTTCCACGTTTCCTTATTCTGTTTTTTTTTTTCATTATTAAAATCTTTCAATTTTCATATTTGTCCCACGTCAACCCACCGCTGATGTCACACACTGACTTCCACACTCATAATTTTACACCCCTGCAGAGTACACAATTCTAAACTCCGCCGACAGGACCAACTGTAAAATGACTATTATATTGATAGATATATTTACCAACTCCTCCACACGAGCAGCATGTGACACAAGGACAATTTCTTAAGCAGAGTTCAACAGGTTTGAATTCAGAGTTTTCCTTCTCCTAGACTGGTTGCCTAACTAAGGTTAAAGAGCCCAGTCTGCCCTACTATTTACATATAGCTGGAGGGAGAATAGAATTTATACCTTTCCCAGGGTATTAGCGCTAAGTGAAATTCAATTACCACGTCCAGGATTTGAACTCGGGGTGACGAGTCTATTTCCTATGACTTTAACCATTACACCACGCGCTTCCTACAAGTATTATATTGATATAACCTAAAAGATTACGGTTTGCAAATGCACATGGGAATAAAGGCGTTAGTTTATGGAGAAAATCTTCCTTGGTCAGATGAAACAAATGCTGAACAGTTTAACTATAAACATCATTTCGTTTTAAGGAAAAGAGCAAGCCTTGCAAACTGAAAACCACTATTCTAACTTTAAATCATGTTGTCGGGTGCTTCACTGCAAAAAGGGCTGGTAGGTCCAGGCCGGGGGTCAAGCGGATGTCACCACAAATCAATCATAACCATAACGGTTAAGGTAATTTTCCACTCAACGAATTCTGATTAAAAATATCTTGCTACAGTACTTATATAATTCATAAGCTACCTATGAATTATGTAACAGCTACTCATGGTGACACTTTGATCTTTGGTAGCTTTGCCGGTGAAGTGACATTTTGATACTAGGCATGTGTCCGTTCGTCATAAATAACTGGAGCTATGCAATTATATAGTTTCAGTGTAGTAGCCATTTAGGCATCTATATCAAAACATCTTCAAGGAATAACTTCTTTATACATGTATTGAAAAAAAGAACTGTCTTCCTAATATACCATCGGAAATATTGTAGAACGGATTCCAAAGATCTGTGGTCTATGCAAGATTGTTATCATTCAACAGAGTTTAGTTGGAATATAATGTCAACCCTTGTTGGGTTATTTTATGCCGAAGAGATTTTGTTTTATTCATTCTTGTTGGGTATTCAATTTTTAAAACTCATCTTTTAAAACTCATTTTTTGATCTATGGCTGACTTCTGATTTAGGTCGGAAAATTAAAACGGAAAGTTTTTGGTGGTACCCAATGACAGTTTAACTACAGTCTATGAATTAACATTTTGTGAATTGGGTTACGGTTTTAGGGGATAAAGGTTGTTTTTAATTACGTATTGCTTAAAAAAATAAACATAAAAAAAACCAAATTACTATACATTTAATGTTGAAAAATATTTTTAAAACTAAGTTTAATTGAAATTATACATTGCAATACTAACAATAATAGATTCAGTAATTAATTTCAATGGTTAATTAAATGTATAATAATTTTTTTTATTTTTAAAATTTTTTTAAAGCAATACGTAATTAAAAACAACCTTAATCCCCTAAAACCGTAACCCAATTCGCAAAATGTTAATTCAGAGACTGTAGTTAAACTGTCATTGGGTACCACCAAAAAACTTTCCGTGTTAATTTTCCGACCTAAATCAGAAGTCAGTCGATAAAAGGGGTACTTCACTCTTCCGAGAACCCGAGAATTGGAACTTTCATCACTAAATGCAATTTAACGTCATACCCAGGACACATTCAACATGGGTAACACGCTACCCAAATACATACCCAAAAGAAACCTCCACGTGGAGAAAATATTACCAAGAAATATGTGTATAACCTCCTGTACAGTTGTATTAGGAAATAAAAAATGTGATTCAGACGCGTAAAAACGTTTTACGTTTAATGAATAGTGTTACATAATTCATGATAGCCTGTAAATTATGTAAGTAGTGTAGATATTTTTGAATCAAAGTTCGTTAAAAAAGATTAAAATAATGAGGTATTGGAAAATTACCATGATTAACAGCATTTGACCTATGAATAATGGTGATGAAGGGGTGCTCCACATTCCCCAGAACTACAGAACTGGAACTTCAATCAGAGTTTAACGTCATTCCAAAGACAAAGACCCTGCAGAGTCCAACCAACCAACCAACCAACCGTTCTAAGTAAATAACTATTAGTGAACTAAGTCTTGACCTCTTCCAATGGATATACGGGTACTTCAGCTAGTTTATAATTATCCCTATATTTTATATTAAGTACACTTATTCCTACATGTGTGTATTCATACTTGTATCTCTCTGTAATCTTAGCAGGGCACAGAAGAACAGACTTTGTCTAACGTGCATATACTTAAAGGTCTCGTTATAGTTCTCTCTTAAAGATGATGATGATTGTATTAGAAAGAACAATAACAGCAGCAGCAGCAACAACAACAACACTGAATGTACAATAACAAGAGTGTAGCGGCCGACATTTGGCTTAAGCAAGTGTGACAGGCTCGTAAGTGAGACTCGTCATGGATACACTGAAGCAAGCATTGGGGAATATCAACGGAGGATTTAACATTGGAGGCAATAATACGTGTGACGCGATGGGGGCTTGGCGAAAACGCTTTGCTGTCCTTATTTGTTAGTATCTGTTTGTCAGTTAGGTGGCCCCGGGCTGCCGGTAGGGGAGTGGGGTGAGGGGGTGAGAGAGTAAAGGCAGTAGGAGAGAAGAGAAGTAAGAGGCAGTAAACGGTCGAGAGTAGGCGGAGTGGGAGGGGGAGGGGTAGGTACTGAGCGACGCAACAAATTAAATCCTAAAACAAATGTGACGGTTATAAACTTGATTTCAGTTTATTTATCAATGTTTTCAAATTATTCATCATCATAATCGTCGTTGTGGTCACCATTATTCTTACCACACATTATTATTATTATTATTATTATTATTATTATTATTATTATTATTATTATTATTATTCACTCCTTTTGAGTTTTCACATCAGCGTTAGCTGATGGTCTTTCACTGGAGTCTGAGTGACAGCAAGTCTCCTCAGGTCTCCAGGACTCTTCTGAGTATTCTGGCAGATTGCAGCAGTGCAGTTTCTGGATGTCTCAATCTTTCCTCTGATTCAGATTTTCCAACCCTTTTCCAAACCCATTGGGACCGTTCCAAGTGCACCAACTACAATTGGTATCACTTTGACTTTCATATTCCATAACTTTGTCAGTTCTCTGGCAAGGTCCAGGTATTTGTCCATTTTTAAAAAATATTTCCTTCAGTTTCACCCTATGATCTTCTGGAACTGCAAAATCCACCATTTGACTAGTTCTTTCTTTTTTGTTAATTCGCACTAGGCCTGGTCTTCTTCTTGGGATAAGGTGATCTGTTTTTATTTCAAAGTCTAAACCAGAATCTGTTCTTGAGAACGAAACGTATAAAATTCTCTGGGACCACCATTATTATTATTATTATTATTATTATTATTATTTACTTCATGAAAGTTTTTTACAACCAACATAGCTCGTAGTTCACTGGAGGTTGTGTGACAGTAAGTCTCCTCAGGTCTCCAGGACTCTTCTTAGTATTCTAGTCGGTCATAACAATGCTGTAGTTCAGATGGTCTCGATTCTTCCTCTGATTTTCAGTTCATCCAGATGTTCACATCATGTTTTACAGTTTTTTAGTTCTCTGGCTAGGTCTAAGTATTTGTCTATCTTTTCGCTTTCTTTCACTTTTACTCGTTGATCTGCCGGACGGCAAAACCACGATGGTGTTTTAACACTAGCTGGTGAGAGTTCACTGGTGGTTGGATGTTGGGTGACAGCAAGTCTCCTAAGTCTCCAGGAGTTTTTCCAGTATTCTTGCCGATCTTAACAATGCTGTGGTCTATATGGTTGCAATTCTTCCCCTGATTTCCAGTTCCTCTAGCCTGTTTTCTAAACGCTTGCGGACCGTCCCAAAGGCACCAACTACAATTCGTATAACTTTCACCGTCATTAAACAAAAAAAAACAAACTAAAACTTTGTTTTTTTTTTCAGTCTGGGTAATGTGTTATTTCTTAATTGGTTATGTTGTAAAAGTTGAAAATTGATATTATTCCCTTCAAACAATGGTGATCCTTATAACAAGCCTGGCGACCATGCGACTGGGGTCTAAAACTGGGGGCAGACATGTGGAGACCTAAATTACTTCTAAATAACAATTACAGATAATTCATTTTGTAAGGAATTTGTTAGTAATGTCCAGTAATTAGTTAATTAGCAAATATACATATTATTATGAAGCAACTTACAATTATTGATTTATTTTCATGAAATCAAATGTACAATGAAAGAATAAAAATAACCTGCTGTACTATAGGTTTAGTAAAGTACAGTAAAATTGGTAAAATGGCCTATTGTCGGTATCAGTCGGACAGCGAGGGAGTCTATCCACTTTTTGCTAGCGCTAGACCAGGGAGATTGTTTTTTTTTCTGAGGTGGAGCGCCACGCCTACTGTTAGATCTCCACTTTACCGCACAGAACAGATTACCTAATCTGTGTCACTGATGTGCTGAATTGGTGGGGCCGGTATCCAACCCGGAACCTTGCGATTCCTACTTGAAAATATGAATTACCAATACTGATTATGTAGTATTATTTGTATTGTCCTCATCTTCATTGTTATCTGTACAATATTTCGGCCAATGAGCCCTCCGGCATTATTTTGTTGTATATATAAATACAATTGCATGTTATTAGTATGCAGCCCCGCCCAACGGGTGGGGAGTGCTATAATTAACGGCGTCAATCCCAGGGGCTATCCCCCCAGGCAACACCTGCCCCCTCGATTTAAAGGGACAGGGCTGGGTTTATTGCCCAGTGCCTGAGGCGCCCCTTAAGGGGGAATGCCGACGGGATCGACGCAATTTTTCACCTGCCACCCATGAGCTTCGGTTTGTGGGTGGTCTCACGTTAATAGGGCCTTTGTGCCTAACCCGTACAAGTGGGGTACGAGGTAAATACAATGTAGATATGGTCAACAGTATTAATAATGTAAAACAATTTTATCAATAATTGAAGTTTAAATAAAAATAATAATCATGGAGAATGTGACGTAAATAACTAAGGAAATTGAGATTTGAGTAGTAATGTAGTTACAGACAGACACACAATCTCCATTATAATAAGAAGATACTATTCATTTAAAATAATGTCGATGATCCTCATTATAAAGAGTGAAAAAAATATCAGAACAGATTGCGCCCCCCCCCCAAAAAAAAAAAATGACACAGAAAATACAACAGTAAAAATATAAAGGTTCCTTTAAAAATGGTTGCAACCAAAATATGCAGAGCTTTTTAACAGCTTTATAATCAGGGCGTGATGGCAGTAAAAACAATAAAGAACTGATAGTTTTTTTTTTTTTTTAAAGAAAAACAACTTAAAATAAAAATCGAAAAAAAAACAACGTAAAAAGGATTAAACAGATGCCCTTTTTTTCATTTTCATGATTCATTATTTCTAATCAGTTCTTATCATCAATTTACATAAGTGGGCATTTTCTTTTGATAAAGGTCAAAATGGCACATGATATGGCCATAAAAACATTGGACAAAGGATGAACAAGCATATGTAACCAACCGTTACATTTTGAAAAAACAAAATAATCAACACGCACACACACGCGCACACACACACACACACACACACCACACACACACACACACACAACAATATATATAATATATATAAAGTCGACGGGCGGCCTAAAGTCGGTATCAGCCAGTCAGCGAGGAGTCTATCCCCTTTTCAATAGCGCTAGACCAAGGAGATTGTTTTTTAGCATTTGAGGTGGAGCGCCACACATACCATCTCTCTCTCTCTATATATATATATATGATAAGTTGTAAACACGGTATATTTGGAATGGCTTTTTTGCCGACAATTTTTGGGAGAATATGTGCTTAATTGGAGTCGTACCTAATTTTGAAAATTAATTAATTAATAATGTATTAGGCATTCCCGCCTAATTCATTATTAATTAATTAATTTTCAAAATTAGGTACGACTCCAATTAAGCACATATTCTCCCTAAAATTATATATATATGTATATATATATAAAGTGTTATTATGGGTCCAACGGCAGAAAATTAAATATTTTATAAAAAAGGTCCGCAAAATGGATTATGTTTTTAGAAAGATATTTAAAAAAATTCTATTTATTTGTATACTCATATATATATATATATATATATATATATATATATATATATACACACAAAACACACACACATATATATATATATACTTATATATTCACACACATACACAGACACATATATACAATGTGTTATAAAAGTATCGGGATTGAAGCATTATTTACGAAGATAGAAAGGAACAATGAATGGAACGTTAATTTTTTCAGAATACAAGGTGTGTCAAAAAGTACAAAAATCTCGATACTTCTTGATACACCTTGTTTATATATATAGACACACACACATATAGACACATAGATATATATGCACATATACATATATACATACATTTTCATACACAGATATAGATACATAGATATATAGATATAGATACACACATATACATATATACACACACATATATATACATATACATATGCGCACATATACATACACACACAAACACATATATATATATACACAGTCATATATACACATAGACACGCATACACACTTATACACACGCGCATATATATATATATATATATATATATATGTTGAATTAAACAAAAGACACATCTCCTGTTTAACAATTTTGATGATGGCACTTTGAAGTACTCGGGACATGAACTTTGGTGGACTAATCCACGAATTCCACCTAAATATTAAAAAGTTGGCCAGAAAACTTGAAAAATTACAAATAAAAAATGTATTATTTTTATTTTTTATCTCTAAATTCTATCAGTGTAGAACCCCACCCCCCCAGGTAATTCAGTTTTTCAAAATAAAGAAACATTTCAAACTGACATGAATCATTCTGACTCATGTATGTCCTTATATACCTAACACCTCCCACGAGCAGATGTGACTCAAGGTCAGTTATTAAGCGGAGTTTAACAGGTTTGAATTCAGAGTTTCTTTCTTTTAGACTGGTTACCTAGCCAAGTTAAAGAGCCTAGTTGGCATATATATATATATATATAAATATATAATATATATATATGTGTTGTGTGTTGTGTGTTGTGTGTGTGCGTGTGTTGGAGAAAGGTAACATACATGGAATGTTATAGAAAAATGATGTTTATTGTATGGTGTGTCGAAAATGCAACGTTTCGGTCTGTTAGACCTTCTTCAGGACTTGGAAAATGTCCATCATTGAAGCAAGTACTATATCCAAGTCCTGAAAAGGTCTAACAGACCGAAACGTTGCATCGTCGACACCACCACCACAATAAACATCCATTTTCTATAACATTCCGTGTTTTGTCTACTTTTCTCCACATACTTCGGATAATCTCCTCATATTTCTCCCATATATATATATAATATAATATATATATATATATATATATATATATATGGCAAGAGAAATATATATAGCAAGAGAAATGCGTCAAACTTATATGCTTACATACATTAGCAAGTAGATTGAATATTTATTTATTGATCTTTGATGTAATTGTTGGTCTCATGCAAAATAATGTTTACGTTTGTAAATAAAATATAGGCTTACATGAAATGAATATACACACGTATCATGTATATGGGGCACATTTAGCGTGTCAGTAACCGTAGCATGAAATGAAATCGATTTCAAATCTCGAACGAGGCTGTTTGCATTTAACTTCGCACTAATGCCCCTGGGAGAGGCATGTATCCATCTGTTTCTTTTCATCAGCTATAGGTGAATTATTGGACAGACTGGGTTTGTAAACCTTGTTAAGGCAACCTGATTAGAAGGAAAACTCTGTCTGCTATTTACCCATAGCTGGAGGGAGAATTGGATTCATACCTTTCTCAAGGGTATTAGCAAATTTTGTGATATAAGGCGTGTGCTAAAAGCCCACTTCTACTTATAGACTCGGCGATAATCATGTAACCAAGCTCTTGGCCAATCACTGGCAGTACTCTGCTGCTGATATTGTTATTTATACCGGCTGTTCTAGTCATACCTACACATATTGATTTGAACCTTCGTAGACGACGGAACATAGGATTATATCACTGGACCTTTGACGCTACGTAGAATTCCATAACTCAGGACTTATTCACTTACCAAAGGATTCTATAGCTCAGGACTGATTTACTTTAAGTCCTTTTCAACTGGCCAAGGATGGCGGTCAGAAATTTAACAAATAGTAGATCAGGCTTGATACCATGACCTTAGTTTGGTCTGAATTCAATTCTGTTAATAAATAAACCTTTTCCGGGAATGTTAATATGATAAAAACGGATCATTACGCTTTTGATCATCATACTTAAGAAAAAGGGAAGTGGCCTGTACATAATAAATCATAGCATTGGCGATAAAAAGATATGTGTTTTGTTGTACATGCCTAGCTAATATGTTATAATATATGTATATATATATATAATATATATATATATATATATATATATATGAGAGAAATAAATACACAAACAGTGTGTTTTGATATGTCTTTTTACGACAATTTTTGGAAGAATATTGCTTAATTGAAGTCGTACCTAATTTTGAAAGTTAATTAATTAATAATTAATTAATTAAGCGGGCATAAATTTTTCTCGATTTGTTTAGCCTTACATTTGATTAGGTATGCCCGCCTAATTAATTAATTATTGATTAATCAACTTTCAAAATTAGGTACGACTTCAATTAAGCACAATATATATATATATATATATATATATATATATATATATATATATTCCTCTGAATGTATATATATGTATATATGTATGTATATTTTGTGTGTGGATGCGAGCGCACGTATGCGTGTGTGTATTTGAGAGAGAGAGAGAGAGAGAGAGAGAGAGAGAGAGGAGAGAGAGAGAGAGAGAGAAGAAGAGAGGTGGAGGGGAAAAGATCTAGTTAATGCGAGGTTCTATCTGATATCAGATGGAAATATTAATCCTATATCATTCCAAATATTTGATGTCGAGTACAGGTTTTGTATCGTCCGAAATGCCAGACCTGTATATCTTGAGTGCACAGCACGCTTGATAGAGAGATAAAGCTTTTTTCTTTTTTTCCATCACGCTCAATTGACCCTTTTCCCACCATTAAACGTTTTGATGGTTGCTTGTCAACAAGGGCGAGGAGCTCGAAACAAAAATGGTAAAAATACGCAAAAAAGTGGTTGTAGGCCCATTCATTGTAATATCTACTTTGTAGGTATCTCTTTTTGTAAATCGATATCGTTGATCGGGCGACTGACCGTTTTGTGCGGGGTTTGAAAATGAGATTATTTGATATCACCCATCATTCATTGCCTCTTTTTAGTGTCTGTACGTGAATGAATGATTTACAACAAGTAAAATGTACATCTTTCTATCGCTAACAAGCATATATATATATATATATATATATATATATATATATATATATATATATATAATATTATATGTGTGTGTGTGTGTATATATATATATATGGGGGAGTGTGTGTGCACGTGTCTTTATATACACCACACATATGTGTATGTGTGCGCGCGTGTGTGTATATTTTCACAGATATGCATATCTATCTATCTATATATATATATATATATATTTATATATATATATATATACATATGTGTGTGTGTATGTAAGTTGAAAATGGAAATGAATCCAACAATATGCTGAAAGGCAAAGATAAATAAAAGAAAGATAATGTTGAATGGATAAAATTGATTTAATTTGAGTTACCAACACGTGTTTCGGCCAGGAGTTTGTTCATGTACACATGTATTATATTTATAATCATTCTAAATATAAACTAAAATAATAACAAAGAAATTATAAAATATTAGTATACAAAAAAAACGCCTTCTTCAGGTAAAATGTTTGATATTTGAAGTTAAAACGGTCAAAATACAGAGAATTTTGAAGTGTTCGAAAAAATAATTTTTTTGAAAATTATTTGAGACGCTTTACAGTTGGAAAATAGAATGGTGTTTGATGACAGAGAATAAAGATAAATAAATACGTTTTTCTTTGTATACTTAAATATTTCATGATTTTCTAAAAAAATTCTTTCCTTTATTTATTTGGTGTTTTGGAAGTGCGTGGTTAGCGTAATGGTTAGAGTCGTAGGAAATGGACTCGTCGACTAGAGTTTAAATCCCAGACGAGGCTGTCTACATTTCACATATCGCTAATACTCTTGGGAAAGGTATGCATTCACCTGCTCTCTCTCAAGCTATGGGTAAATAGTAGGTCAAACTGAGCTGTTTAATATTGGTTAGGCATCCAATCTAGGAGAAGGAAAACTCTGTATTCAAACCTGTTAAACTCCGCCTAAAAATTGACCTTGTGTCACATCCTTTTGTAATATGTACATATATGTACTTGGTAAATATGTAAATATCAAATAGAGTGGAAAAGTGTTGCTCAAGAGGTGGGACGAATTCGCGTTTGAATTCAAAATTACACGGACTCCACAACGACAACATATATATATATATATATATATATATATATATATATATATATATATATATATATATTATATATATATTCAGATGTATTCATCCACTTTCCGACTAACAATAGCGCAAAGTGAAACGCAACACAGCATCGTCCAAGATTTGAACCCAGGTCACCGATTCGATTTGTCATGGCGATAACCGTTACGCTAAGTGCGTATATACGAATTAGATTTGTGAGGGGGGTAAGAGATGTATTTATCCACTTTCCGACTAACAATAGCGCAAAGTGAAACGCAACACAGTCTCGTCCAGGATTTGAACCCAGGTCACCGATTTCATTTCGTATGGCAATAACCGTTACACGATGCGCGCCTCCACATTAAGCAGAGTGGGGAAAGGTGCTGCTTGAGTGGTGGAGCGATATTCACCCTCTGGAACTGGACTTTTTTTATTTAATTTGCGCTCATGCCCGGAGGAAACCTTGTTATTGAATGAGTGTCAAAGTCACGCCGTGTAATTCTATATATATATATATATATATATATATATATATATATATATATATATATATATATATATGTATATATATATATATATATATGTATATATATATATATATATATATATATATATATATATATATATATATATATATATATGTATATATATATATATGTATATATATATATATATATATGTATATTATATATATATGTATATTATATATATTATATATATATATATATATATATGTATATATATATATATATATGTATATTATATATATATATATATATATATATATATATATGTATAATATATATATATGTATATATATATATATATGTAATATATATATATATATATATATGTATGTATATATATATATGTATATATATATATATATATATATATATATATATATATATATATATATATATAATATATAAAAATACATTATTTTTCATTCATTTTGTAACAGGTGGATTTCACTCCAGGCAATGAACTGATCACCCCCTTTCTTTTTGCTTGAAAGTAGACTACTAGCCTGTACTCAGTAGCGGCAGGTAACAAGAGGATCGTTTTCTTTTGCCCCGAAAAGAATCATGCCAGCTTCCATGGCCATGATGACATTCGAAGCTATGCATTCTAACTAGACAGCCTATAGGTCAACGAGGCAAAGATTTCTCTTCTATACAATAAATTATCTCAAATGTCTGACATATTTCAAGAAAGAAGCCACCTATCTCCCCGGTAAAAAAAAAAAGAAAGAAAAAAAGACAACAAAAAACAAACAAACAAACAACAAAACAACAACACCTGTTTAGCAGTTGACCCTTCTCGGGTCAACTTAACGAACTGATTCGACGAGGAATTGAATAGACACAGAAAATGGGATCAGGTAACAACGGAGCACTGGACCGTTGTTGACACGTGGGGGTTTGACACTTAAGCTAATACCCACCAGCTCCCCGCCCTTAGGAAATGACCACTTCACTAAACTTCAGTCTGTGCACTGAAGCGAATAGAACAATACTTGAATAGTTGTTGTTGATATAAATTGTTGTTGTTGTTGTTTTGTTGTAGTAGTGGTGGTCGTAGGGGTTCGGAAACCGGGCTGTAATGTTGTCAGTTATCAATAGGGTTCAGGTTAAAGCAATTTTTGAAGCTTGGTATTTACCCAACCCATTCGCCACGGGTAGGTTTTTACACAAGGTCGAAAGTATTGGGAACGCAATCAGGATCGAACTCGCTATTCAGTTGTAATGGATCTGTGAGACTATCTTGCTAACCATTACTCTAGGATGGAACGCACATTTTTACCCAACCAATTCACCACGGGCAAGATGTGAGACAAGGTCGAAAATATGAGGCACCCAGTGAGGATCGAAATCGCTATTGTTGTAATGGGTCTGCGATACTAGATTGCTAACCATATCATTTCGATAGAACGCCCTTTTTCACCCAATCCATTCGGCAAGAGTATAATGTGACATAAGATCACAAGTATTGGGCATCCAGTGAGGATCAACTCGCTATTCTGTAATGGATCTGCGATACTAGCAAGCTAACCATTAGTCTACGATTGGACGCATTTTTTTACTCAACCCGTTCGTCAAGAGGAGAATGTGACACAAAATTGTAAGTATGAGGCATCCAGCATGGAGAGACTCGCTATTCAGTTATAGATCTGCGAGACTAGCTTACTAACCATTACACCACGATGAGACGCCTTTTCCTTTACCAAACCCGTTTGCAATGGGTTAAGATATGACACAAGGTCACATGTTTGGGGCATCCAGCGAGGAACAAACTTACTATTCAGTAGTAATGGATCTTGCAAGACTAGCTTATTAACCATTAATGGGGATGCTCTAAGTAATTTTTGAAGGTTTGTATGACTTATCCCTTCTGACTTTATATAAGAAGTAACTTTGTATAATGCGCTTATTTTTTTTTTCCAACGCTTTGTCTATAATGTTCAGAAATGCATTGTTTAATGTATTGTTATACCTTGATGGGTTTCAATGGATTTTAAAGCAATTCATTCCAATAGAAAAAAGAATGATAAAAGATAAAATAAAAATCTTATTCTTTATAATTGGTATACATAAACCAGGGGTCTAATACACGTGACACACAAAAATTACACTTCTGTGACACGCGACAGAACAATTTTCGTGACAAATATTTTCCAAAAAAACTGGTAATTCCTGCCTCGCCCCTGGCCATACTTTTTCTTAGAGAATATACATTAATATTTCAGTCTCTATCACTTCACGATCAAAAGCTTAAAATTAGAAATAATCCAATTTTATATACATTAAAAAAGAATTCTTAATAAGCATGTTAGTGAAATCTACATCGACTTGTTTCAAAGATCCATTGTGAAAGAGGGATAGCTGTGATTATAGAAAATGAATTCACACAAAAGAAGATGTGGATTTTTTTGTTTTATAACGTGAGAAGAAATAGGTTTATCAACTAATATTGGCATGGGGAAGGTGTATCTGAAATGAAAGACAACAGACACGAATAGAAAAATCAAAAAAATGTTTGAAGGCGGATAAACAGAAATTATATCTGTAATTTAAAAAAAATGTGATAAAGGTTTGAATTGTTCTTTTGCTTTCTCTAATTTAATATTTATAGTACAATTTATTATAATTTACCAATGAAATACAATAAAATAGATACCTCCCGCCAAACCCCCCAAAAACCCCCCCCAAAAAAAAAATAAACGGAATTCATCAAAATGGGGAAAAATAATTTTATCAAAGTTGTTGCATAATCCCTGGGTAGAATGGATTATTGGCAACACCCTGTAATTCTGCGGGAGTGATAATACAAAGAGCCCAAATGGAAGTTACAGACCGTTGGGAAACTTTAACCCCAGAGGCTGGAAAACCGTAAATCATGTGAGATCAAGTTAGGTCCTCAGTTGCAGCCAGTATGTGAAGTAAGAGAGATGTCTAGTTGCTTCAGCTGAACTCCGCGCGCGATATTAGTCAGAAAGTTAGTTAAGTAAAAGTTAAAAAATTAAAAAAGAAGCATTTAATGAATAAAGTACAGGTTTAATGCTTCATTAGAATGCAAGCCTCAGCTAGAAGACCGGCCAAGGTAGAAAAAGAAGAACCAGACGTAGACATCACAGCGAAGACTAAATAGGATAGAATCCAACATGGCGAGAAAGAATAGAAAAGACTAGAGATCACAAATGGCCAAAGAAAGAGTACCAGTTATGCATCTCTGTCTAAATATCTATCTGTCTACCTCTCTCCCCTCTCTATTAAAAGAACTCTTGTGTATATACCCAACAAGGGTATATGACATTGTAACAGTAAAAACTGCATCAAGGAAAATTTGAAAACGGAAATTGGTAATACACACAAAATATTAGGAAATTTGCTTTGTTTAATAACGTAAGAAGAAATGCCAAATCATATAAACAGGAGGAAGGTGTACCTAAGATGACAGACAACGCATACAAATAGAAAATCAGAAAATGTGTTTGATAGTAAATTGTTAAACAAACAATCTATATCTACTATTTCCTTAAATATGATACAAATTTTAATTTTGTATTTTTATCTTATCATAATGGAGAATGTGTGTTTGGGTCTGTAACCGAAAGTACGTCACACGACCAATTTCCTTAGTTATTTGTGTTATACTCTCAATTGTTATTAAATAATCTTATTTAATCATAATCAGTTTTTCACTAAGAAATATTAAATTTATTATGTTCTCCCCCACCTATGGGTAAATAGTAGGGAAGATAGGGTTATTTAGCCTTTATTAGACAACCAGTCTAGGAGAATGAAAACTAAATTCAAATTCTGCTTAAAAATTGACCTTGTTATAATAATATTAAGCGTCAAATTTATTGCAATTTACCTATGAAATAATAAAAAAAAAAAAACGAAAAGCAAAAACGGAATTTATCAAAAGTATAAATCAAATTAACGAAAATTTAAAACAGAAAAAAGTCTCCCAGCATTTTGGACTCATTTACATATCCCACTTATTATTATATGCATATTCATTTTGATGAAACACAAAAAAAAAAAAGCAGATTAACATTATAAATGGTGATAATTATGCCCCCCCTCTCTACTATTTACACGTTATGCCTTTTCCTCAGAAGTAATGTCCGTTTTGAGTCCTTGAGTTTACGACCCCTGACGTAAATACAACGATTTGTAATGCGTAATAAGAATACAAAAGTTCAGAAAATAATTGCTTGAAATTTGGAATTTCCTGTTGAAATTATTCTTCAGTGAAATCTGCAGAATTCTTTTCTTCTTTTTGTCGTTAAGAATCTTGAAGCATTTTTATTTGCATTGTATTTTTAAAAGATACAATTTTTGCATCGAAACCAGCATAAATCAAAAGCGCGCAATTCCAGATATTGTTGTTGATCTATATACTACTAAAATTCGCATTATATATATATATATATATATATATATATATATATATATATATATATATTATCATCATCATCATCAACATCATCATATCGCGCAAGCAGCACGGATATCCATGACAGTCTCTTGCCAACCTTCCCTATCACTCATTGCCCCTGGGAGCTCTTCTGCGCGGCATCCAGCATCCTCACATAGTTGGTCAATGCAGGTCGTTGCTGGGCGGCCCACACTAGCATGCCCATGTGTTGGCTTCCATAGGAGAACGTTGCTTATGAGCTCGTCTTTGCTCCTCCAGCAGTGCCCCGCATGCCTAGTCCATCTTACTCGATATATATATATATATATATATATATATATATATATATATATATATATTCAACAACAGTTGTTTGAAATATGACTATATATGCTCCCCATTCCCTGGGGTTGACCACTGGGGGGGGGGTTCGCTGACGACCGCCAACCAAAGCATAAACGCAACGCTCTTCTATATAAGGGATGGAGCACTCCATGGTGGCCTTTACATACATAGAGATGTGTGTATTAAAACAGTTAAAATCCCCTTCGCATTCTGTGGGTGGCTATAGCCTTGCGGTTAAGGGGTCTGACTGACACTGAACCGGCAGTAGGTAGCTTGCAACTGTCTAGCCACACTGAAGGGACTTGATAAGTCGAAACACGTGTCTGTGAATGAATATATATATATATATATATATATATATATATATATATATATACTGAGTGTTCGGGATGAATTATTATTCTCTGTAAGTTGGAGGTATTGACGCACACTACGCAGCATTTAAAAGCTTGGACCCTTCTTCATTCATATACGTGAGGACAGATAGAATGGATCACTGGAACTCACCTGAATCATGGAAGAGAATAACTTGTATCATGATGATCTGCACCGGCCATCAAAATAAGGACATTATGGTTGCTGCCCAATGCTCCCTGAACACTGAAAAAACATTCAGGCATGAACTGGAGAATTGCAATGGAGTCTACTAGACTGTGGCTAGAAGAAAACAACATAACAGACGATCTGATTGCGTTCTTACATCAGAATTCCTCGAAAATCTACCGAAAAAAGTGTTGGAGGACCCTCAGATGCTTACGCGGAGTTGCTAAACACTGTAGCCAAGTCCTGGATAACAAGGGTAGCCAATGGTAGGCCAAATGTAAGACAGCAGGACTCGGCTCCCTGCCACACATCTAGTAAAAGTCAAAAATGGTTTTCGGCGAATTTTTACGACTACACCAGTCCCAATGTTTGGTCTCCGAACTCCCCAGATCTTAACCCCATGGATTATTATGTATGTGGTGCTGTTGAGAAAGACATCAATCTCCGTGCCAGTACTACAAAAGCCCGGTTAATCGATAGAATTAAGGTATTTTTGAGCCCCTTCCCAGGGAACTGTAACATCAGCTTGCTCCAGGTTCCGGAGCAGGATTGAGGCTGTATCGACGCTAATGTCGGTTGTTTTGAGGAAAACTTGTTGACAGTATTGTAATTACCGTGTCTGTTGAATTTCTTTACAATCCATTAAATCTTGTAGTTACCAAACACTTTTTCTTCCTCCTTATGAAACTGACAAATTTATCCCAAACACCCTATATATTTTTATATATATATTGAAACAAATTTTGTTGACGTCTTGGGTATGACGTTAAACTGCTTCTAATGGTGAAGATCCAATTTTGGAGCTCTGGATAGTGTGGTATACCCATTAATTGCCATTACTCCCAGGTTCACTCTGACCTGGAGTGGTAGTACCTGTTAAGGTCCCATCAATGGGTTAGATAGATAAAAGATGAGTTTTAAAAAATGTGCTTAATAATATGAGTTAAAAAACTGAATACCCAACAAGAATGAATAAAACAAAATGTCTTGGGCATGAAATAACCCAACAAGGATTGACATGCCGTAAAATCCAACCAACCAACTAACCTTTAGGTCATTGTGAACTGTGGCAGTTATAGAACCCCTAGACCAATGAATTATCAGCAAGAAACTTTGTACAAACAAGAGGGCGCCAAAGTCGAGCGTTGTGGAAGAAGCTGTAAAAGTAACGAAACCTGTGAAAAAAGTGTCTTTTTTTCTTCGTTTGGCCTTGTATTTGATTGTAATCTGAGCTGCTGTTCTCTAAAATCCATTGATTCACCACACACACAGCGAGAGAGAGAGAGAGAGAGAGAGAGAGAGAGAGAGAGAGAGAGAGAGAGAGAGAGAGAGAGAGAGGGGGGGGTAAATGAAAAATCTTTGCATGGTGGGTAAAAGAATAAGAAAAAGAAAAGAACAAGGAATGAACTGGACTGGCAAATTTGAAAAAGAAAGAAAGAAAGAAAGAAAGAAAGAAAGAAAGAAAGAAAGAAAGGGAAACGAGGATGTGAAGAGAAGACAAGCGTATATGACAACAGTTAAAAACCGGTAGGTACGCCAAATTGTACTCAGCTCGTAAAAACGTCAGAAGCCTCCTGAAAACCTTAAAAAAGGGGCAGTAAAATGAAGGAATAAAACAGTAGAAAGGGGAAAAAACAGAAAAATAATAAGCGACTTTAGAAAGAAAGAAAAAAACAAAAACAAAAAAAAAACCCCAAAACACCCCCCCCAAAAAAAAAACAACAAGAAAACAAAAATAATAAAATCAAAAGGAAAACAATAAAAAGCAACAACAGCCCTCCCCAAAATAACAAAAACAAAAAACAAAAAAACAAAAAACAATTAAATAAGTAAACCAAAAAGGAGGAGAAATTAACAGTTATTAAGCCTGAAGGATGTCACCAAAAATGTTCTTGAAACAGTATGATTGATTGATTGACTTTAACAGTATATCAACACGTCAAGGTTTATTTTATGCCTAGAGGTTAGGGAATCGCTTTCATCATTCATTCAGATTTCCATTTTTTGTGTGTCTGTTTCTAAATATTTTTTTTAATTCGAATACGAATAATCTTTAAACAGATCTATTTGACCTATGTATGAAGGGCGGGTTTGACTCTTAACGGTAGAGCGTCCGACTAGGAACCATAAGTTTCCTGGTTTGATACCGGCCCTCGCCAACTCAGCGTATGAGTAGAACAGGATCTTTGCGGTAAGTGAGGAGCTGATGGTAGGAGTGAGCTCCATCTTAGACACTAAAAATAATCTCCTTGGTCTAGCGTTAGTGAAAAGTGGATAGACTCCCTTGATGCTCGTCTGTTACCGGCATTAGGCCACCCACGACACATTTTTTGGGGGCGACTCTAAGAGGTACTACCACTCCGGGCAATAGTGTACCTGAAAGTAATGGCAATGAAGCGGGTACTCTACACTCTTCAGATCTGCAGAATTGTAGCCTCATCATCAGATACATTTTAGTGTCATACCTAGAACATCCATTTTTGGTTTCAAAGCATCGTATTAGCCACTTATCACCAGGACAATGCGCTTGTCATCATGATAAGTGGCTAGTACGCTGCTTTAAAACCAATGGTAACATTCACCTTTTAATTGTATCGTACACAATAACACACACACACACACACACACACACACACACATCTTCTGTATAAGGAATGGAGCACTCTGTGACGGCATTTACACACAAAGCGATGTGTGTATTAAAACAGTTAAAAATCCCCTACCCGTTCTGTAAGTGAAGACAGCCTAATGGTTAAGGTGCCGGACTGACACCCAACCGATCGGATTTCAATTCCGGCTGTAGTAGCTTACAAATGTCTAGCCACACTGAAGAGACTTCATAAGTTGAAACACGTGTCTGTGAATAACCCTATATATATATATAATATATATGTGTGTGTGTGTGTGTATTGCGTATGAAAACGGAGTGAATTTCAGACAGAGGGACCGATTTATAAGTTTTTAATGTATGGTCATTCGTAAGTATAAAGATACGCCACCTTCAATTGTATATTTGTCTATTAACGCATCAGTGTCTGCATTTTCGTTAAGTTGGTGAATTTGTATGTTGGGCGGTTTCCCTCATACGAGCAAAGAACAAAAAAGATAAAAAGTTAAGAAAAAGTGGGCGAGGGAGTTAAGCACCCCTCGCCCTGTTAATGTTCAGTCGCAAATATTTTCACAGGCAATTTCTTTTTGCTTGTCCTGATAATCAATTTAATGTCGGTAGCAGTTTATACAAAGAGGCTTACGGAAACAACTTCCTACATATGCCAGTAAATTATTCATATAATGGCAAATTTTGTTTAAAAAATGTACTGAATTCTCAATGAATAAGTTGAGTAATTCTTACTGAGGTCATTTAGACACAATTTAATTTTAAGGATTTAATCAGTGGAAAAGTTAAATGATTTGCAGCATTTGATCTTTCAAGTGCACTAATTTGATGAAAGCGGTGCAAGAAAATATGCAGTCACACACACACACACACACACACACACACACACACACACAACACACACACACATTACGGTCAAGTCACGCTGAAAACACCGGTTCCCGCTAGAACATCGAAGTTAAGAAGCAATGAGCTTGTTCCAAAACTTAAATGGTTGGATGTGCGTGTGTAATGTTTAGAGTCGTAGGAAATGAAGTCGTCAGCCCGAGTTCAAATCCAGGATGAAACTACAGTTCACATAGCGGTAATAACCTTGGTAAAGGTATGAATCCAACTACTCTCCCTACTCTCTCAACTATATGTAAAATAGTAGGGCAGACTGGGATCTTTAACCTTGGTTAGGCAACCAGTCTAGAAGAAGGAAAAACTCTGATTTCGAACCTGTTAAACTCAACTTGTGGTGATCACTAATAGAATAGACCCATTCCTAATTAGTGATCTATTTCACTGGGTTCTTTAACCTTGGTTAGGCAACCAGTCTAGGGGAAGGAAAAACTCTGATTTCAAACCTGTTAAACTCCACTTGGGGGTGGTCACTACTAGATTAGGCTCAGTCCTAATTAGTGATCTAAAAGAAAAAAGAAATGTTGACAACTTAAGCAACAGCCAGTACTGTAAGTGACCAGATTCTTTGTCTGTCAGAATGACTTGATTCGGTATTAGATAACCCAAAGAGGGGTGATATGCCGTAATACAAAACAACGCACATGCACATGTACGCACATACAGAGGCATAGACACATACAGACACACAGTTCGATCCTCGCTGAATGCCGCATACTTGCGATCTTGTCTCACATCCTACCCATGGCGAAAGGATTAGGTAAGAGGACGTCCCATCGTGGTGTAGTGGTTAGTAATCTACTCTCGCTGATCCATTATTACTGAATAGCGAGTTCGATCCTTGCTGGATGCCCCATAGTTGCGACCTTTTGTCAAATCCTATCCGTGACGAAAGGTTCGATCGTCGCTGGCTACGACCTTGTGTTACATCCTACCCCTGGCGAACATAGTCGGCAAGAGGGCGTCCCATCGTGGTGTAGTAGTTAGCAAGCTAATTTCACAGACCCATTACTACTGAATAGCGAGTTCGATCCTTGCTGGATGCCCCATAGTTGCGACCTTTTGTCACATCCTATCCGTGACGAAAGGTTTAGGTAAAAGGGCGTCCCGTCGTGGTGTAATGGTTAGCAAGCTCGTCTCGCAGATTCATTACTACTGAATAACGAGCTCGATCCTTGCTCCTTTACGGTCAGCTGCATGATGGCAAAAGGCCACAGCATAAGCCTGTGAAGAGTAGAAGGATGCTCAACTTCGAAAGGGATACACCTGTCATATTGGAGAGAACATGGAGGGCTGGAAATGTCAGACATGTGGTCGAATTCTGCTTTCTAAGGCTGGATATGTCAATCATGGAAATTTCATTAGGGACAATTCATGCAAACACCAGGAACTAACAATGAGTCTTGTGCAATCTGTAACAAAGTCTGTAAGTCAGCTTCAGGTCATAAGCATCAAATTTTATCATCTGATCCATCGGGAATGACGTCCTTCCTGTGTCATATTTGCATCAAACTTTGTGGATCTGCAGCGGGTTTGATGAGTCATTTGAGTGCTCATGAGAGGAAAGGTTCTGGTGGTGGGTTTATAGGTATGTGAGGGACGGCAGTGATCTGTAAAGATTATGCTTTTGCTATGTGTATGTATGTAACACCGCGTATTGGCATGTATATTAGTATGTATGCATGTAAGTATGAGTATGTATTTAATAATACATATATGCGTGCAGAGTTGTATACATATCTGAATACACACACACACACACACACACACACACACAAAATATATATATATATATATATATATGTGTGTGTGTGTGTGTGTGTGTGTGTGTGTGTGTGTAAAATGAAACTGGAAGTGAATCCAACGGTATGTTGAAAGAATAAATAAAGGAAAGAAAGTATAAAATGGATAAAATAGGATATTTTAATAAATTTTACTTACACGTGTTTCGGTCAGGAATTTATCCATGTGTACATTATTCAAACTATTATTATTTTTAAATAACTATTTTCATTTCCTTTAGTTATCTAAAAATAATAATAGTTTGAATAATGTAATAAATATCCTATTTTATCCCTTCTATACTTTCTTTCCTTTATTTATTTTTTCAATATATATATATATATATATATATATATATATATATATATATATATGCACATAACATGTTTTATTTATAAATGTATGTGTGTGTACTTTAGTGCAATGTATATGAACATTAATTAAATGCACGTAAGTGGTTTTGAAAGAATGGGTTCATACTTTATATGTAAGTATGCGTATATGTATGTATGCGTAGGTGTGTAATCATGCATATATTAATGCATATTTGTATGTATGCATGTATGTATGTATGTATTTACCTAACCCCTCCGCACAAGCAGTATGGGACACAAGGTCATTTTTAGGGGGAGTTTAATGGGTCTAAATTCAGAGTTTTTATTCTCCGAGACTGGTTGCCTTAACAAGGTTAAAGAGCTCAGTCTGCCCTGCTATTTACCCATAGCTGGAGGGAGAGCAGGTGGATTGCATACCTTTCCCAAGGGTATTAGCCATATGTGAAATGTAGACAGCCTTGTCAAGGATTTGAACTCGGTTCGACGAGTCCATTTCCTACGACTCTAGCCATTACACCAAGCGCACCCATTTGTATGTATGTATGTATGTATGTATGTATGTATGTATTAATGCTTATATGCAAGCATATTTGTGTGTATGTGTAGGCATGTAATAATGTGTATAGAAATGCATATTTCTCTACAAATCTGAAAACATACACGTATATATATATATATATATATGTAATATATATATATATATATATATATATCAATATGTGTGTATATAACATGTTTTATTTATATATGTATGTGTGTGTTCTTCAGTGCAATGTATATGTATATTAACTAAATGCATGTAAGTGTATATTCTTGTAAGTATGGGTTCAAGCTATAACAATTGAACAGGCGTTATTTCACGCTCAACTAAGCACCTTAATTAGCTGAGGTGGACTTGTCCGCTTTTAGCCTTCCCTCCCCCTCCAAACAGTCACGCTCATTTGACAGGTGCCCTGCCCACGGACCCACCCTTGCGCATCTACCATACCACTGATCCTAAACATTAGACACAGAAGATAATTCACGCTGCTACCATTTCCGTGGACAGTAAAAGATCAAATATGAAAAAAAAATAACGATGAAAATATATTCTCGCCAAGCGAAGTCCATGACGGTCATGGCTTTTGTTTTTCATTAGAAAAATATGTCTAATATGTCAGTCGAGTTTTAATGACATTAAATATACGTTATATATATATATAAAAAAAGAGAAAAAGATGTAAAAGATTGATTTATAAATCATGTTTCATGGTAAGTAAGATAGATATGTACGAAAATTAACCTGATTTATCACAAAGCTATAATAGTGCAACTGCTGGTGAGTATTGGAGTACCCAGTTATGAATTATTGGATTAACTTAATATTAATTTACAAGAAATAACTGTTAGAGGAAACCAATTAAACCACAAAGATAAAAACCACTCCTCATTTAAGGCAGGTATTTTCTTGTATGAATACAAGAAGCAATCATTATGTAATGTTTTGTATCATTTGAATTATTCGGACTATTGTCCTCATCTTTATTGTTATCTGTACAACGTTTCGGCCAATGTGCCCTCCGGTCTTCTTCAGGTATTTCTTGTCGGACTCGGGAGCCTTCTTGAACTCGGAAACCTTCTTTTCGGACTCGGGAGCCTTCTCGAACTCGAGATCTTCTTTTCGAACCCGGGAACCTTCTTGTAATCGGGAGCTGTCACAAACTTTGAACCCACCCATTTATTCAATTCATGAGGGTATCCTGCTCTCATTCCGCTAACCATAGCTGGGTACAAGTGTTAAGCTGTGTTAATTATTATTCTATGTTACTGTCGCCCTCGACCAGGATTGAACCTGCAGCCGGGAGATAACTGTCACTTAGAACTGTCTTAACCCAACGTCTATATACACTACGTTATGTGTCCAATAATATAAATTATCAAGCCTCATCTAAAAGATTCAGAGAAATAGCATTATGTCATGTTTATCGACGCAAGAAATGGCCACGACAACACGAATTCAAATCCTGGACGATAGCAGTTTAAGAAAAGGTTTGGTTTGGTTTGTTTGTTTTACGGCATATCAACCCTTTCGGGTCATTTAATGCCGAATCAAATCATTTTCATAAAATTTTCTACATTTCATGTTCTTAATATCTTCAAATTGTTATAAATAATTTTCATTAACTTAATTTGGTTTGGTTTGGTTCAGTTTGGTTTCTTTAATGGTATGATAACTCTTTTGGGTTATTTAATGCCCAAAACTGTTAGAGTATGAGATAAAAGTTGGCAATGAAACCAACACTCCATTGCAATTACTACCCAGTTTACGTTGACCCGAAATGGAAGTACATGTTAGGATTCCATCTATGGGTCAAATAGATCTGCGTGTGCTAGTGTGTGTGTGTTATTTCATCTTTAGGGATTTTGTCTTCAGTTTAGGGAATAGCGTTCATTGTACGTTTATATTCACATTGTCTGTATTCTTTTTAAAGAGTAAGTTTTCTTTTGCACATGGTCCTATCGAATGGTAATGATATCTATTTGATCAATACATGGGACCCTAACAGGTACTACCACTCCTGGACAGTGGATCTGGGGACAATGGCAATTAAGAGGTACTCCACACATTCCCTGATTTCCAAGGATTGGAGCCTCACCATCAGATGCAGTTTTGTGTCATGCCCAGGACATCAATTTCTTTGGGTTATGGGTGGGGGTAATACTCCTTTGCAGGGAATACACTCAGCGTATTCTAAGCTCCGATATTTTTTTCGGGAAATCTCCTAAGCCTTTTTTCTTTGATGATTCCATTGAACTGTCTTGTAGACTTGTATCTAAGAGAATTCCTACATAATTATAATACCGATAAAGTTTTTTGCTACTTACCGTTACATCTACGTATATATATATATATATATATATATATATATATATATATATATATATATATATATATATGTGTGTGTGTGTGTGTGTGTGTGTTGCATCTACGTATATATATATATATATATATGTGTTACATCTACGTATATATATATATATATATATATATATATATATATATATATATATATATATATATATATATATAGATGTAACGGTAAACAGCAAATATTTGATTGGAATTATAATATATTATGTACAACACACACACACACACACACACACACACACATATATATATATATATATATATATATATATATATATATATATATACGTAATTGTGGAGCCATTCAGGAAGATGACCAAAAGAAAAAAAATTGGAAAAAGAGAACGTTCAAAGATGAGGATGTTAGTTCAAAGAGAGACTTAATGAGCCGGTATGGTATTCGTCAGAGATATCTTAAAAATATCGCAGACGTTGGAGTCATTAATTACTCGTCTTCCGGCTTGATGATCTTTGGTTAATAACATCCGCAAAAATAAAAAGAAATGTTGTTTTTATTTTTATTTTTATTTTTTCTCGATACAAGCAATCTCCAAATCTGACTTTGGATGTATCAGACTAAATCAGGCTAAATCATATATTGTGTCTTGACAAAGTTCTTTTTTTTCTTTGCTTCTTCTTTCTCCCCACCCACCCTATTTTTTTGAAAGGTGAGATAATATTTATTTTCCTTCAATTGAGTTACATAGCAGAGAAATGAGATGAAAATCAAAACAATCTTAGTTTGCCACTTCTAAAACATGAGGGAATAGGACAGGAAATTTCAAGTAAAAGAGAAAGGGTTTGGGTTGGGTCTGGTTCATCAACACTCCGAGCGTCAAGGGATCTAATGAAAATGTATATCGTTATCTTATAAGAATTAAAAGTTGTTAAATGAATAACAAAATCTTCAACAGGACCGTAACCCCAGTATATCGTGTCATGATATTTTAAAAGAAAATGTTTTAGATGGATTTTACATATTTATTCAGCTATTTGTATTTTGATACTGAAACGGATATTTATTACAAAAATCCGAAAATAAAAACAAAAAAACAACTCCCCCCCCAAAAAAAACAAACAAAAAAACAAAAACAAACCAAAACAAAAAAAAATCGGTGCCTATCGCATAAGTGCGTTCTGGTCGCCTGCCCTAAAAAACGAAAAAAAAAAACGCTAAGCGGTGCCTACTGAAAACCGCCGCGCGCTACTATTTAACTCCTTAGCTGTTTGAAGGCATTTTTTTCCCGCAAAGTTAATACGATATAAAAGGGATATTTACCCCCCCCAAGTCTCTTCTTGACAAATAACCAATTTTAACCCATCTCCTCTTTAAAATATTTTTTAGCGGTTTGAAGGCGTTTTTATCGACAAATAACTTTTATTGGTTTAAAGGCGTTAAAAGTAAGCCACCCCAGGTTTTTTTTATCGACAATTAAATGTAAATATTTTAAAGAGGGAGGGGTAAAATATTTACATCTATTTGTCGAGAAAAGACTTGGAGGAGAGGGGAAAATATCGCTTTCATACCGCTTTAACTTATTGGGAAAAACGCCTTCAAACAGATAGGGAGTTGAATAGGAGCGCAGGTCGGTTTTTCGACAGTCAGGTTTTAGCATTTTTTAGGGCAAGACACCAGGATGCGTTTATGGGATAATACCCACGAAATAAAGCAACCCCCCTAAAAAAAAAAAAAAAAAACACAAAACAGTAACAACAAAGCAAAAAACAAAATCAAAAAATAAAAGCAAACTATAGACATGGCATCTCAAACGTTTTACATAATGGCAGATCTAGGTAGCGCTTGCTCCGTAACGGTTATCGTTGTAGGAAATAAAGTCAGTGATCGGAGTTCAAATCTTGGACGAGGCTGTTTCAGTTCACGCTAACGGCCTTAGTAAAGGAATGAATCCATCTGTTCTGTCCCTAGCTATGGGTAAATAGTAGGTCAGACTGGGCCCTTTTGTCCTGGTATGGCAACCAGCTTCTTTTTTTTTTAAAGAAAAAAAATGTTTTTTTCAAGAAAATGTTTTCTCCAAAATTATATAAAGCAAACTAGCTTGAATGGGTGACTAATCTAGAAGAAGGACAATTCTAAATTCAGAAGCATGAGGCAGTTCAAAAATTGACCTTGTGTCAAATCTTTCTCGTGGCGGGGGTGTTGGATGAATACGTACGAAAGCGTTTAGGAGCAAAATTTGGAGCATCTCTATCAACTGGACCACGACATTAAAAGACTAGCATACAAGATTGAAAAAACAAAAAAAATTAAAAAATTAAAAAAAACCCCAAAAACAAGACCCCCCCCCACAAAAAAAAAAGATCATGACAAAGAAATATATAAGCTAAGGTAGCGTGGACATGGAATCAACGGTGCCTGCTTACTGACAATTTCCCCTCTCTCTCTCTTCCTCTCTCTCTCTCTCCTCTCTCTACATCTACATATATATATATATATATATATATATATATATATATATATATATATCTGTGTATGTCGCGTTGCAACCTGGTATCCCTACAGAGTAATGAGAAATACCATTGCTATGCCACTCGAAGGAAAATGACTCGTATTACCACAACGACAGAATTCCTCATTACTCTGGAGTGAAAGCATGTTGCTAAATAACATGTCACTCGTGTCACATTTGACAGCCACGAGAAGGCTTTTCTGCATCAGCGATTGTCCCTTGATATCGTCCAAGGTAACGCAGCTGGCACCGGCAAGGCCTTGAGGGGTCCAAAGAAATTAAGAAACTTGCAAACTGAAGTAGGAGTAGAGGCATCAAAGGAGTACTGAGAAATTGGTTGGCTGGTTTCGTTGGCTGGTTTTAACGGCATGTTAAACCTTGTTGGATTATTTAATACCGAAAACTGTTTTTCTTTCTTTCGGTATAACGATTATATAGTTTAAAGTAACTATTCTTATTTAATAGTAATGATTTGCAACCAATTATAGTTTCAAGTACCTTCTCATCTCTAATAATAGATAAGAATGTGAGTGTGTCAGTGGGTCACATTTTTCAACTCAACTCCTAGAGACCATAGCCCAATATAGCATACCATTTTGGAATCAGGCCGACTCCGTAAACATTCAGGACCGAATCCAATCCTAAAGTTTTGGATACCCAAGTTTTAATTAATGCAACTAATTTTTTGTACAATACCAATTTTTATAACTTGTAAATGAAGTGTCATTGTTTGGAGGAAGACCCAATTTTATAACTTGTAAATGAAGTGTCATTGTTTGGAGGAAGACACGATTTTTATAACTTGTAAATTCATTGTTTTATAACTTGCAAATGAAGTGTGATTGTTTGGAGGAAGACCCATTTTTTATAACTTGTAAATGAAGTGTCATTGTTTGGAGAAGACACGATTTTTATAACTTGTAAATGAAGTGTCATTGTTTGGAGGAAGACTCGATTTTTATAACATGTAAATGAAGTGTGATTGTTTGGAGGAAGACCCGATTTTTATAACTTGTAAATGAAGTGTCATTGTTTGGAGGAATACCCGATTTTTATAACTTGTAAATGAAGTGTCATTGTTTGGAGGAATACCCGATTTTTATAACTTGC
>CM042138.1:136952824-136960324 GCA_023376005.1 Doryteuthis pealeii | reverse complement strand
ATATATATATTATATATATAATATATATATATATATATAAGAACATGACTCTTAGTAAGAGTCATGTTCTTATATATATATATATATATATATATTCATATATATATATATATCATGAGAGTCTTCACTTAATTTTTTCTTAATTTCTCCTTTCGTGTCTGTTTACTCACGTGTGAGGTTAGGGTATCACATCATAGTGTAATGATTAGCAAGCTAGTCTCGCAGATCCATTACTACTGAACAGCGAGTTCGATCCTCGCTGGATGCCCCATACTTACGACCTTGTGCCACATCCTACTCGAGGTGAACGGGTTGGGTAAAAGATGGCGTCACATCATGGCGTAATGGTTAGCAGACGAGTCTCGCAGATCCATTACTACTGAATAGTTTGTTTGATCCTCACTGGATACCCCATACTTACGACCTTGTGACACATCACGACCGTACCGAACCTACTCGTGCAGCGGCTGTATCAGCAGTGTATTTTTCAATGCCTAAACTTTAAATAACCTTTGTGTTCTAAGTTATGCACAAAACTATTGTTTGCATTATCTATACATATATAAAAATCAGTTGTGTGTATGTGTATGTCCGGAGAAAACTTCAAAAATAAAGTAAAACAAAGTAAATATATGTACACATTAAATATCACCAGGGCTTGGTTTTTGAGCAAAACTAATAAAGATTTGATTTATATTTGTGAAAAGGATTAAAAAACAAAATTTAAATGATAACAGAATGGAATATTTTTTTGCGTTTAATATTTTGGATAGTAGATATTAACATTTATTTTCTGGATGAATGCAAGGTCTTTTTTTACATGGCGATTTTAATGGGGCATCCGACTCGATTGAGTAATAATGGATCCGCGGGACTAACTTTAAAAAATCCTCTTCTACCCTAGTGATACCGGGTGGCCGCTTCTAGTATATATCTAAATACAACAAGAATATGACAATTATTTATCAAAACCTGCTTTTAAACATTTTGTCAACCAAATTTCCCCGAGAGTTGTGCCAAATTTTCTTGGTATTTTTTCAAAGGTCAAACTCCATTCGCGTTATTACGTTCACTTTCGGACTAATACCCTTGGGAAAAGTATGAAACACCTCATCCACCCAGCTGTTGGTTAAATAGTATAACAACTGTCCTTCTATAAAGATATCATTAGCATTAAATAACCCAGGAAGGGTTGATAAACAAAGAAATCAAAAACCCAATCTGTCTTTTTTAACCTTATAAAATTTATATATTTAGCTGAAACTACGTCTAATTGATGGTCATCTGTAATTTAATGCTTGCATAGTTTCCATAATTTCTGGTGGGATTGTTTAGAAAGGAAAGGATCACATTGTAGGTATACAAATGGTTTGAATTGAAAGTTTACCTTCTACTAGACCAGTTGCCATACAAAGGTTAAAGAGTCCAGTTTTCCCTACTATTTACCCATAGCTGCAAAACGAACGGATGCAACACAAGCAGAATTCTATCTGATTATGTTTTCATACAATACAGTGCTATTTTTCTTATTAAAAAAACGCAACAAAAATTGTGCTGTTGTGGGGGTTGGGTGGCTAAAACGGATTAATGGAATACCAGTTTATTTCAATGGGGAAATTTGATTTGATATACGAAGAAATTAAGTTACGAGTGGAAATGAAATAAACTCTCAAGTCAAGGTACCACTGATCAAAAGCAAAATACATTATTATACAACAGGGTCGGCAACCGTTTGAAGAGAGGGGACCAATTCGCTATGCAGTGTCTCGGTGAAGAGACATGGTATTAAATATAATGCGAATAAATTTTCTCGGACTCAAACCGCTCTATCCAAAAATCTGTATTTTTTAAGGTTTAAATAAAAAATTCTTTGCCTCTGGCCTTTAATAGGTTAATCTGAATCGAACTACTGTATTTCTATTTGATCCTAATTGGATAGTCTGAGTCCAGCTATTAAGTTAGCGCGCCGGACGAAAACCACTCAAGGGCCAGATGTGGCCCGCGGGCCGGGGGTTGCCGACCCCTGTTATACAAAGTAATACGAGAAACAAACAAAAATATGTCTGAAAAAAAAAAAATAAATAAAAAAGTAAAAAAGAGAGAAAAAAAAGTAGAAAAGAAAGAAAAAAGAGGTTATGTATAATACATTATGAAGTCTAACTGTAAAGATAATAAAAAAAATAGTGGTCCTGCTTACGCATGAATAAATCAGATAAAAAAAAATACTAAAATACAAACTTAAAAATGTATCTCCCCACCCGACCCTGAAAGGATAGCAAAACGTTTATTATACCATATAAAATATAGATCCATAAAAAATCCGGGTCTCTTATAAAGAAACACCTAATAAGCGCGGCTCTTCTTTGAAAAGAAAACCACCAACAACGAGCAGACGACATTTTACACACCCTTGTCGTCAGCTTCATTAAAGAAAAGAAAAGAGAAAATAAAAATGCAAAGAAAAAAAGAATAAAAAGAAAAAATGGGCTATCAGACAAATCTTATCAGTAAAGCCACTTTGTTTGATGTACCACCCCTGTGCTTCACATAAATACCCCGCTACCACCCAAGATACAAAAAAAAGAAGTTTCATCTGAGGAAAAAAGAAAAAAAAAAAAAGAAAGAAAAAAGAAAAAGAGAAAAAAAAAGAAAAGAAATAAGGGAAAAACAAGAGTAGTAAAAAAAAAAAAAAAAGAAAAGAAATCCAGTATAATAATAATAAAAAAAAAGTAGAGAAAAATGTGTAATTTTTTTTCTCCTGTTTTTACATTACCGCCAAGGCTGTTGCGACTCATTTTTATTTATTCACATAAAATGTGTTGTTTTTTCAGTTTTCTGAATTTATTCATTCTTGCGTCAGTACTTGACTTCACCTCGTTCGTTTGATTGTTTGAATGATTTTAATAGCCTGTCAACCCGTCTAGGGTTATTTTATTCCTAGAAGTCAATTTATTCCTAGGGGTTAAGGAATCGCGTTCATTGTACGTTTATATTTACATATTTTGTATAGTTGCGTGTTACGAGTTTTTAATATTTATTTGATTGATTCTAACAACATGGCAAACTGTTTCGGGTTATTTTATTCCCAGAGGTTAGAGAATTGTACGTTCATATTTACATTATTGTGTAGTTGTCTCTTTATTTTCTGTACACAGTCCTATCGAATACAAATCATTTTTAAATTTATCTAAAGAAGATAACGTCACAAGAAGCTAGGTCTGTCTGATTGATTAATTGATTCATTTTCAACGGCATACAAACCGTCTAGTTCATAGAGGTTAGGGAATCATGTTCATTTTACGTTTATATTTATATTTCTTTATAAAGTTGCTTCTGAAGATATTTTTCCCATTCGAATACAAATCATTTTAAGCAAATTTATTTGACCCTTAGATGGGATCCTAACAGGTACTAACATTCCAAATCAGAGTGGACCTGGAAGTAATGGCAATGAAGGGGTACTTCACACTCCTTTTAGATTTCTAGAACTGGAGCCTCACCATTAGATTCAGTTTAGTTTTATACTTAGGACACTCCTTTGGGTGGGAGTTACCCCTCTGTCAGTGAATTTTAATCCTTTCTGACAGAGACTATTTTTATGAGGCGATGTATGCATTCACGGGCAAGATAGAAATAGCTCCGATCCCCACGCACAGAGTCCTCTGGTTAAGACTCGTCTCGTTTTTAGATATTTACACCGAACGGAGATAAACGGTAATTGTTATTATCTATATCTATAGAGGAAAGATTCTCTGTCTGTATGTGTACCGTTGTCCTTTTTGCGGGCACTAAAACGATAACTGTAACGCGGCGGCGGCGGTGTATATTGTATAGCGGGTCTCGTCCACGTGCCTCCAAATTCACAGTGCTAAAATAGTGTTGATAGAAATTATAACACGAGAAATATGTAGTCCCAACTGCTAGCCTTTATTATCGTGCTCGTCTAGTGGGCTCGTACCAGAGAGGAGGAAAGGCAGAGAGAAAGAGAGAGAGAGAACACTACTTGATTACTGTGACCCGATACTAGCCACTAGAGCCCGATCCGTGCCCTACGACGGCGGAAGGCAAAAAGAGACCGATACCTTTCTTCGTTGTTCCTCGTCACCACGTGACACCCGGTTCCGGTTAACACCCGACTTCCGGTTGCGGTCAACACCCGACTTCCGTTGACACTCAATTCTCCATTCGGGGTCACGCTACGGTCAAACCGTCGTTCATCCTGTTTTGGCTCATCACTATTTTTTAAACCTTTATCATCTCTTATTTCTTCCTCCTCCTTTTCTAATATAGTAGTTCTCGCTCAATGCAATCTTGCTACATCTGTATGTTTGTTTCTTTGTTTGTACAACGACCGAGCACACATCATTTTATAAAGGAAAATTGGTGGAGATCAGAAAATAGCAAAATTCAATATAATCCACACCATATTTTTGTCCGAGAGGCGGGTTCAAAAGTTTTTACCCCTCCTTTTCCATAAGAAAAGTTAGATAAAAATATGACACGGGTATAAATCAATGATATATTAAACAATTAATTAAAAATGATTAAAGAAATAATTAAAAAGGTTTAAAAAATAAAACATAATGAAAATCAAATAAAAGACAAATAAAAAAAAATAATGATAAATCAAACACTTTTGACAGTTAAACACTTATTCATGGAATGCAGGTTTTTTGCTCACATCAGAAACCATTATTTTAAAGCAAACAATATGAAAGATCTGTTTGAAAATGTCAACATGAAGGATATTCTCTCCTATTTGAGGGAAATAAAATTATACCATAGAATATAGACACGAAACTAATCAATACCATACAACATAATCCCAATAATGCTAACACATTGTTAAAACCAATTACTAAAAAGTATAAATATAGATACACAATATATATTACTTCCTAACCTTTAGGCATGACATAACCCCAGACGGGTTGATATGCCGTTAAAATCAATAAACAAATATAAAGAATAAAAGATTATATAACAAATATATAAACAAGAATTTTCATTTATCTATATATAAAACTAGATAAGAGATTTATCTTTATATTTTTAAATCTTGGGCAACGCTGGGTAGCTCTGCTAGTAAACAATGAATTCATATCAAAAAGAAAACAAATATTCCAATTTAGATTTATGGAGAAGTCACACTGAAAGCATCGAAGATTACACCGAGATTAAGAATCGAAGAGCCTGTTCAGTACTTAGATGGATGACTACTTGAAGCAATGGCAGGTACTGTAAGCAGTTGGAGACTATGTGCAATATCTAAGAAAAGCTTTGTAAATAACACTGGTTTACAAAAAAATATTTTTTGTCCGAGGCAAAAATTTGAATAGGTGTTTTTTTTACTAATTTGGGTGTGCTGAATTCAAATTTATAAACAGTTTTGCTCTATCATCTCTAGTTTTCTGTCTTTTAAATAGTCTCATTTAGTATATACAGACTATATACGTGCTTATTTCAACAGTTGCAGCAGCTTATTACAGATAAAACAGGATAGATAAAGAACATTGACGGAATAAATATACTTGGATGACACAATGTACACAATTCAGAAAGAATTGGCCTTGTTGAGGCATCCTCGATGTTTTTACGAGCTTTAGCCATTGGAGAATATGAAGAAAAAAACAAAAAACAAAGTAAAATTAAATCATTTGTAAGGCAATAAAATGTGCGTCGTTGGAAATTGTAATACAAATATATTCCCAAAAGACTGTGTAACACAATTGTCGAGGGACACCTTCCTCCTGTGCTGCGAGGGACGACAACCTCCTGCACAGACTGCCATTGCACTACTGGCTGTTGATTGAGGTGTTGGCTACGCTTAACTACCCAAATCCGTCTTGATATATAGCTATATATATATATAATGTAATGCTATCACTTACATTTATTGCATAATAACTAAAAAAGAAGACATAAGCCACACAATATTATAAATTAACCCTGAATGCATATACGCCTTTATGTACAGTATGTGTACAAAATGTACAGTATGCATATCTAAAAAAAACTAGAGGTGATGAGTAAAAACGGATTTCAAATCGAATTCAGCACCCCAAATTAGGTTAAAACAGCTATTTTTGTGCTTGCCTCAATTTCTTTGTAAACCAGTGTAATTTATGTGACAGGACATATTCTCACCCTTTAATTCTTTTAGGAAAAAAGAGTTAAAAAAAGTTTCTATCTTTTTTTTTTTTGATAAGTTTTGAAGTTGACAATTTTACGAAACTTAAAATTTCTCCAATAATCAATTTATGGAATAATCCTCTAAGTAGTCCTTTGTTGGAAATAAATAAATATTTATATTTTGACATATGCGTAAAAGCAAAGAAAACGAAGAAAAAACATTACAGCACAAGGTCATCTGAAACCAAACTTTGTAGGAATATTAATAGCACATGGAATTATCAAAGTAAATTAAATGAATACACACAGTTTGACTTTGATTTTTGCTTCTAACAATGGAATTATACATGTCATGTACCTGATATTTATACTGGAAATTAACTTTTGCGACAAAATATTTGCAATTTAAAGAAAATTTTATTATGGATATTTTTCAAATAATTGAGGCTGAACTGAAGAAAATCACATAAAACAGGGGGTATGTTGATCCTTGTTTCGAATATATATATATATATATATATATATATATATATATATTATATATATATATAAGAGTTTTATAATTTGCTTGAAGCATTGTGTATATATTGTTTTGGAGGTTGATTTTGAAGGCTATCACAATGCAGGTGTAAAGAAAAAAAATAATAAGGTAACAATGGTGTTGTTTGTTAACCTGTAATTTATTCTTGATATTTCGAGATAAAATCTCTTTTTCAGAAGAATACTGGAACTGAAGTCGTTGTCGTCTTGTTATGCCATAATAAGACGACAACGACTTCAGTTCCAGTATTCTTCTGAAAAAGAGATTTTATCTCGAAATATCAAGAATAAATTACAGGTTAACAAACAACACCATTGTTACCTTATTATTTTTTTTCTTTACACCTGCAATGTGATAGCCTTCAAAATCAACCTCCAAATATATATATATATATATATATATATATATATATATATATATATATATATATCATCAGTACACACACACACACACATACACACATATACATATGAAGACAATGACAGATTAGGAAAAATCTGACAAAATGAGATTATGAAGCCTCTAAGACCAACAGAGTCGAAATATTAATTGAATGTAATTGTCTGTGTTCGTTTTTTTCTATAACTTTTCCTCGTCTCCTCCTCCTCCTCTCTCACTCTCTCACACACTCTCTATACACACACACACACACACACACACACACATATATATATATATATATATATATAAGTAGTACGTTTTACCTCAGTTTTAATTATATTTCCAGATATACAGAAAACATTTCGGTGTTTTTTAACCAAAGAATTGTCACTTTTGCGCGGTGTTATCTTAAAATCTGGTTATACATTTATAAAGTGAAGTAAGTA
>CM042138.1:136907824-136947824 GCA_023376005.1 Doryteuthis pealeii | reverse complement strand
TCTGGGTCATAGTGACCTGGGAGTAATGGCATTAAAAGGTTACTCCACACTGCTCAGTACTGCAGAATTGGAACCACACCACCAGATGCAGTTTAACGTCATACCCACGACATTAAGGCCATCAGCCATCGCCTTCTACCACATATATGATAATGGTTGAGAGGTTGCTATAAGAGCAATAGTACCGGACAATCATATAGATTCTAGGGCCAATTGATCGGAAGCCTTTCCTCGGACCGTCTAGCCCAAGTAAAGGCCAAGATAGAGTGTTGCATGCTACGACTTCTCAGCCACCAGGATTCCGTTTTGAAGTATCTAGGGTCACTACCCATGGCCAACAAGTGGCCTCATTGTTAGCTGTGGGTGGCGACCCGTGTTGCTCAAGGACGGAATCTTGGTAACTGAGCAGTCCATGACAACCAAAACTCTACTTTGTCCCTTGTTTAAGCTAGATGGGTGATCGGAGAGGCCCCCTCCGATCTATCGGCTGGTCCCATCAAGTCCTAGCACCACTATTATTGCCCCGACTCTATGCCCTTATGGCAAACCCCCAACCCATCCTATCATATGTGCTAGAAGGTGTTGGCTAAGGATCTTAGTGTCCTGTGTATGACGTTAAACTGCATCTAATGGTAAAGTTCCAATTCTGGAACTCTGGGGAGTGTGGATTACCCCTTCATTCCCATTACTCTCAGGTCCACTCTGACCCATATTAGTAATACCTGTTAGGGTCCCATCTATGGGTACAATATAAAAAATGTGTTCAAAAACTGAGTTTGAAAAAAAAAAAATGAATATCCATCAAGAATGAATAAAACAAAATATCTTCGGCATAAAATAACCCCAGCAAATGTTGACATGCCATCCAACTCAAACTGTAAGTATTCATTTTATTTAGTCTGATACTCCATAGGCTATAAGAATTCTCCAACACCTGGTTTTAGATGTATTTTGTTGCGCTTTTACGTGTGTGTCAAAAGTCTAATAAATATCAAGTTATTTTCAAAATAGAGCTATTTAAAGGTCATAAATGGATTCCTGGTGAAATTCGGGCCCATAAACAAGTGCCCATTGTATAGTTTATAATTTTTTTGACAAATTTGCAATGTTCAGTCCGAATGTTCATGAAACGGTCAATTTAGCCCACTGTGCGTCGTAGGCGAGTCATTCAGCCAGTTATTTATAATATTCATGCATTATATTATGCACTTCATAAAGCGGTTGACGGAATATCAGTTATGTAGATTATGATGGGGGACAATAGTAAATCGTCATGTGGTGACAATCTCCATACTTATTTAAAGCTAATGAAATGCATTTGCAATAGCCGGATTAATATTAATAATAATAATAATAATAATAATAATAATAATAATAATAAACTGTTCCTTTCTGTATGTGGACAGAATAAGAAAATATCTAATATGAGGTGTGTTTTAAAAGTATTGAAACTGAAGCTGATATTAACCAGGATAGAAATAAAAACTGAATGAAAAGTTAATTTTCTTCAAAATAACCTCGTTGGCATCCAGTAGACTTTTTTTATTGGACTCTGAAACACTTCTCTAATAATAAATGCTAATGTCCGTCCAGCAAAGACCAACAGCTCTGCTCAGATACTCGATGTTGTGCAGAAGACCTGCCGGAGACAATGACGGATTGGGACGGTTGGCGAGAGATTGTCATGGATATCCGTGCTACTAGCATAATCATGATGATAATGATGATGAAAGTCAGTGTATAATGTGTCAGTTTATTTTTTCAACTTTACTTCTAGATACCATAACCCAATATATCATACCATTTAGAATCAGGGCGACTACGCGTGTCAATTAAAAACATTCAAGGATGAATCAAGATCAGCAATCCTGGAATTTTAGATTCATTAGTTTTAATTACTGCGACTGTTTTCGGTAATATTTTACGCAATTTTTCGCGACGAATTTTCGCCAACCTGTCTCGGGTTATTTCATGCCTAAAGGTTACAGAATGGCATTCATTGTATATTCATATTTACATCTATGTGTAGTTGTTTCTTAAGATTTTTTTTGCACACGGTTCTATTGAATACGAATAATTTTAAACAGATCTACTTGATCCATTGATGGGACTCTAACATGTCATACCACCCCGGACCAGAGTTGTATACAAAGGAAGTCTCTCTCTCTCTCTATCTCTCTCTCTCTCCATATATATATATATATATATATATATATATATATATAGTTAATTTTTTTGTTATTATTATTGGAGAAATGATTATAAAGTGCTCAATTACTTCTGTAAGAGCTGTATTTATTTATTTATAGTCACCAATACAATTAAATGTTCGTCTTACCAATGGTTTCGGAACATCACTTTTATGTGATTATTCGTCATCAGTGAACGTTTCTGATGACGGATAATCACATAAAAGTGATGGTCCGAAACCATTGGTAAGACGAACTTTTAATTGTATTGGTGACTATAAATAAATACCTTAGACTTGAAGCAATTACTCTGATTTTAATATGCGCGTGCTTGTACGTGCGTGCGGTCTCTGACACAGAAAATTCCATTCACACCTATATACTGTTGGACAATTCAACCACACAAATATTCGCAGAAACTAATCTTTACTGGCACACGAGAATTTCTGTGATAATAGGTTAGGCCAGCGAACGTTCTTATTGGTAACATGTAAACCAATACAACCTGCCAAATATTACTTGGGAAGAAAGGCGACATCAAGTGACTTTATGGATTATTCAATACCGAAATTTCACTCATATTTTCCACGCTTCATTCACATTTTTCTTTAAATGCACTTTTTAAGAATTGTCCATAATTATTTGGTTGAATACAGTTGTATGGTTTCAAAAATTGTTATCTAATACTAATGATTTATACACACGAATAAGACATGCTGGACCAGAGTGTTACAATTTATGGGTGTCATAAATTGTTAGCAGACCCTGTAAAAAACAGGTCTCTCATATTTAGAATCAAGGGAGCCAGTGGAAATTTACCACTGACTGTTAATAACCCTTGACCCCAGGAGGCGCGAAATTCACGCACCATGAGAGACACGTGATTTAGTTTAGAGATTAGATTCGACCTAAGACACCAGAGAGAGTAGGCGCGTTTGTCTTTCATGCTGGGGTCCTCTCTCTCGCGCGGTGATATAGGCTAGATAAAATAAAAAGCTTGATCAAGCTTGATCAAGTCTTGTTTTAATCACAATGACCAAAATCAGCCCAAAAAGAAGACAAGTCCTTAGTTTGAAGAATTAAGAAGAAGAAGCAGTTAGAAGAATCAACACATAACCAGGAAATGAAGATCACCAACATCATCTCTAAAGTAAGTATAATCTCTTTCTCTCTATCACCTGAGAACTCTCTCCCTCTTTCCCTCTCTCTCTCTCTCACTCTCTCTCTCTAACTCTCTTCATTTATATACCCGACGTGAGTATATAACAACAGCTGGAGAAGCAATGATGAGCTTATAAGTGACGTTTCTCTATGGACACCTACACACCAGGTCGGGTTGGCCAGCAAAAAAACCAACCAACCAGGTCTGTGCGGATACTTCATGCTGTGCAGATGACCTTCCAGGAGGTCGATAGAGCCAGGTGGCGAGGAAGAATTGTGAAGATCCATGCTTTCGGCACGACTTGATGATGGTGATGATGATGATAATGATTCAAAGTAATTATTCTTATTTGATAATTATAATCATTTGCTCGCACACAATTATTTGGTTCCAATTGTTCCTGTCTAATCCCAATAATTTGCAAGCAATTATATGGTTTCAAGTAACTAACAATAATTTTAGTAAACAATAACAGCTATTCTTAATATAAATAATTTACTCAGTTATATGGTATCAAGTATTCCTATGTTATACAAATGATTTGCAAACAGATCTATTTGTCCCATAGATGGGGCCGTAACAGGTATTGCCACTCGAGATCAGAGTCGACCTGGGTGTAATGGCTATAAAAGGAGACTCCACCTCTCAAGATTTGCAAAACTGGAGCCTCACCATCAGATGCAGTTTAGTGTCATACTCAGGAAACCCATTTGGGGGTCTTACCCCTCTGTAAGGGATACAGTCAGTACGCAGATAAAGTGTGGATTTTCAGGAGGAGCGCTCTTCGTTCCTGTTTCGAGAGATCTTGTATAACTCTTAAAGTACGAGTACTTCTCTGTTCATTACGTCATTGCTACAAGATTTCAAGTGTCGATATCAAGTTGTTAACAGCATTTGATCTTTGTAGTGAAATCGCAAATAAGTACATGAACATGATTACAAAATCGGGATTATGATTCGGCTAAGTTTAAAATCAGAGTGGACCTGGGAGTAATGAGAATGAAGGGATACTCCACTCTCCCCAGAGCTCCAGAATTGGAACCTCACTACTAGTTGCAGTTTAACCTCATACTCCGGACGCTACCTACATATTAGGACAGCAAGCCCTGTGGCTGGGTCTTTAGAATACACTGACTGCACCTCTGCAGTGGGATAAGACCCCACCCAATGGGGCTACCCGTTGGCCGTGGGTGGTGATCTGTGATGCTTAATGACGGAATCCTGGCAGATGAGCAGTCCATGACACGCAACGCTTCCATTAGGCCATTACTTGGGCTAGACGGCCGGTCGGCTGATCAAGTTAAGCCTTAGCACCTATATGATTGTCCCAACCCTATTGCCCTTATGGAAAGCCCCAGCCCTATTTATCATATTCATCTAGAAGGCTGAGGGACTTAATGTCCTGGGAATGACGTTAAACTCTATCTGATGGTGAAGTTCCAGTTCTGGAGGTTTTGGGAATGTTGAGCACCCCTTTATCACCATTGCTCCCTGGTCCACTCTGACTCGAAGTGGTAGTACGTGTTAGGGTCCCATCTATGGGTTAAATACAAAAATGTGTTTATAAAAAAATTGAGTATCCATTAAGAACGAATTTATTCTAAAAACTTTGTCGGCATTAAATGACCCACTGAGATTGATATGTCGTAAAACAAACCAAACCAAACATATTAGGAAAGCTATGTATAAGTTTCTCTGTATCTTCTTTTATTTCTGTATTTCTACTCTAATAAGTTTGCTTTGTTAATAGATATCATTCTTGTTAACTGTTTTTATATACACGAAGATATTACACACACACACACACACACACACACACACACACACAGAGGTTTAAACAACAAAGTATCCAGATTTATTTCAATTACAACTAACTCCTCAGCTCCACCATCAGATGCAGTTCATATCCAAGACAACCTTTGGGGGAGTTTTACAGAGGATATAGTCAGGGTATTCTAAGTCACGCCAGTCAGGGTGGTTTCTACAAAGTATCTCATGAGAAAACTCTTTAGTCGTTGTGTCTGTGCTAGGAAGTCGCTATCAACGTTCATGGGGGTTCTGACGACAATAAAAGACTAGAGTTATCCAATTAAAACTCATTGGCTTCAAAACTCTATGGTAATTAAGTTGGGTGTCAGCCATCATAACGTCCAATGATTAGGTCTAATTTATTCGCTGGTAATACATTTTCGCATTCATTTAGAAAAATTCAGAAGTTGATGAACAGACACGAATGTTAGTGATACATAACGTATAATATAATATAATAATAATAATAATAATAATAATAATAATAAATAAAAAAAAAGAACTTGTCAACTGGTGGATTTACAGTGCCAGCAGATCACAGAGTGAAGCTAAAGGAAAATGAAAAAAATGGACAAATATATGGACCTTGCCAGAAAACTGAAAAAGTTATGGAACATGAAAGTGAAAGTGATACCAATTGTGGTTGGTGCACTTGGAACAGTCCCTAAAGGATTGGAAAAGGGTTTGGAAAGTTTGGATATCAAAGGAAGGATTGAAACCATTCAGAACACTGCACTGCTGCAATCTGCCAGAATACTCAGAAGAGTCCTAGAGACCTGAGGAGACTTGCTGTCACTCAGACTCCAGTGAAAGACCATCAGCTAATGCTGATGTGAAAACTCAAAAAATAATAATAAAAAACGAAATTTACAAATTAAATGTGAAATAACGTATTTTTTAAATTTTATTTTCCCACTCTTTTCGGTCTTTTTGACATGTACACAGACGGTTGTACTTCCCCCCTGTGCAAATTAATTGAAACAAAATGCATAATTATGTTATTATCACGAGGGTGAAAATAATGCCATTTTGTTTATGACAAACACAAGAAAATGATCATGCAGCAAAATGAAGTTGGTCCTCTGTGGATCACTTCCCTACTTCTCCACATAGTTACCGTATCTCTCAATAGCAATGTTCCTTCGAATGAGAACATGTATCCCTGTCCCGTAAAATTCTGTTGACTGTTCTTTGAGCCACTTATATTTTGGGGGAAAAAGATAGCTTCATGTCTTTCCCAAGGGCATTAGCGCGAAGTTAAAGGCAAACACCTTTGTACAGGATTTAAATTCGGGTCACCGATTCCACTTTCTATGACGATATCGGTTACGCTACAAGCACAATAGAGTTAACTAAAAAAAAAAGAAGATATTTTTTTCTCATTCCCCCCCCCCTTCTATTATTATTTAAAAAAACTCTTCTTTTAATCGATAATGAACAAAATATTTGGTCTTTCAAAAGTCCGAATAAAATTTTGTACTCCTATAAAATTTACACACACACACACACACACACACACACATATATATAATATATATATATATATATATTATATATGTATATATTTGGGAGAATATGTGCTTAACTGAAGCCAAACCTAATTTTTTTGAAAGTTAATTCATTAATGATTAATTAGGCGGGATTTAACTACTTAAATGTAAGGCTAAAAAAACGAGAAAAATCAATCTCTGTATGTACATTTCAGCCTATTAGGCCTCATCAGCAGAGCTATAGATACGAAGATCGCCTCGTGTGTGCTTCGTATCTATAGCTCTGCTGATGAGGCCTAATAGGCTGAAATGTACATACAGAGATTGATTTTTCTCGATTTGTTTAGCCTTACATTTAAGTAGTTAAATCCCGCCTAATTAATCATTAATGAATTTAACTTTCAAAAAAATTAGGTTTGACTTCAATTAAGCACATATTCTCCCAAATATTGTCGACTGAAAATAGCCATATTTGTTTACGTTCATATATATATATATATATGAAAGTAAACAAACAAACAATGTGTTTGATATGGCTTAGCCGTCAATTTTTGGGAGAATATGTGCTTAATTGAAGTCATACCTAATTTTGAAAATTAATTAGTTGATAATTAATGAATTAGGCGGGCATATCTGTTCATATATATATATATATATATATATATATATATATATATATATATCTCGGTCGCAAACACAGCACGGACTTCCATGACTCTCTCTCTCTCTCTCTCGCCAACTGTCCCTATTGGTCATAACCCCTGGCAGGTCTTCTGCTAAGCATCCAGAATCCACACAGAGCTGATTCACGTAGGTTTTTGTTGGTCAGCCTAAACTAGTGTGTCCATGTGTAGTTGTCCACAGGAGAACGTCTCTTATGATCACACCATTACTTCTCCAGTATGTTTTTATTTGTCTACTTTAATGGATTGTATGATAGGAGGTAAATGGCCTTACAGCAGCTTTTTTGTTGGCTGATGCTTTTTATCTATTTAAAAAAAAACATGCAGCATCCTTGTGTAGTTTACATATAGCTTTTTCTCTGAACACTTCGTTATCGTCCAAGTAATGCCTCCATATAATAGCCCTGACACGGTTACGATTTGCAAGAATTCACGCTATATTTTATCAGAGATAAGAATTCCACAATAGAATGTGGTTATGCGGATGTATGTTTATAATTGTATATGTTGATGTTTGCAGAGACATACACGTTACATGCGCGAGCACATACAAATGACGCATCTGTCTGCGCAGAATTACACGAAAAATAAACTACATGGAGCAAAAGCCTAGTGATAACTGTGCCTGACACGAACCCTTGCGCCACGTAAAATAGTTACAGAGGTTTAACAGCTTTTGGTCTTCGTCTCATGGGTTTTTTTTTTCCTCTCGCGTCTTTTCCACGCCATTTAACGCGCTTAATGCCCGCACGACGATCGGCGGCCCCACAAATGAGACGCGAGGACAGCAGGAGGCTGGCTCAATGTGTTGATGGAAAGTCCTGGGAAAGGTAAGGGGGGAAAGTGTTTCAGTTGGCAGGGGGGGGGGACGAGTGACAGAGCACTGACCGCGGCGTAGTAATTTCCTGTGACGGCCACGGGATGTCGTCTCACGCGGAGGACTTTGATGGCCCGGGAAATGGGTGGACGAAGATGGTTATTGGCTGGCTAAATTGGTTGATGTGGTTTAAACACTTGGACAGTGTGCACACAGCTTGATGAGTGAAAAACTGAAAAAAGTCTGGGAGACCTGAAATCTGAATTTGTGTGCCAATACACACATAACATTTTTATATATACTAGCAAATATATGCACCCTCCGGGTGCAAGTATCTAAGTTTTAATGTAATAAAATATGGTATTAAATTAGAAAGGCTAATGAAACTAAATAAGAATACAGATAAAAAGATTTGAAACAGAAGGAGTATAATAAAAGATTTGAAACAGAGGGAGTATAATAAAAAATGGAACAACTGAAACTTACTCTTCCATCACTCTCGTCTTTCATTGTTATTTTTTCTAATTTAAGTATTTAGTTAAAAGAGAAAGTAAAGAATAAAATGACAGTTATTTTATCTTGTTAATGGATTTCATTTCAGATTCATGGAAGAGATTTTTGCTCATATTCATTAAAATAAAACTAAACAGTTAGAAATCAATAATACTAAGCACATATTTATTAAATTCGATTTTTTAATATTAATATGCACATTAGCCTTCCCGTTTACACTGTAAACCAGTATTTTGTTGTATATATAAATATAATTGCATGTTGTCAGTATGTAGACATAGTTAACAGTATTAATAATGTAAGACAATTTTATTAATAATTGAGGTTAAATAAAATAAACTCATGGAGAATGTGATGTCAATTCTAAGATAATTGTGACTTGAGTAGGAATATTGTTTCGGTTACAGACAGAAAAACACACAATCTCCATTATAATAAGATATATACTAGCAAATATATGCACCCTCTGGGTGTAAGTATTTAAGTTTTAATTAATAAAAATATTATATTGAATTAGAAAGACTAATTAAACTAAATAAGAATGCAGATAAAAACATTTGAAACAGAGATTTGAAATAGAAAAATAGAACAACTGAAACTTACTCTTCCATCACTCTCGTCTTTCATTGTTAAATTTTCCTAATTTAACTATTTAGTTAAAATAGGAAATAAAAAATAAAATTGCAAGTATTTCATCTTGCTAATGGATTTCTTTTAAGATTTATCCCCAAGATATTTGCTTATATACATTAACAACTAGAAATCAATGATACTAAACAGGTATTTATTAAAATCAAATTTTTAATATCAATATGAAAATTAACCTTCCCGCTCACACTGTAAAGCACTATTTTTTGTATATATAAATACAATTGCATGTTATCAGTCTGTATATATGACCAACAGTATTTATATTGCATTGATAATTGAAGCTTAAATAAAAATATTACATTGAGAATGTACCGTAAATAACAAAGAGCATTGTGATTTCAGTAGTGATATAGTTTCGGTTACAGACTAATAAACACACAATCCCCGTTATAATAAGAGACTAGCAAAAAAAAAAAAAAAAAAAAAAAAAAATACCCACCGGGCACAAGTATCTAAGTATGATTAAATTCTATATTGAATTAGAAAGAATAATGAAATTAAATTAAAACACACAAAAATATAACACTTAATTTTACTTGCTTATAATTTCAATATAGAATTATGTATAGGATTGCTTTTAATTCAAAGGATTGCTTTTAATACGTTTGAGAATAAAACAATAATATTAGAAATCAATAACACCAAGTAATTATTTATCAAATTCTGTTTTATTAAAACCGGTATGCAAATTATTCACACCATATACTATGTAAACATTTATTTCTTAATGATATATTACACATATTGCTGGATTTTAAACACATAGATACCATGGGCTGTTTTGAGGAAAATCTATCCCAGCTCGACCTTAATAGAGACATTGTTTATAAATAAGATGCAAATGAAGGTTAAATAAGGATTATGTCATAACAACTGAGAATATAATGTAAATAAGTAAGGGAATTTTTACATAGGTGGTGACGTAGTTTCGGTTACAGACACACACACAATCTCAATTATAATGAGATTGATATACTCATATGCCCGTTCAATGTGGGTTAGACTGGTTTTGAGAATATAGCTTTATTTTTTGTTTTAGGAATGTTTAAGTATTAAAATCAGTAAATCAATCTTAATCCTTTATTAAGAAAAGAATTAAATTAAAAAAATGCGATTAGTAGAAAATAAGATTTGCGAATATTGGCCTGTATAAAAATAAAAAAAAATATACATGTTCTGTAACCTCGTAGAGTTGGTTGGTCATTTTGTTTAATGGCATATCAACCCTTGTGGGATATTTAATGCAAAATCTTGTTTTTCTTTTGTATATATGATTTTTAAGCGAATAGTTTGTAGGAAAATATTGGTTTAGTTTTATAAACTATCAGAAATAATTTTCATTAACTTTATGCGTATTAAAAAATAGTAGAATTAATAAACTGATGGTTGACCCTCAGCCACAGCCTTCTAGTAGCCGTATGATAAAAGGGTGTTTGTCATAAGAGAAATTTGAAGAATACCGTCGGGACAATTATTAGGGCTTGACATGTCCAGCCGATTGATCGGATGGGGTCTCTCCGATCACCTGCCTAGCCCAAGTAAAGGCCGAAGTAGAGTAATGCATGCTATGGGACCACTTACTACCCGGGTCACATCCATCACAATTTTGTCTTGAGGCATTACAGGTCGCCACCCATGGCCAACTGGTGGACCCCTTTGGGGTGGGGTTTGACCCCTCTGCATAGGTGCAATCGGCATATACTATAGCTCCTGATGATAGGGTGGTGTTACCTAGTAAAGATGCATCATTGATCAGTATATATGTGTCTATAAGACATTACATTGGCATTTCAGTCTTGGAAGACTATAACGTAGTCTTTGTGTCCCTGAAGTTACAGCGCCCCCTGTGACTGTAAAGTCAAATGTTCGAAAAACATTCTCGACCACAGATGTCTCATGTGAAGGCTCTCCCTGAAGATGTTGATGTGCCGGTGCTTTGTTGCCGCTGCTTTCTTCTGAACTCCTTGACTTTATGGTGTTGTGCCAGGGTGGCTTCAGACATTAACAGTCCGCTACGGAGAGCCTGCCATCACTGAGGGCGGTCCTGAGCCAAATGTTCCCACTTAGAAGGGGCAATGCTAAAGCATCTTAGATCATTCTTACAGACATCCTTGAAACGCAGCTGGGGGCAACCAATCTATAAGAACCCATATTTAAGGTTGTTTTATATTAAACTCCATTCGTAATAAGGCATCTGTGTGTGTGATGTATAGATGCGTATTTATCAATACACAAGAGGCCAGGTTAAATAATTAGATGTAGATGAAAAATATATATTAAACTGTCTTGAAAATTATCTGTATTTTATGTTGACTAGCAAGTATATGCGTCTATATATGATGTAATCATATATATTAAATAAGAAAGACCAACGAAATTAAATAAGAACTCATATAAAAAGATTACACTTATTTTGATTATATTTTAATTGGTTTCTATATAAAATCATTCATAGGATTGATGTTAATACGTTGGAGAATAAAACAATAATATTAGAGATCAATAACACCAAGTAATTACCTATTAAACCTGGTTTTATTAAAACCAGTGTGCAAATTAACCACACTATATATTATGTAAAGCTTTATGTTATAGTGGTATATGAGACACATTGCAGGGTTTTAAACGCACTAATCAGATGAACTGTTTCGAGGCAAATCTAACTCAGATTTTCAGAGACATTGCTATGTATGAATATTAATGATTTTAACTATAAATTAAATAAATAAACTTATGCAATTCCTGAAGATACGCAGCGACGTAGTATATAGAAAGTACTTACAGTACTGATTGGTTATTTGCTATGATTAGTTGTAGTTTAAGATCAGTAATCTAGTGAGAATCGAATTCGAGAAATTTGGTAGTGCTCGAGGGCCAAAACACCAAGGTGCCAAGTAGCAAAAAAATCTAAAATTTTAAGTGGCTTCAAAAAGATTAATGTGTTATTGCTAAATATTTAGACACAACAAATTTATTTTGTCCTGTTGACATAGTTCGACTGTGAGGGATTGAATAATAAATAAAACTAGATTAAAACAACAAACTGTTGTATCGCGAGGTGGAAAGATATACAGAAGAATGGTATGCTTAATACATTTATTAAGCACCAGCACCCGGTGCCAAAACGGATACACTCAAACACAGAACAAATAAATACAAACAATTAACAAGACAAAACTTACGCTTAATAGAGGAGGGTCAATTCGGTATAGCCAACGAAGCAAAGCCAGTCTGAATATTATTCAGCTAGTTAATCTACTTTAATCGTAGGCTATTTTATGGCTATGAGCCAGTCCATCTGGTAGAGTGCTGAAGGGTGTTAGCTACTCTACAACACACAAAAAATAAAATAGATGAATACAAAAAAAAAAAAAAAAAATAGAATAATAACAATCTCTCTGGAGACCTCTGACAAGAAGAACAGTTTGGGCATGTTCAGAAAAGTAGGGACTTGTGCCAAAAAGAAACTCGGGGAGGATCTAAAACCTTCACTAGGAACACAGCTATTACTGGCTCAGGAAGAAAATTCCTCTCCATAAGATAGTTGTAATACTCCCCACTGTCTGGTTTCAGTTGCAGTATCGATACTTTTTGAACACATGGCTAATGTTTTAAAGGTGCTACTGTAATTGCAAAGATGTATGTGTTTATATAAGTGGATATCTTATGCATTATGTGCATCTGTATGACATTTCTGGTGCTGTTCGGAGACAGAATGCTCGAGAGCTGAAATATCAGATAAACATATTAGCGGAGGCGGAGACAGACACAGTGGCGGCGGTGGCGACGGCGGCGGCATAGAATGAAACATTAACTTATGGAAGCGAGATATTTCGAGTCTGTATGATTTGCAACCGACGTGACAACATTAAATGAAAACGATTAGTTTCATATGTTTGCACTTGTCACTATAAAGATAAAACGATTTTGTGCAGCATGCACAACCCCCCTATCCACACATATACCCCCATATATATATATATATATATATATATATATATATATATATATATATATATATATATAAACATGGATGATTTACATGTGTTTATATAGATGTGCGTACATGTATATTCATACATGTCCATTCATTTACATTCATATTATGTCCAACGAGCTGGATACAACAAAAGGTCATCTTGTCCTTCATCTCTTTTTCATGATTCTGTTTTTGTTGAATATAGATTAATAGTGTTTTTCTTTCTCTTTTTAGCTGACACTTAAGTGGGGTTTAACAGGTTTTCCTTCTCCTAGACTGGTTGCTATACTAAGATTAAAGAACCCAGTTTGCCCCACTATTTATTCATAGTTGTGGGAGGATAGTTAAATTCATAAATTTCCGAAAGGTATGAGCGCTATGTGAAATGCAAACAGCCTCGCTCAGGATTTTACTCTAGTTACTGTGTCCATTTCCAGTGATCACCTCACTATCGCCGTGTCCATTTCCAGCGATCACCCCAAGATCGCTTCCTTTATTATTTTGACGATTCTTACTATATAAATTGTGGTTTCGATACCGGCCCTCGCCAACTCAGCGTATGAATAGCACAGGGATCTGTAGGGTAAAGTAAGGAGCTGATGGTAGGTGTGGCACCCCACCTCAGATGCAAAAACAATCTCCTTGGTCTAGCGCTAGTGAAAAGGGGATAGATTCCCTCGCAGATTGTCTGATACCAACTTTAGGCCACCCCGACGACTTTACTTTTACTATATAAATTTTATGCATGCATTTACACAACACCTCTGCCACGAATAGGATGTGATTCAAGCTCAAGTTTTAAACGGAGTATAGATGGTTTGAATTCACAACTTTCCTTTTCCTAGATTGGTTATCATGCCAAGGCTAATAAAAACCCATATGTCATACTATTTACCATTAGCAATTTTCCTTAATTGTGTTTTTATCTTTTGTCAATTTCCGTTTTTTCATTTTATTGTATTTCATATTAATTGCAATAAATTGTATAACAAATATTGATACAAGCAAAATACAAAGTTTTATAACATTCAAATAAAAAAAAACAGATAGGTAATTCTATGTCAAATCATCCAGCAAAAAAAAAAAAAAAAATAATAAAATTGTCACAGCCCACCTTCAATGTTTTTGAAATTTTGTACAGGTGTTGCTTTCTAACAATTATTTTACTTCATATGAACCTTATTCAATGGCTGAATGGAAACACTTAAAACATAAAAGTGCAACATTTTAACTGATGTTGTAGCTTCAGTTCTGAGTAAAAACCAAACTATCTTTTTGGTACAAATAATGTTCAATATATGTAAAATAATAATTTAAAAAAATGTCCTTTACGCAATTCCACATTGAGATTTTCCCACCCATTGATCTTGATATGAAAAAATCAGAAATCCTTGATAATTTAAAATTGGTTGATTTTAAAACTTTTTTGAGAGCATTCTTGGATTTCTTGGGTAAAAAATAGATATTATAAGCTCATCTTTAGGAGTAGGGAAGCTCTAGAACTCATTTTACAGACAAAAATAGATTCCAAAAGTCGCCAGTTTTTGCGCACCCCACCAAAAAAAAAAAAAAAAAGAAAAAAAAAGAAAAAAAGGCCAATGTTTGGAATCGGAAGACCAAATTTTGGAGATTGTCTAACTTTAACATAGTCCACACCTGTATAAAATTTCAGAAAAATTGAAGGAGGTGGGTGACATAGCCTGGGTGATTTGATATGGAATTAGCCAGATACCCTTTCTATTCATTTAACAATCTGCTCTCACCCGAGTGAAAATCCTGAACAACATTGTTCGCATTTCACATTTGTTTGAGAAAAGTAGGTATCCAACTATTCTCCCTCCAGCTATAGGTAAATAGTAGGGTAGACTGGGCTAATAAACCATGGTTAATCAATTGGCCAAAGAAAAAAGGAAACTCTGAATTCAAACTTGTTAAACTCCGCTCAAGAAATTGACCTTGAATCACATCCTGCTCATTTGGATGGGTTGGGTAAATATATACAATCACCACAACGTTTGTGCAATTGTACGTTTCATTTTGCGAGAGACAAATTTGAATACAACCAAAAATAAAGGTGGGGTTGATGAATAAAGAGTAGACAAAAGAGAACAAGAGAAAAGAAAATAGTCGGTTGGTTGCTTTTTTTTTTTATGGCATATCAACCCTTTACGGGTCATTTAATGCCGAATCAAACCAGTTTGATATTCGGTTTCTTATAGTACTTGCTGTTGCTTAAATGGTCACACACCTAAGTATTGAACAGGATCATTACTGCTTAACTTCGATGATCTGGCGGGAACCGATGTTTCCAACGGGAACTGGCAGTAAGCCAAAGAGAAAGTAAAAGAGAAATAAAAAAGGTAAATTTTAAGAAAATCAGTGATTAAACTGAGAGAGAGAGAGAGAGAGAGAGAGAGAGAGAGAGAGAGAGAGAGAGAGAGAGGGGGGTAGAAATGAAAATATGCATAAAAAGATATATATATATATATATATAAAATCGTCGGAGTGGCTTAAAGTCGGTATTAGCCAGACAGCGAGGGAGTATATCCCTTTTTCACAAGCTCTATACCAAAGAGATTGTTTTGGGCGTTTGAGATGGAGCGCCACCCCTAATTATCAGCTCCTCACATTACCGCACAGATCCCTGTACAACTCATAACGCTGAATTGGTAAGGGTCGGTATCGAACCCAAAACCATGTGGTTCCTAGTCGGACGCTCTACCGACTGAACTATTTTATTTTGTCACATGCCTCTCTTTTGTTTATTTTTAGATTTGTCACACACCTCTCAACTTTGTATTGGTCTCACCTGCACAGAAATTTGAATTGGGTTTTTCTAGTTGTATAAGAAGTAGCTTCTTCTTTCTGGGTGAAGCTTAGAACTTTCTGAACGACCCTCCTCGTAAACATAAGAAGAAGAGGAGAAACTAAGAGAGGGAAGATTTTTCGAAAGGGAAGAGATGGGGCGATGGCAATTGCACGTTATAAGGATTTGCATATAAAGAAGATGTTCAGTTGGCCTTGATCTCTGAATTTGGCGTTATAATAAGGAAATTACATTCTCACTCTTGTGTCCGTCCGTTCGCCTGTCCGACTACGCGACTTGTCTGCCATTTGCTTCTAATATGCTATTATCAGAATGCTCACATGTGTGGCTGGCAGGGTTGTTGGCGGCGGTATTGGTGCTTCAACTGCCCGGTCGGTAGTAGATGATATGAACTGTAAAAGGGAAAGGAGTATGCCTGCATATAATTATATGTGTGTGCCTATATTTATGTATTACATTTAGAAAAAATATACATATTTATATAAGTATACATATTTATATAAACTAGCAAATATATGCACCCTCCAGGTTCAAGTATTCAAGTTTTAATGTATTAAAATATTATATTAAATTAGAAAGGCTAATGAAACTAAATAAGAGTGCAGATAAAAAGATTTGTAACAGAGATTTGATATAGAAAAATAGAACAACTGAAACTTACTCTTCCATCACTACGGATATAATCGAACAATAGAACAGCTGGTATTATTCTAAAAACGGAACATAATAGTCCAAAAGGAGTTGGAACTCGCTTACTAAGATGTCACTGTCCAGAAAGTCCAGAAGTAAAACTCTGAATTCAACTGAATTCAAACCTTTTTAGCTCCACGCAAAATGATCTTGTGTGACATCCTGCTAGTGCGGAGGGGTTGGGTAAACACGTACAAAGATGTGCATTATGATAATCAATTTGAAAAAAATAACATTTTTGAAACTGCGAGTATCTTATTAACAAAATGTCGTCTTTGTTCGTCGGTTTGAAATACACACACACACACACACACACACACACACACACACACACTCTCTCTCTCTCTCTCTCTCTCTCTCTCTCTCTCTCTCTCTCTCTCTCTCTCATTGAATATATATGCACATGGCCACACACCTGCAGGCACGTAAGTTGTGTTCAGAGTTCTTTATTTAGGTGTACAACTGATGAAACCATAGAGATGGATCCAGACATTTTTTCTCTGATTCTTCCCTCAGGAATCGACGGTTCTAAAACTGATAGAGGCAAATCTATTGTAGTTTTCAGCCATCTGAATCTTTCATATATATATATATATATATATATATATATATATATATATATATATATCGCTTGGGATATATATATATACATATATATATATATATATATCGCCTGGGATATATATATATATATATATATATATATATATATATATATATATATATATTCGCAAATGCTTTTCAGCTTCGTCCTTACAGCATTATTTTAATTGTGTCCAAGTGAATATTAAAAGGCCAACAAACAAATGGTTTTGACGTGTGGCCTTGAAGTAGTAAAAGCGAACTGTCGACACAATCCTTGTTTGCAATGACAACTGTAGGACATGTACAATTATTTCTGTCGGTTAAATAAAACTTTAAATCAAAAAAAAAAAAAAAAAAAAAAAAATATATATATATAATATATATATATATATATTATATATATATATATATATACAAACCTTCCATACGAGCAGTTTGCGACACAAGGTCATTTTTTAAAGATTGCGATACCAAGTTCAAAGTGCCCTAAATTTTATCAGTCTTTAGGATGGAAAAGTTTAATTCAAACCAACAGCCTACACAATAGCTTTATTTAGAATCATTTGGATTCGGACTATTGTCCTTATCTTCATTGTTATCTGTACAATGTTTCGGCCGATGTGCCCCCGGCCTTCTTCAAGTATTTTTTGTCAGACTCGGGAACCTTCTTTTCGGACTCAGGAATCTTCTATTCGAACTCGGGAACCTTCTTGTCATAATCGGGAGCCATCACGGAACTTTGAATCTAACCCTTTATTCAGTCCACGGAGGTATCCTGTTCTGATTCCGCTAACCATAGCTGGGGTACAGGTATTAAGCTGCTCCTGACCAGGATTAAACCTGCAGTCTAGAAATAACTATCACTTAGAACTATCTTAACCTAAGCCTTCATCCACTAGGCTATGTGTCCAATTGGCCGAAACGTTGTACAGAAAACAATGAAGATGAGGAAAATAGTCCGAATAATCCAAATAATACTAATGATCAAATCTCATCTAAAAAATTCAGAGAAATAGCTTTATTTAGTTTTTAAAAAGAATGTATTTTACTTAAAATATCCAACTGAAAAGAATTTCTAGAAAATTTTAAGTTTGAAAGATCAAAATAATTCAAGGGAACCAACCTTTACGTTATTAATATTTAATTAAGAAGAAAAATTAATTGATTTTGTTTGTATTTCGATTAATAAAGTTAATTGTTTGCAGAGTGGCCCGTTTTCGGTATCAGTCGAACAGCGAGGGAGTCTATCCTCTTTTCATTAGCGCTATACATGGGAGATTTCTTTTTTGGTGAGGTGGAGCGCCATACTTACCGTCAAGTCCCCACTTTACTGCAAAGATCAGATTTAGCAATCTGTGCTAATCATGCGCTGAGTTGGCAGGGACCGGTATCGAACCTGGAACCTTGCGATTCCTAGGCGGGTGCTCTACTGACTGGGGGCATTAATAGTTATGAACCGGTTACTTAAAATATTTATATGTATATAATTGTATAAATGTATACATGCACTCCCATATATATATATATGTGGGTGATGATAGCCGAGAGGGTAAGCTGTCCGACTGCTGCTGAAACCTATCGGATTTCTAACCCGGCTGTAGGTAGCTCACAAAATGTCTAGCCACACTGAAGAGACTTGATAAGTCGAAACACGTGTCTGTGGATAACTACATATATATATATATATATATATATATATATATATATTATAAGTGCTCAATATATCATATATATCATCATCCTAAAGAGATCAATTCAAGATCGAAACCTTGAGAGACCCATATCTTTTCCATAATTTTATCTAAAATCTATATATATATATATATATATATATATATATATATATATATTTGTGTGTGTGTGTATGCGTGTGTGTGTGTGTGTGCGTGCGTGCGTGTGTATGTTCGTCTGTGTTTGATATTGCCAATAAGTTAGTAAACTAATACTAAAATATGAAAATCTAAAATTCCAAAGCGGTAGAGTTGTTAATAAATGATACCTAATAATTTCCGATCTAGAAATTATAAAATCCTGCTATAATTTGATTTAGACAAATATTAAGGTTTTATAAAACATGTCAGGGTAGTAGCATGCGTCTGATTCTCTAGGACAGATTCTCGTTTGTGAGTATATTATTCAGAATATGTGGATTCAATAAGTGTTTTTGTTTATTTTAAATTGTAAGGAATCTTTTATTTGTTTTATCTTCTTTCAATTATTCTTAAATGAGAAGTTTTCAAAAAGCATGTTCAAATGCAGATCAGTAATTAGAAGCAAGCATTAACATATGTTGAAAAAAAATGGGACCAGGTACATAAGTTTTTTTAATTACCAGAAAAAGGGGTCCCCACTAATTAAAATAAGGAATCAGTCACTTTAAAATTATGAATACGTAAAGTCAACGGGGTGGCCTAAAGTCGGTACCAGGCAGTCAGCGAGGGAATCTATTCCCCTTTCACTGGCGCTAGATCAAGGAGATTGTTTTTACGTCTGAGGTGGAGCGCCTGAGGCGGAGGGTATATCGGCCGAAACAGCGTTCAGCTAGAAACCACAAGGTTCCTAGTTCAATACTCAGCGTATGAGTAGTACAGGGATCTGTGCGGTAAAGTAAGGAGCTAATGGTAGGTGTGGCGTTCCACCTCATACGCAAAAACAATCTCCTTGGTCTAGTGCTGGTGAAAGGAGATAGACTCCCTCGCTGATTGGCTGATACCGACTTTAGGCCACCCGACGAATTTTTAAAACTTTGAAGCAGATAGAAAGCTTCCGAGACGGATAGACTAAGTTGTACATTATTCTTTTGAAAGGGTTTCAATAATCTTTCCATTAGTGGCAAATTTCTTTTGCAAAAATAGAACCTTTTCAGAAAAACTGACGATTTAACTATGGATTCTAGCAATGTTACTTGTCTACTAATATCTATTTTATTTATTTATTTCTCTTTTATTCGTCTGTTACAGATAATGGACAAGCTTCCTGTTGATAACAAAAGTTAAAATGGGTGTTACCTTCAAACTGTCTTAGATTTATATCTTTCCTTTAATATAGGTTAGCACAGACAAGCCCATATTTTGATGAGCTCCTTTCAACTGAGAACTATCCCTCACAGTCCACTACTTAGCACAGAGTAGCTTCATGGATTATCGTCATCGCTTTAATAATTTTTTGTTCATCTAAAAACAACATTCTTCTATGGACTATCATGCACGGACACACTAGAGTTGGCCGATAATCAAAAACCTCACATTCACTAGCTTTAGAGGACTCTCCATGAACCATGAACAATAGGAACGGATGAAACGAAGAGAGATTCTGCATGATGTCTTGAACGAATCCTGGGAGCAGCACACCACAAAAAAGCCAGCTGTACGGTCATTTACATCCTATCACACAAACCATCCGAGTAAGACAAACTAGACGTGTTTCACAGAAATGGAGAAGCAGGGAAAAACTCATGAGTGACCCTCAGCTGTGGACACCTACAGATGGACGCACCAGTGTAAGCCGACCAGCAAAAACCTACATCAATCAACTCTGTGATGATACTGGATGCCGTGGGGAAAACCTGTCAGGAGCGATGATCAATAGGGATGGTGGTGTGTGTGTGTGTGTGTGTGTGTGTGTGAGAGAGAGAGAGAGAGAGAGAGAGAGAGAGAGAGAGAGAGAGAGAGAGAGTTAAGGGAATATGTACTGTTGAAATGCCTTGATGATGATGATGATGATGATGTCTATTCATTGCAAATTTTCTTTTTTCATGAAATCTCAAAAACTCTCTGAAGGAACTACTCAAGAAGTCAAGTACCACCCCACCTTATAGGTAATGCAATGGGACCATATGACCTTTAGGCACCCCTTTTTATCTCAATTAAGAAAGGACATGTTTTTCATTTACACCGTCAATATCCGGTTGTTTTAACAGACGATTTTTAGATTTTTTAAAATTATAAAACTAATCCCTAACCCTAACCCTAACCCTAACCCCTAAAAACAACCGGATATTGACGGTGTAAATGAAAAAATGTCCTTTCTTAATCGAGATCAAAAAGGAGTGCTTAAAGGTAATATGGTCCATGCTATGTATAAAAAGGCGAGAGAGATAGCAGAAATGGGAAGAGGTGAGAATATAAAAGAAGAAGCGCGAAGGAAAGAAAAGGAAAGGAAAGGAAGATTTTAGTTCCGGTTTGGCTTTAGCCAATCATAAGCCAAAGTCAGTTACTTACACGTCTCACTTACACGACAAACTGTAAAAGGGCTTACAGTAAGTCCTGAGTTATGGAATCCTTTGGTAAGTGTATAAGTCCTATCCTGCGTATAAGTCCTATCCTGCGTATTGGCAAAGGTCCAGTGATTTAATCCTATGTCTGTCGTCCACGAAGGCCAGAAGTAATTATGTCCCATAGCGGTTGGTTTAAGTATTGTATCAACCTCAGAGTACTGCCAGTGATTGGCCAAGAGATGGTCATATGATTGTGGCCGAGTCTATAAGTAGGAGTGGGCTTTTAACACACACCTTATATGTGAAAATTCACAACACTAACTAATTCTGTTTTTTTCCCCATTTCTACACTTTTCCATTTCCACACTCTCACCACACGTCAAACCACTACTGACATCACACACTGACCTCAACACTCCCATTATCTTACAATAATATTGCGCCAAACCTTGAGGCCATGAATTTCTTACAACCTTGAAAATGGCCATTTGAAATCGTGGTTCTTGTCAGAATTTGAACCAGCAATAATGTCCATGTTTAGTAGACATATGTCTCAGCAACAAGGTAGACGCAGTGTTGAAAGTTTATTCGTAATTTATTCAGCCCTTGTCGGCTAATATATTCATAGAAACCTCATATAAATCACATATAGCGACGCACTAATTAACACAGAGACACACGTAGACATTTAAGACGGTGTCATTAATGCGTTCCTCAAAATCATATTCATCATCTATCATGTTTCCCGCTATATTCTTCACCATCAATACTTATTAACACAGGATATAACTATAGCCACTTCCTGCAGACGTATGGAATCATAAGTTGTCATTAGCATTAGGTTGCTTGTGTGACTCTTACTTATCTCTCTCTCTCCGCTCTCTCTCTCCGTCTCTCTCTCTCTCTCTTTCTCTCCTACACACACACACACACACACACACACACACACACACACACACACGCGCACATTTTAGACTATACTATTTATGACTTAATAACACTGTAATAAGAGATAATGGTACTTAATAGTTAAAATAGTTGTATTAGTTTTAATGAAACATCCATTCGTTTGATTGTGATTGATTGATTTTAAACTCTCTCTCTCTCTCTCTCTCTCTCTCTCTCCGTCTCTGTCTCTTTCTCTCCTACATACACGCACACAGACAAACACACACACATACACACACGCATATTTTAGACTATACTATTTATGACTTAATAGTTAAAATAGTTGTATTAGTTTCAATGAAACATCCATTCGTTTGATTGAGTGATTGATTGATTTTAACCACTTTCTCTCCTCTCTCTCTCTCTCTCTCTCTCTCTCTCTCTCTCTGTCGTCTACAAACCCACACAAACACACACACAAAAATACTTACACTGTGTGAAAAAAAATCATTAGAAATCACTACGCAAATATGCAAATATAAATGTACAATGAAAACAATTCCCCAACCTCTAGGCATAAAATAGCCCTAGACGGGTTGACGTGCCATTAAAATCAATGTTTTCTTCTACCGCTATTTATAAGTACATAAGATGTAAATATGAGGTAACACACTGAAAGACACACTGAAAAACGCGCACACAGACACATAAATACAAACAAGTGCACAGAGACAAACATACAATTTTTCTACCGTCACTCTCTCTGTAGATCATTTTGTAGCTAAAAAATACTGATGATTGCTTTTTCAAACATTTACACCTACGTCCATCCATACATACATACTCCAACTTTGTAAGCCCACTTGAGCGACCAGTATCCATAAACTGATCTTGAAGAAGTCTGTGCTATCAAGCGGTACCAGAAGACGCGGTGTTTTGGCGGAAGTCAGCCGGACAATGCCAGTGACGCCCGACCGACCCTCTGTCCGTCCGACCATCCTTTCCTTGATTAAGACCTCTATCCACAGGGGAAATGCCGGCGACTGGCCACTTTCTACATCTTCCCACGGCCCGGACGCGAAAATACACCTTACACCGGATGTTGGCGCAGCTGACGAGCTCAATCTGCCAATCGCTGCGTGATATGCGGACCATTCCACAAGAGACTTTATCCGCTTGGAGATATGGAAAGGCGAGATTGGAATGGACCAGGTTTTGGAGAAGACGAAGGTAGAGGGGGGAGGGGGGTTAAGAGAATGGAGGTGAAGAGAAATGAAAGAAGCGAGTGGCGGGTGGAGGTGGGGGTGGTGTGTTGAGACGAGGGGTACTGAGTGAAAGTATATAATAAAAAAGGTGGAGAAAGAGATCAGAAGTTGGCGAGAGAGAGAGAGAGAGAGAGAGAGAGAGAGAGAGAGAGAGAGAGAGAGAGAGAGAGAGAGAGAGAGAGAGAGAGGGGGAGAACGGTTGGAAGAATTCTGGGAAAATTAGGAGTGACTGAAGATAGGAAAAATTTTATAAAAAGTATATCGACAGTTAGTACGTAGGTCAGTTGTTTAGTAGGCAAATAGAATGGGTGGGATTCATTTATTGACAATGTAGAAATAGATTTATTTAGCTTACCAGCATAAAAAGGCGGGAATAGTAAAAACTGAAGATAGCAAGATGTTGCAAAGAATATCAGCCGTTAGGATATAGGTAAGTAGTTTTAGTATACAAATAGAATAGGTGGGATGCATTTATTGAAAATGTTGATAGAAATAGAATTATTTAGTTTACAAGCATAAAAATGACGGAAAACAGCAGGGACCGAAAATTGGGATAGTTTGCAAAGTATATTGGCAGTTAGGATGTAGGTATGTATTTTGATAGACATATAGAATAAGTGGGATGAATTTATTAAAAATGTTGATAGAAATAGATTTATTTAGCTTACCATCATAAAAAAGACGAAAAATAGCAAAACTGAAGATAGCAAGATGTTGCAAAGAATATCGGCCATTAGGATATAGGTAAGTAGTTTTGGTATACAAATAGAATAGGTGAGATGCATTTATTGAAAATATTGATAGAAATAGAATTATTTAGTTTACAAGCATAAAAAAGACGAAAAATAGCAGAAACCGAAGATAGCAAAATTTTCAAAGATATATCGGCAAGTTATTTTAGTAGACAAAATAGAATGGGTAGATGCAACGATATTGATAGAAACAGATTTATTTAACTTACAAACATAACAGGGCGAAAGATAGAAGTGGCTGTTGTTTAATAAACAAATAAGATAGGTGGGATGGTACATCATTTTTGGGAAACATTCTATAGGTTTGTAGAAAAAAAAACTTAATATTTGCTAATCCCAGTTCAAATTATCATTACAATGAAAAAATTACACAGCATTTTATGATGAGAGGGATCATTCGTAATGTCAGGAAAGAAATCTGAAATTTGGTCATCCCAATTTTCATCATACAACGTGTAATAAATACCACGTGTGATACCCTGTCCTCATCAGCCGCTAACTAGGTGGGATAACACAGTTTTGGCGGCTAAAAGGCGGGACTGCCACACCTAGTGCCGCCAAGCACCGAAATTTGGTCCTCCCAATTAATGTAGTAGCCAATGAAAATTGTTAGTGAGTTTGGTTCTCACTTGTTCAAGACAGAATCTTTGTATAGTTCCCATGTAGCTTTTCTCAGTGCGTTTTTGTTAAAGTCCGAGTGGTGCTGTCATACAGTAGCTCTAACACGGTTACAACTTGAAAGAATACCCGCTTTATCTCATCAGATTCATATATAATCGCTAATCTATCTGTAGCAGTCCATGCCTTTCCTTATAAGCACAAAAAGACAAAAGATAGCAGGATGGTTGGTTGGTTGCTTTTTACGTCATGCCAATCCTTGGGTTATTTTATGCCGAAGACGTTTTGTTTTATTCATTATTGATGGCTATTCAATTCTTTTTCAAAATCAATTTATTTCAAAACATTTTTAAACTAATTTTTTAATTTATTTAACCCATATCTGGGACCCTAACAGTTACTACCACTGCGGGTCAGAGTGGACCAGGGAGTAATAACGACAAAATGATAATCCACATTCCCCAGAGTTCCAGAATTGGAACTTCACCACTAGATGTAGTTTAGCATCATACCCAGGACACTAAGACCCTCAGCCACAGCCTTATAGCACATATATGATAAAAAGAGTTGGGATTTGCCATAAGGGAAATAGGGTTAGGACAATCATATAGGTGCTAGGGCTTGACATGACCAGCTGAATGATCCCCTCCAACCGTCAGCCCAGCCCAAGTAAGGGTCAAAGTGGAGTGTTGCATGTCATGGACTGCCCAGCATCACCCAAGACCAACAAGTAGCCCCATTGCGGCGATTTTACTCCTTTGCCGAGGTTTAGTCGATATATTCTACAGCCCCAGCCGACAGGGCTGCTGAGGATGGGAAGAGTTTGGAAAGAATATCAGCAGTTATGAGGTAGGTAAGTTGTTTTAATAGACAAACAAAATATAGGTGGGATATATTTATCGACATTGTTGATAGAAATAAATTTATTTAGCTTACTAGCATGAAAAAAAAACAAAACAAAAACGAACAAATATAGCAGAAAAAAAGGTTAATTGCCATTTAAAGAGCAAATCAATTATATCATAAACCTAGAAAACAAATCCATCAGATACTGTATGATTCGTTTCTTTGTTTAACGGCATATCAATCTTCGTTGATTATTTATTGTTAAAGCCACCCCTGAAGAAGAACAGTGGAGGTACTATTTAACCCATAGCTGAAAGTACCGGACGAAGGAGTTCATACCTTTCTAGGAACGAAAGCTTTTTTTATGATATAAAAAAAATTGTCCAGAAAACTAGAAAAGATCAAAAACAAACACATGAGACATAAAATGCCCACCTTGTTCAACACAGTATACATAAAAGGAAAAATGTTACATATATATATATATATATATATATATATATATATATATATATATATATGTTGTTAAATTATTATTATTGTTGGAGAATTGATTATAGAGGGCTCAATTACTTATTTAGAGCTTTATTTATTTATTTATTTATAATTAATAATACAATTAAAAGTCGGTCCTACCATTGGTTTCTGAATAACACTTTTTCGGTGTTATTCGTCGTCAGAGGCGTTGACTTTTTGACGACGAATAACACCGAAAAAGTGTTATTCAGAAACCAATGGTAGGACCGACTTTTAAATTGTATTATTAATTAAAATAAATAAATAAATAAATAAATAAAATATATATAATATATATATATATATATATATATAATATATATATATATATATATATAGAGAGAGAGAGAGAGAGATAGATAGATAGATAGATATAGGTAGAACAGACAGAAATAGATAGATATGAATTGGAACGGGTGAAGAGATATGAATAGGTAAGGATGGATTCTACGAGAGTTATCTAATTAATAATGTGAATTTTGCCCTCAGGAGTTGGTAATAGGAAATGCTGTTTACAGTTGCAGCTTTTTCAAGGAAATCAATAGTGATGGACACTTTCGTGTTTCAGAAGACTTTCTTTACTGACCGCTGTACCCAGAACATTTCATTTACCGGAGAGTCTGTGTGTTTACCCTCCATGGACTGTTTTCGAATTAAGTTCGTAGTGGCAAACTCATATTTAGCTCCTTTAAAACATTTTTTAGACTAAAACATGTTTCTACGGACACGTCACATATTATTTGTAATTTTCTTTTAATTTGTACTTCTCGACCAACAAAGATCTGATAAAAGGTCTCTGTTCAAGTTTTGAGCATATCACATATTCTTCCGAAAATTTCACATAGTTTGCACTTCTCAGCCACCATAGATTTGCTGTTCAAGCATCGAGTACTCTGTTTGCCGCCATTTTAAATAGTCTAAAACATATTTTTGCCAGATTTAAATAATTTTTGCTATAAACCAATTCCTAATAATACAGGGTTTATATTCATAGGAAAATTTCAGAAACATGTTTATTTCGTTTCAAAAATCCCCTCATTTATTGAATGAGCCACATAGATAGATGCATACATAGATATAAAAGAATGAAATCCATAGATAAATATGAATTGGAAACGGAGCGAGAGAATAGGTAAGATAGATAGATTGATAGATTGATCGAACAGATTGAGATAGATAGATTTGAATCGGAATTGGCGAGATATGAAAGATACAGATAGATAGATTAATTTGTAGAACATGCACAAATAGATAGATAGATAGATTGGTAGATATGGATCGGATATGAATGATAGATTGATAGATATCATATGGCTCAGGACCGCCCTCGGTGGCGGCAGACTCCATAGAGGATTGCTCATGTCCGAAGTCACCCTGACGCAACACCATGAAACTAAGAGGCCCAGAAGAAAGCAGCGCCAACAAAGCACCGGCACATCAACATCTTCAGGGACAGCCTTCAAATACGATATCTGTGGTCGAGAATGTTTTTCAAACATTGGACTTCACAGTCACAGGAGGCGCTGTAACTTCAGAGACACAAAAACTATATTATAGTCTTCCGAGACTGAAATGCCAATAATGAATCGGGAACTGATGGTGAGATATAGATTGGTAGGGATAGCTAGAATACAGACAGACAGACAGATACACACACACACACACACACACACACACACACACACACACACACATATATATATATATATATATATATATATATATAGAGAGAGAGAGATAGATAGATAGATAGATAGATAGATAGATATGAATCGGAACGAATGGGGAGATATGAATATGTACGGAGATAGATATATATATATAGATTGATAGTAAGGTAGGTAGATAGATAGATAGATAGAAGGTAACATGTAGGCATGAATAGAAAGTATAGATATATGGATAGAAGATGTGGTGAGATATGCATAGATAGATAGAAAGATCAGACATGAAATGGAAGGTTTAGTGAGATATGAATAGGTAAGACAGACAGACAGATAGATAGATAGATAGATAAATATGAATCAGAAGGTATGGTGAGATATGAATAGCTACAGATAGATAGATAGATAGGTAGATAGATAGATCTGACAGAAATAGATTGATATAGATATGAATCGGAACGTATAGTGAGATATGAATAAGTACGAATAGATAGATAGAAAGATAGATCAGACAGAATATCAGAATATCAGATAGAATATCAGATAGATCAGATAGAATATCAGATAGAATATCAGATAGATATGAATCGGAAGTTATGATGAGATATGAATAGGTACGTATAGATAGATAGACATGATCAACTTACATACAAACTTCACTTGAAGGAATTCATGAATTATTCTTGACATTATTTATTGAAGCTTTTACTGTATAAATTATTGATTTTGTTTATTAAAAATCTATACAGTTCGAATATTGGTGCACTTTCTTTTTCTTTTTGTCAGTGTATCGGTACAAATATCTCTATATCCTTTTGTATTAGTGTCAAGAAATATCCAATATTATAATTGTAAGATAAGAACAATAAGACAATATTAAAATGAATGGTTGATTGAATTTCTCTTAAATTATACTTTATTAAAACTTGTTATCTCTTGCAAACTCGAATATCTTGTCAGATATTATGCAATTATGCAAATTAATTGTAGTTAATTAAAATTTGTAGTTAATTAAAATTAAATTGTAGTTAATTTTAGTTAATTAAAATTATGCATAATCATGTAATTATGTGCATACTTTATTAAAACCTGTTCTCCCTTGCAAACTCGAATATTTTGTCAGTGTTGTAGGCAATCAACCCTATCGTCTCATGTCTTTCATCCAGACGATACCATGCAAAAAAAAATATTGAGGAATAAATGCTGGGTGTTCAACACATCTCGTGTATATAATAAGAGAGAGAGAGAGAGAGAGAGAGAGAGAGAGAGAGAGAGAGAGAGAGAGAGAGAGAGAGAGAGAGAGAGAGAATAATGAGGGTTCTTACTTGTTAAATCGTCTGTTTGCTAACAGCTGTTCATTTGGGCGCCATATACTTCAGGGCTGACTTTTCGGGCTGATTCTCCGGGCTGCTCTTACGTCTTGTTCGTTCGGGCTCATTTCTTCGGGCTAGTTATTTCTTGTTTAAATGAATCAACAAGACTTAGTTGGGTTTTTTTTTCGTTAGTAAACAAGCCCAGCTCACAAGGATTCAACCGCGCGGTGGAGGAACGACTTTCAGCTCTGATTTCTCGTCGCATCTAAACTAAAATTATCTTACGCCCTACTGGCACGCTATTCAAGGGGTCAAGCGGAATGTCATAACGATTGATAATTTTCCACTGGAACCCGTTACTTTGAATCTAACGAACTGATTAAAAATATATTTACTACAGTATGTACATAATTCATAAGCTACCTATAAATTATGTAACACTGGATATTTTAGAGAATTTCTGTCTCTTGAACCCTGTGAAAGCTACCACTACTTGTGAGAACATTAAAACAGTGCAAATACCCAATACCAAAAGACCGATATAAAGTTTCCATTGTATAGTGGCTGACGTGCTGGACTGTAACATCGTAGTAAGCGAGTTCGAACTCCAGTCGCGCAATTACGTTCACTTTTGGACTTACAAGTTTGGGAGAGGTTTGAAACTCTCATCCTCCATCGATGGGTTAACAGTACCACTACTGTTTTCCTACAAGGGTGGCTTTGGCATTAAATAATCCGCAGAGATGTATATGTCATTAAACAAAGAAACCAAACCAAAAAAGCAAAGAAAGACTAATTAGAGCTGGGATGATGGAAATATCTAAGGGGCGGTGAGGCAAAAAGGGGCGTGTGGGTGACAGAGTAGCATTAGGAGCAATTAATAAACAATTTGTCTTTTTTTACAAAATCTAAATGAGAAAATATATTTTCTAAAAATTATTCTCCCAAAAATATCGGCAAAAAGCCATTCAAAACCGTGTTTACAACTTATCATATCGTCGTGTAATAAAAGTCACTAGAAGTGGAATATTAACCTACTCTAAACAAATCATAAAATCTAAGAAGTCCGTTTAGTGTAGATTTATGAGATCGGCCTGTCAGCTTGGCAGTCCGGTTTCAAATCACGCACAGGCGGTCTTCCGATCTATAGCTCTCCTGATGAGCCTAATAGGCCGAAATGTACATACAGAGTTGATTTTTCTCGATTTGTTAGCCATACATTTAATAGTATTCGCCTAATTCATTATTAATTAATTAATTTTCAAAATTAGGTACGACTCCAATTAAGCACTTATTCTCCCAGAAAATATATGTTAAAAAATCTAAGGTAAAGGAACATGTATGCAGTTTATACTGAATAAAACTGACATAAGAATTATAAACAAATGCATAGTTTTATCACGTCTTCCGAAATCGAAAGTCTGAATGTTCCAGTCTGATGTTGAGAGTTGATATCCCTGCACCAAGCACATCCATCCCATTAACAATAACTGTGAATACAATGAACTATGTTACTATATGGTTACTGTGAGATGTTGATTTTTCCCTTCCATATATATTACAGACACAGATAAAGCTGCTAAATAAATTGGTTTAATAGATTAGGTTTTATTTGTGAAATATATCATTGTGTTTAATCTTGTTTTCAATTTGAAGCATACCAAAAAAAAGTGTCTATTCGCATGTGTGTATAAAAGGGGACTAGATTCTACCAAGCCAAGTAGACGCTAGCCTGAAAAAGATTGGGAACAACTGATTTAGTGCGTCACAAAAATAAAATACCAGGTCAAATTCTGTGTAAAAATTCAGGAGAAAACAAGTTAAGAGAAACTTATCTAATCCGGACACAGAGGGCATTTAGGGGTCACCGACAGAATGTGGAAGATGAAATTCATTTTGGTCGACCGGTCACTTCACGAACTGAGGAAAATGTGACGAAGGTGAGAAACTTAATTTGATCTTATCGACGGTTGAGACCTACTGTATAGATGCACCACTTAGACTCTAACGAAACACTTAGAGAAAAAGATACATGGAAACAACACAAAGATGCTGCGCACTGTCTCGAACAAATCTTTAAAAAAGCAACATCCCAAAAAAGAGCCAAACCTCCAATTACACAACCCAAGCAAATAATAATAATAAGACACGCCAGACAATGCTGGACAAGTAAGGACGATCTCATAAGTGACGTTCTCCCGTGGACACCTGAATATATCATCGTAGGCCGACCAGAAAAAAAAACCCTAAATATATCAACTCTTTGCAGATTCTGGATGCTGTTGATCAGAGGACCTGCAAGACCCGATGATATATAGGGACGGTGTGTGTGGTGTGTGTGTGTGTGTGTGTGTGTGAGAGAGAGAGAGAGAGAGAGAGAGAGAGAGAGAGAGAGAGAGAGAGAGAGAGAGAGAGAGATTTATAGGAACCCGTGCTTTTGATGATGATGATGATGATGATGACGACGACGGCGATAGACGTTTGATGGTGAGAATGGTTCGTTATACTATTTCACTGAGTTCGAAAAAGAAGGTTCCCGAGTTTGAGAAGGTTCCCAAGAAATACATGAAGAAGGCCGGAGGGCACATCGGTCGAAACATTGTACAAATAACAATAAAGATAAGGACAATAGTCTGAATAATCTAAATAATACTGGTTCGTTATAAATTAACAGTTATCAACTACTTTTCAGCCAGGGTTACCAACCTGAAAATCAACAAAAAGATTCTCGTTGTTTTTTTACTTTACACTTTATATATATATATATATATATATATATATATATATATATATATATATATGTGTGTGTGTGGTGTGTGTGTGTGTGATTTATTTTAGTATTCCTATTATATGCACTTTACGCCTATTTTCTTCCCAAAAAACTGGAAACGTATTTATATACCTTTTCTCTACTTATATACTTCCTGCTTTTATTTCAAATTTTAGAAAATAATCTGAAGGTAAGTTTCACTTTCCTTTTATTACAGCCTCCATCCTTTCTATATTTTGTTTATTTTTTTTTTTTACCACCTTTTTAAAAGTATTGATATACATCTATCTTTTTCTCACTACCTACAAATATTCATTTTTTAATATTGCCTCTCGTTTTACACGGTAGGAAGTTTCTGCTTTTTATTTATTTCTCTATTTTCTCTATTTCTACGGCTATATTCCTTTTAACTTGTCTTCCCATTCATTTTCTGCATTCTCTATTCTTTAACATTCTTTTTGTGGAGGAGAATGAAACTTCGATTTAAAGCAACGCACCAAACCAGATTTCATTCGATCAACTCTATTAACATTCATTCATTCATTCGCTTATTCGTTCGCTTATTCATTCGCTTATTCCCTTATGTCATTTTAATCTTCTCCATTCTCCATTTTATTTTCCCCAACTTTCCAAAGGTGCATTCACTTTATTCTTTTTTTCAACAAATCCATTCGATGTGAATTCTAACTCTTTTTCTACAACCTGTTGCAAAGACTAAAAATATAATTGACTATACTTGGAGATGTCTGCCTTATATCTTCATATAAATCCTGTACAACATTTCGGTAGAAATATATGGATATTTTAGAAAGCGCATTTATTTTTCTATTTTTCCTTCAATTTCTCCTATTAAAAAGTGACGAATTTAGCACAATAATCGCCCATCTGCGCTTCTGATATATTTTTTTTACTTATGTAGTAACTTGCGGGCCAGATTCAGTGGTAAAGTTTTGATGCCGATAAGTCTAAGGGAGGATCTCTGTGGCGCAGTGGGTAACGTGCTGGACTGTGATATTCTAGTAAGCGAACTTTAATCGTATTACTTTACTTTCGGACTAATATCCTTGGGGAAGCTATCGCCTTATCCCCCATCAATGGGTTAAATAGTACCACTATTCTTCTTCTTCAAGGATGATAAGGCTGATATGATAAACAAAGAAAACAAAACAAACCTTCAAGTTCAAATGTGCATCATTGATGACATTTTTAGTTGATTTATTTTAACGGCATGTCAACCCATCTAGGGCTATTCTATACTTAGAGGTTAGGGAACCTTATTCATTGTACCGGTCTAATTACATTTGTTTGCGTAGTTGTGTTAATTTTTTTTTCTAATTATCACACAGTCCTATCGAATACGAACAATTTTCAAACAGATATATTTGACCCATAGGTGGGACCCTAACAGGTACTACCACTTCAGCTAAGAGTTGATCTGGGTACTCCACACTCAAGCAGATAAAAGAATTATATATATATATATATATATATATATATATATATATATATATATTATGTGTGTGTGTGTGTGTGTGGAGAAAGGTAGACAAACACGGGATGTTGTAGAAAATGGATGTTTATTGTAGGTTGTGATGTCGACGTTGTAACGTTTTGCTCTGTTGGACCTTCTTCAGGACTTTGAATTGAGTTCTTGCTTCAATGGTGAACATTTTCATACTGGTGAATCAGGAGGTCGTGAATATATATATATATATATATATATATATATATATATATATATATATATATATATATATATATATATATATATATATCATCGGAAGTTAACCAGATAAGATTAGATATAAATACTTATAAAAATTCAAAGCCATTCTCAACAGATATTGCAAAGGTAAGAGACAAATTTTATCTTCTCTAATAACTTATAGAATAATTATATTAACCTGATGCTTCAAAGGAGTCTAATAATAGATGAGGAAAACTTTCTATCAGGAACCCCACTCTCAAAAAGTGTTTTAATACTTTTGAGAGGGGTCCCTTGAAAAGGATTTTTCATTTATCCCCATCATTTCATTCATTTTTATTTCATCCATTCATTCATTTTACCATTAATTTTTAACTATATATGTATATATATATATATATATATATTTTGTGTGTGTGTGTGTGTGTGTGTGTGTGTGTGTGTGTGTGTGTGTGTGTGTGAAAATAGTATCCGTTGAAAATATTGTTAAAGTATTTATATTCATTTTTGATTTAATTGCCGTAATAGTTTTAAACGTTTTAGAATTATTTTTTCATATTTTTATGTGTTACTTTCTGAAAGATGGTTATCAATAAGAACTTTGTTTAACTAATTAAAAATGTAAATTTTAACAATATCCGCTCAACAAAAGTATTCGTTCTTAGAATATTGGCATTTTTATTTAATGATAAAACTGTTCGGCTTTTAACATCTATGGAAGATAGTTTAAGAAATAATTTTGCATCAACGCTTTTGTATAATTTTGATAGCAGTCGTTTACAAATATGAGGGTGAATAAAAAAAAAGTAATACCATTTTCTTTATTTCAGGTGAAGTTTTTTTAATTATAAAACTAAGGCCTAAATTGAGACCCTAACGAGCAAGAATTCGACGAGTAGGACCTAACTTGCCAATCGACAATGCTCGACCACACACAAGCATCAGGACAAGGGAGAAAATCGCCTCATTCGGGTGGATAACTTTACCGCATCTTCCACACTCATCAGATTTACCGCCTTCAGACTATCATCTCTTCGGCCCCATGAAAGAGGATTTGAGAGGCAAACATTATTCCAGTGACGAGGAAGTGAAACCTTTAGTGAAAGGTGGGTCAACGAACAGTCAACAGAATTTTACGGGGCAGGGATACATGCTCTCATTCGAAGGTGGAACATTGCTATTGAGAGAAACGGTGACAATGTGGAGGAGTAGGGATGTGATTCACAAAGGACCAGCTTCATTTTGATGTATGATACATGTTCCTGTGTTGGTTATTATACCTGTCCTAACAACATCGCATTACTTTTTGACCCACCCTCGTATATATATATATATATATATATATATATATATATATATATATATATATAAGTCATCCACAGACACCATGTTTCGACGTTTCACGTCTCTTCAGTGTGGCTAGACACAACAACTACCTCTGACCAGGAGCGAAATCCGACTGGCTTTTCATCAGCCATTTGACAGCTGCCGTTTTAAGGAGCCGTGTTTAAACTATTTAATACATACATTTGTTTATATATTTTTAAAATTTTTGATGAACATTTCCTTCGCGGGAATATATATATATATATATATATATAATATATAATATATATATATATATATTATATATATATATATATATATATATATATATATATATATATATATATTGATGTATGATACATGTTCCTGTGTTGGTAATTATACCTGTCCTAAACAAAAGGGCATTACTTTTTGATTCACCCTCGTAGCTCTTGAGTGTTTCAGTGTGAGAAAACAACCCTTGTTTACCCTTTACTACTCTTGAGAAATCTTATTTCTATCAAGCAGCAACATAGCTTCCCGCTGTTTTTTTTTGTTTGTTTTGTGTTAGAAGGTGTGATATATTAAACGGTAATACAGATCAAAAACTTGTGTAAACCGTTACTTCACATATGATTGGTATCAAGTTCCGAGTCAATAAAGATTACACCGACTGCACCTCTGCAGAGGGACAAGACTCCCCAATAAGGCCACCTGTTAGCGGTGGGTAGCGTCCCGTGATGCTTAAGGACGCAATCCTGATGGATGGGCAGTCCATGACATGCAACAATCCTCTTAGGTCCTTATTCAGGCTACATGGGCGGTCGGAGAGCCCCCTCCCCAATCAATCGGCTGGTCATATAGCTCTAGCACCTATATGATTGTCCCAACTCTATTGCTCTAATGGCAAGCCCCAACCCATTTTATCATATATATGCTAGAAGTCGGTGGCTGAGAGTCTTCATGTTCTTAAATAACGTTAAACTGTATCTGATGATGAGAGTCCAGTTCTGGAGTTCTGGGGAATGTGGAGCACCCCTTCATCACCATTGCTCCCTGGTCCACTCTGACCCAAAGTGGTTTACCTGATACGGTCCCATCTATGGGTTAAATAGAAAAATGTGTTTATAAAAATATTGAGTATCCATTAAAAATGAAATTATTTAAGAACTTTGTCGGCATTAAATGACCTACTGAGGTTGATATGCCGTAAAACAAACTAAAGCAAACCAAACCAATAAATATTACTCAGTCCAGTTCAGTATGGAATCTTCAAATAGACAAATACAAACAGCAAATAAAATATCGGCAAGATGTTGAAAACATCGTATTAAATTGCCCCCATGAGTAAAATAGTAATTAGAATATTTACTTTTCCCAGAATGCAACATTGATGGTTATTTCTTTCAGACAGGAAGACGTTTATGGCTTATACCAAAAGAATAATCAGTTTGAATTGATAGTTTTTCTTTATCCTAGACTGGTTGCCATATCAAGATCAAAGTACTCAGTCGGTTCTACTATTTACGCATAGTTGGAGTGAGAATTGTCAGATTCATACCTTTAAACCCAAGTGTAATAGCACTATGTGAAAATGCAAACAGCTTCATATAGGAACTGAACGCTAGTAGCTGAGTCCACTTCCTCCGACCATAACTGTTACGCGATGAGCGTACGTTATAAGAACAGAAACAGAAAACGAATAACTGATGAGAAAACGAACGAAAGAACGAATTATAGAAAGATGCATTTTAAAATTCACCAAATAAAAAAAACAACACAAAAAAAAAAAAACAAAAAAACCGCAAAAAACAAGATAGCCCCCCCAAAAAAAAAAAAAACAAAAACAAAAAAAAAAAAAAAAAAAACGGGATACAGAACGATAAACGGAAGGAAAATATTTCATTATAAGAAAGCAAAAAAAAATAAAAAAATAAATAAATAAATAAATAAAATAAAATAAAATAAAAAATCAGCAAAAAATGAAGAACAAAAGAAAAACAAAAAACCCAGCAACAAATGAAATAAAGAATAAAAAAGATGAATAAAAATCCAGAACAAAACCGAAAGCTTCTTCTGTGGAATAGCTTGGGAAAATATTGTCTCCATGTTCATAATGGTAATTAAGTCTTGTGGAGAGACAAGTAGACGTCACATGTCTTACAGAGATAAAACAAAGCTTTTCTACTTTATCGATCGATTGTGGTCGTGAGCGGCCGAGACGGGGGCCTTCTTGGGCGCATCAAGAAATCTTGCACATAAAACCAATTAGAGATGGTGAGTCCGCTTTATCCAAGAGGCATAAAGAGATTCTGATTATTCTCCTTCAGTGTAATGAATCGACCGGTATGGTTAGCCTGGTTAATCAGGGCTTCGGCTTTGCTTTCGTACTCTGATCAGAGCTACGGACAGACCCATGGGGACTGTCAGAATGAAGGCTGGGGGTTTTGTGGGAAAGATGGTGGCTATAAAGCAAGAGAAGGTAAGATTTGTAGTTTGGAGGAGACGAGGAAGAAGAATTAGAAATGAATTTGGCAAGAAGGAAAGAATGGATAAGTTTAATTCAAGTGACCGGGGACGACGACGGGGACGACGACGACGGCGCGGCGGCGGCGGCGACGATGAAGGAAGATGCGAGGAAGGCGGAAAATTTGGAAGCTGGTTGATCTGAAACAAAGAGGAGCAGTGAGTAAGAGGGAGAGTAGAAGAATGAAGAAATTATATAAAATTTGGAGTGGAATATGGCTCTGAATCAAGAAAGAGAGATAAACAATTAAAGGAATGTAAGCAAAGAGATAAAATCTAGAAAAGTTTGAATAGAATATGATTAAAGAGTGACATCACAGTCATAAAATGAAAAAAAAAGGAGAGAAAGACTGGAGAAGGAAGCTGAAAGGATAGTTTTATAGAAAGAAGGAAAGAAAGATACAAAATGAAGGTTGTGATTTGTGGAAAATGAATGACGAAAGTTGAAAACGATTTATTAAAAAAACATTCGAAGTGAGAAAGAAAGAAGTAATCGAAAAAAATATTGGAAGGGAGATGAAGAAATAGAAAAAGCCGTGAGTAAATAAAATAAAAAAAAACATTCGAAGTGAGAAAGAAAGAAGTAATCGGAAAAAATATTGGAAGTGAGATGAAGGAACAACTAATAGAAAAGCCGTGAGTAAATAAAAAAGAAGAAAAATTAACAGAATGGAAGAAATTCGTGTAGAGATGAAATAGTGAATCGGTAAGAAATATAGATTTGAGTCTTGAAAAATAGCCATCTTTTTTCTTTCAATCTTTCTTCTTTTTTATTTTATTATACACACGTTTCGTTTTTGCATCTCATAGTCTTTTCCAGTATTTCCTTTTTACTAGTTTCTTTATTTTTCTTGGTTTGAGATATAAACTGTGTGTGGGATAAAAAAAAGAGAGAGATCGGTTAGAAAAAGGGAGAGCGCGAAAAGAAAAAAAATACGTGAGAAAAATAAAGACAGAATACAAATAATGTAGAATAAAAAGAGAGACTGAAAATACTGTAAGCTATGAAAGGAATAGTGTGTAGAATTTATAAAAGAAAGAGAGAGATTGAAAAGAAAAATAATAGCAAAGAAAATTAAAGAGAGAATACAAATATAGTAAAAAAGAGAGACTACGAAATAGTATTAGAAATAAAAATAAAAGTATGTAGAATCAAAAAAAGAGAAAGATTGAAAAGAAGAAAAATAAAGAGAGAATATAAAGAGTATGTTTGTTTGTTTGTTTGTTTATTTGTTTTAACGGCATATCAACCCGTCTGGGGTTATGTCATGCCTAACGGGTACGAAGTAATACATATCGTGTATTTATATGTATACTTTTAGTAATTGGTTTTAACAATGTGTTAGCATTATTGGGAATTATGGTGTATGGTATTGATTTGTTTCATGTCTATATTCTATGGTATAATTTTATTTCCCTAAAAAAGGAGAGAATATCCTCTATGTTGACATTTTCAAACAGATCTTTCATATTGTTTGCTTTAAAATAACGGTTTCTGATGTGAGCAAAAAACCTGCATTCCATGTGAATAAGTGTTTAACTGTCAAAGGTGTTTGACATGTTTCACATTGTGGTTGTTTATAAAGAGTAGTAAAAAGGATAGAATGAAAAGAAAGAAATAGGCTAATAAAGAAGCTGGGACTGAAAAAATAGCCCTTATTAAGAATATTCTTTAAATTCGTTCAAAGATAACGTGAATTACTGTATTGCCCATAAATAAGGACAAGTGTATAAACTAGAAAGTAAATAAATAAAAAGTGAATTTTCTTCTAAACTAAAAGATACCAAGATTTTTATCATTTCTGGCGGAATATTAGGCACTGAAAACGAACATCATTAGATATTATTTATTACCAAATTTACATGAAGATGTAGCAGTTAAAAAAGAAGTACAGCTCTTATATAAGTTTATGCAATTCTTGCTTTGGTAACAGAATTGTAACAATTTTATTTTTGGATGGAGTTTCAATGCTGTAGAATGAAATCCTCGTATATTTGGTTTAACATAAACTTTTATAAAAATTGTTAGGGTCATACCTATCAATGAGTGATATTATATACATTTTCTATTTATTTGTTTGTTGTCGTTTCTTCTTATGATAAATTTTTAAATTCTTTCTTGTGGCCTATTTAATAATAAAATGTCCGTTGTGCCACCACACTTCAATTAGAATTATCATGAAGATCCATTAGGTAAAACCTAAGTTGGCAGATTCTGGCT